>JAODAL010001677.1:0-220641 GCA_025379985.1 Phyllomedusa bahiana
TTTTTCGGCCCACCCAAAAAAAACAGTACACCCCCTACAGTGCCATACTTCCTACAGATAACAGTGCCATACACTATACACATAACAGTGCCATACATCCTACAGATAACAGTGCCATGCACCCTACATATAACAGTGCCATACATCCTACAGATAACAGTGCCATACACCCTACAGATAACAGTGCCATACACCCTACAGATAACAGTGCCATACATCCTACAGATAACAGTGCCATACACCCTACAGATAACAGTGCCATACATCCTACAGATAACAGTGCCATACATCCTACAGATAACAGTGCCATACACCCTACAGATAACAGTGCCATACATCCTACAGATAACAGTGCCATACACTCTACAGATAACAGTGCCATACATCCTACAGATAACAGTGCCATGCACCCTACATATAACAGTGCCATACATCCTACAGATAACAGTGCCATACACTCTACAGATAACAGTGCCATACATCCTACAGATAACAGTGCCATACATCCTACAGATAACAGTGCCATACACCCTACAGATAGCAGTGCCATACACCATACATATAACAGTGCCATACATCCTACAGATAACAGTGCCATACACCCTACAGATAACAGTGCCATACACCCTACAGATAACAGTGCCATACACCATACAGATAACAGTGTTATACATCCTACAGATAACAGTGCCATACATCCTACAGATAACAGTGCCATACACCCTACAGATAACAGTGCCATACACCCTACAGATAACAGTGCCATACACACCAAAGATAACAGTGCCATACACCCTACAGATAACAGTGCCATACACCCTACAGATAACAGTGCCATACATCCTACAGATAACAGTGCCATACACCCTACAGATAACAGTGCCATACACCCTACAGATAACAGTGCCATACACCCTACAGATAACAGTGCCATACATCCTACAGATAACAGTGCCATACATCCTACAGATAACAGTGCCATACACCCTACAGATAACAGTGCCATACACCCTACAGATAACAGTGCCATACACCCTACAGATAACAGTGCCATACACCCTACAGATAACAGTGCCATACATCCTACAGATAACAGTGCCATACACCCTACAGATAACAGTGCCATACACCCTACAGATAACAGTGCCCAGGGGCGTTGCTAGGGTCCTAAAACATCCGGGGCTCGGGCCCTTTGTGATAAGTTTTGCTCAGTAGGGCTGGGTACACACGACATTTTTCACGCCACATTGTGAACTGCGGATGTGTTTTTACAGAGAAAAACCTTCTGCTCCTGTCACTAATTTTCAGCATATTCCACATAGAGTGACCCTATATCTATATACCTGCCTCAGCAGTCACTGCACAATGAAAATCACCAATGACAAATTTACTTTTTCAAAACCCCTCCTCTCCGTATGAGCGTGTAATACCCCTAAATAACAGTCACCAAAACATACACCGATACATGGAGCAAATCTACCGGACAAATGATTGTTACTAAAAAACTCCTACAAAACCAAGTCCCAAAACTATTACTACAAAGGCTCAAATAATCCTGCCAGACCCTGACCGAACGCCACCCCCACATGTGACTATCAGCTGTACACAGGCTCTGATTACATATACCATCGCCATACAGGGACCAGATAGTGGTAGACACCAGTGTACACAGACGCTGAGGACTGTATATTACCCCATACAGTGACCAGATAGTGGTAGATACCAGTGTACACAGGCTCTGATTACATATACCACCGCCATACAGTGACCAGATAGTGGTAGATACCAGTGTACACAGGCTCTGATTACATATACCACCGCCATACAGTGACCAGATAGTGGTAGATACCAGTGTACACAGGCTCTGATTACATATACCACCGCCATACAGGGACCAGATAGTGGTAGATACTAGTTGTATGTAGATGATCAGCAGAAATATAAGTGATTACCCTGCTGTTACATTTAGTAACTCATCGGAGACATCATTTCTGATCAGCGTCGTTCACCTTCCCTTTTCTTCTCCATCCGGTTCACACCTTCTCGCTGATTGCTCCCGGCCAATAGTCGTCCCTGCGGATTTGGACACAAATATCTTAGAATCCTCACATTTCCAGCAACTCCTTACTTATAGGTATATAAGTCCCCTCAGTTAGCTAGGTGTATAGGTCCCCTCAATTAGGCAGGTATATAAATATAGGGTCACTTAGGCAGTATAGGTGGCCACAGGCAGGTATATGGGGCCACAGGCAGTATATCGGGATGCAGGCAGTATAGGGGGCCACAGGCAGTATATGGGGCCACAGGCAGTATATGGGGATGCAGGCCGTATAGCGGGCCACATGCAGGTAAATGGGGCCACAGGCAGGATTGGGGGCCACAGGCAGTATATGGGGCCACAGGCAGTATATGGGGCCGCAGGCAGTATATGGGGCCGCAGGCAGGTATATGGGGCCACAGGCAGGGATATGGGGACACAGGCAGGTATATGGGACCACAGGCAGTATATGGGGCCACAGGCAGTATATGGGGATGCAGGCAGTATATGGGGCCGCAGGCAGTATATGGGGCTGCAGGCAGTATATGGGACCGCAGGCAGGTATATGGGGCCACAGGCAGGTATATGGGGCCACAGGCAGGCATATGGGACCACAGGCAGGTATATTGGGACACAGGCAGTATATGGGACCACAGGCAGGTATATGGGACCACAGGCAGGTATATGGGGCCACGGGCAGGTATATGGGGCCACGGGCAGGTATATGTGGCCACAAGCAGTATATGGGGCCACAGGCAGGTATATGAGGCCACAGGCGGGTATATGTGGCCTCAGGCAGGTATAGGGGGCCACAGGCAGTATAGGGGGCCACAGGCAGTATAGGGGACCACAGGCAGTAAATGGGGGAACAGGCCGTATAGGGGGCCACAGGCTGTATATGGGGCAACAGGCAGTATAGGGGGCCACAGGCAGTATAGGGGGCCACAGGCAGTATATAGGGGCACCGAGGCAGGTAAATGCTATAAAAATAACAACATTAATACTCACCTTAGCATCCCCGGCGAGCGCGCTCCGTCCTCTTCAGCCCGCGCTCCTCCGGCAGCTCCTCGGGCGCACAGCCTGTGACGTGCTGTGCGCCCGAGGACAGGCAGCGGCGTGATGAGGTCATTACATCGCGCCGCTGCCAGCTGAGCCGCACGGGGCCGCGGCGCGTCCTCAGTGCAATGAGGACCCGGCGGCCCCGCTGTGTCGGACCCGGAGACGGTCCGACACTGTCTGCGGGGCAGGGAGCGCTCGCTCTCTGCTCCGCAGACGCCCTCGGATGTGTGTGTCCAGCGGACGCACATGTAGCTGCAGGGCTAGTCGGTGCTCCAGGCCCATGGCAGCGGCCTGGAGCCCGGGAGGTTCGGGGCACAGGGGGTTTTATTCGGGGCCCGAGCCCCAAATAAAACAGCCTAGCGACGCCCCTGACAGTGCCATACATCCTACAGATAACAGTGCCATACACTCTACAGATAACAGTGCCATACATCCTACAGATAACAGTGCCATGCACCCTACATATAACAGTGCCATACATCCTACAGATAACAGTGCCATACATCCTACAGATAACAGTGCCATACACCCTACAGATAACAGTGCCATACATCCTACAGATAACAGTGCCATACACTATACAGATAACAGTGCCATACATCCTACAGATAACAGTGCCATACATCCTACAGATAACAGTGCCATACAGCCTACAGATAACAGTGCCATACATCCTACAGATAACAGTGCCATACACTCTACAGATAACAGTGCCATACATCCTACAGATAACAGTGCCATACACCCTACAGATAACAGTGCCATACATCCTACAGATAACAGTGCCATACACTCTACAGATAACAGTGCCATACACCGTAAGTTAAACTGTGCCATACGCTTACTATAGATAACAGTGCCATTAACATACAGATAACAGTTCACTACAGACCCTACGCAGATAACAGTGGTCATACACTCCTACAGGATAACAGTGCCATACACCCGCTAAAGATACAGTGCAATACTGATTCCTACAGAGAGAAGAGTGCCCAGATACTATCTCTACAGATATAACAGTGCGCAATACTGCCTACAGATAACCAGTGCCATACACCCTGTAGACAGATAGCAGTCGCTCTAGTGCCATACAATCTAGAGATAACAGTGCCGTACAGTCTAGAGATAAAACAGTGTGCCATACAGCCTACAGTATAACGCAGTGACATACAACCGCTACGAGTATTTAACATTTCATACACCGCCTAATCAAGGATAACAGTGTTCATAAGAGTCTCCCTACAGATAAAACAGTGCCATGTACACCATACAGATAACAGTGCCTTACGAGCTTACCAGTAACGCAGTGCCATAACACCTACAAGTAGTACAGTGCCATGTACACTCAGAGTGATAACAGTGACCGTACAGTCTAGAGATAACAGTGCATACTGGCCTACAGATTAAGCAGTGCCATACAGTCGTACATATAACGTGCCTATTACACTCCTACAGATAAAAACAGTGCCATTATCATTCTACATGTAACAGTTGCATACACCCTACAGGTAATCAGTGTCCATACAGCTTAAAGTATAACAGCAGTGGCATACCACCCACAGATAACAGTTGCCATACGCCTACTAGACAAGACAGGATCCATAACTTCTAGAGTCTAACAGTATGGCCCACACAGCCTACAGATAACAGGGACCATCACCCTATCAGGTGTAACAGTGCCATCCCCCAAGATATATCGAGTGGACATTTACACTCACAAAGATACAGTGGTGCAGGTAAACCCTACAGATAACAGTGCCTGCATACACTATTTCCAGATAACAGTGCCTTAAGACCATGTACAGATAAGACAGTTGCCCACCCCCACCAAAGTTAATCATGTGCCATAACAGCTATAGCACAAAACAGTGCATACACCATACATGATAAACAGTGCCATACACATCCCAAGATAACCGTGTCCATACTGACACCAAAGTTAACGTGCCATAACACCGTACACAGATATACAGTGCAAACCCCTACAGATAAAGTGCCCATACACCTACAGATAACAGTGCCATAAAATACTACAGATAACAGTTCGCCATACACCATACAGATTAGCAGTGCCATGTACACACTGTATAGATAACAGTACTAATACATCTTGTCGAGATAACAGTGTTATACATCCTACTGATAACAGTGCCCCGAAGAAAATCATCCTACGCAGTAGCATGTGCCATACAGCCTACCTCATTTATTGAACACAGTTCGATATACGCCCTAGAGATAGCAGGTGCCATAACTATTACAGATACAGTGCCATATACACCCTACAGATACAGTTGCATACACCCTTGTAGATAACTAGTACTATAACGATCCGTACAGAATATCAGTGCCATACACCCTTACAGATAGGCAGTGCCATACACGCCTGACATATATCAGTGTGCTGCAAGTATACGCTACAGATAGCAGGGCCATACACTATAGCAGATAAGTCAGTGCCATACAACCTTATGCAGATATATCAATGCCATACACACCAGAAAGATAACTGTAATACACACACAATGTGATTAAACAGTGCCGATTACCCAGCTGCTACAGAGAGTAAACAGTGCCTATACACCCTACGCTAGATGACAGTGCATACACTATATAGATTTAACAGTGCCTATACTCAGACCCTACGATAACGCTGTGCATACACCCTACAGATAAGCAGTGCCATACCATACCCCCCATGCAAATAACAGGCATGCGCCCTATAGTAACAGTTGTGCCATGTGCACCTATCAGTTAATAATGTGACATACACCTAAGATAAAGTGCCTACTAACCCCCAAACCCTACAGAAACAGTGCCAAAAACCCTACAGATAACGTGCCTACATTCCAAGAAAAAGTCCATAACCCCCCCGATAACAGTGCCTTAACCCTACATTTTCAGGCCATACTTACAGATAAAAAGTGCCATACTCCCACAGTAATGCCCTACACCCTACAGATAACATGCCCTCAAACAGAACAGTGCCCAAAAACCCCTAAAGAAACGTGCCATACACCCCAAAGATAACAGTACCAAACACCAAAGAAACATGCCAAAGAAATAAGATAAAAGTGCCTACTCTTCGATAACAGTGCCATACACCACCTAAAAAGTGTCATAACCCTACAGTTATGTGCCCTACATCCTTTTTAAATGTATACCCCACCCAATAACAAACCTGACCCTAACTAAAAGTGCCATCCCCCTACAGATAACGTGCCTTTAAACCCAAAAAGATAACATTTTCAAAAACCCAAATTTAAAAGTGCCCTACACCGACATAACTGTCATACAAACCTGATAACATTTCCATACCCCTACAGATAAAAATGCCATACACCCCGATGCATGCCATACACCTAAGATAACAGTGCCATACCCCACAATAAAAGTGCCATAACCTAAAGATAAAAGTGCTACACCCAAAGTAACTTGCAACACCCACAGATAACAGTGTCATCATCCTCAATAACCTAATACACCCTACAGATAACATACCATACACACCCAAATAAAAAGTGCCTACACCCAAAGATAAAATCCATAAAACCACCAAAAAATAAAAATGCCATAATCCTACAGAAAAAATGCCCAACATCCTACAGAACAGTCATCACCCCACAGATAACATTTCCCTACAACCCCAAGATAACAGTGCATACACCCCATAGATAACAGTGCCATACGCCACAATAAAAGGCCATAATCCTCAGATAACAGTGCCATACACTCTACGATAACGTGTCTACAACCTACAGAAACATCCATAACCCTACAGATAACAGTGCCATTTCATCCTCAATAAAAAGGGCCCTACACCCAACGCTAACAGTGCCCTACACCCTACGCTAACAGTGCCAAACACCCCAAAATAACATCCTACTCCACAGTAAAAGGCCATACCCCTACAGAAACAGTGCCATACATTTTCCTAAGATAACGTGCCATACACCATCAATAAAATGCCATACACCCCAAAATAAAAGTGCCCATAATCCCCACAGATCAGTGCCATAACCCTACAATAACGTGCCATAAACCCACGATAACATGCCATTCATCTATAGATAACTCCCAGGGGCTTTCTAGGGGCCAAAACATCCGGGGGTGGGGCCCCTTTTGATAAATTTTGCTCATAGGTGGGGTTCACCGACATTTTTACGCCACTTGTGAAAAAGCGGTGTGTTTTTTACAGAAAAAACCTTTTTCTCCCGTCACTAATTTTCAGCATATTCCCCAAGAGTGACCCTATATCATATACCTGCCCCACGTACGACAAAAAGAAAATCACCAATGACAAATTTACTTTTTCAAAACCGCTCCCCATCCGTGTTGCACAGTGTAATACCCCTAAACAGTCACCAAAAACATACACCTAACATGGAGCAAATCTACCAGACAATGATTGTTACTAAAAACACTCCTACAAAACCAAGCCCAAAAACTATTACTACAAAGGGTGGACCAACATAATCCTGCCAGACCCTGACCAAACCAATCCCCTTCTGTGACCATCAGCTGTACACAAGGCTCATGATTTCATATACCACGCATACAGGGACAAGATAGTGGTAGATACTAGTTGGATGTACGCACGCTCTGCAGAAATTATAAGTGGATTACACTGCGGTTACATTTAGTAAACTCCCGGAGGACATAATTTCTGTTCAGGCATCGTCACTTTCCCTTTTATTCTCCTTCCGGTTCACACCTTTCATGCTGATTGTCCTGGCCATGACTCGTTCACTGAGGATTTGGACCACTAATATACTTACGATTCCTCACATTTCCAAGCAACTCCATATTATAGGTTTATAAGTCCCCTCAGGTTAGGTAGGTGTATCGGTCCACTCATTCGGCTGGTATATAAAATTTAGGGTACACTTAGGACAGAATAGGGAGGCCACAGGCAGTATAGGTGGCCACAGGCAGGTATAGGGGGCCACAGGCAGTATATGGGGATGCAGGCAGTATAGGGGGCCACAGGCAGGTATATGGGGACACAGGCAGGTATATGGGGCCACAGGCAGGATTGGGGGCCACAGGCAGTATATGGGCCACAGGCAGTATTAGGGGCACCGCATGGCAGTATAGGGGACCGCAGGAGGTTATGGGGCACAGGGCAGTATATGGGGCCACAGCAGATAGGGGGCACAGGCAGGTATATGGGGGTCACCAGGCAGGGTATATGGGGTCACAGCAGTCTATGGGGCCACAGGCAGGTATATGGGGCCACGGCAGGTTATGGTGGCCTCACCAGGCAGTAATTAGGGGGCCACAGGGCCAGTATTAGGGGACCACCAGGCAGTTAATAGGGGACCACAGGCAGTATTTATGGGGGCCACAGGCAGGTATAGGGGGGAACAGGGCAGTATTTGGGACACAGGCAGTATAGGGGGCAACAGGCAGTATATAGGGGGACACAGGCAGTATAGGGGGCCAAGGCAGGTATAGGGGGATACAGACAGTATAGGGGGCACAGACGTATAGGGGGCCACAGGCTAGTATAGGGGACCACAGGCAGTATAGTGGGACCACAGCAGTACGTATTTTGGGGGGCCACAGGCAGTATTGGGACCACAGGCAGTATATGGGACCACAGGCAGGATATGGGGCCACAGCAGTTTAGGGGGCCACGGCGTCCAGTTAGGGGGGCCTACAGGCTAGTATATAGGGGGGGCCACGATGCATATAGGGGGCCACAGGCAGGTCTATAGGGGGCTCAGGCAGGTATAGAGGGCCACAGGCAGTATATAGGGGCACAGCAGTAAGGGGGCACAGCGGTATTGGGGGCCACTGCAGTATATAGGGGGCCAAGGCAGTATAGGGGGCCACAAGGCTGTATTTAGGCGGGTACAGAGGCAGGTTAATGCTATAAAAATAACAACATTAATACTCACTCAGCATCCCCGGCGAGCGCGCTCTGTTCCTCTTCAGCCCGGCGCTCCTCCCGCAGGATCCTGGCGCTACAGGCCGGTGACGCGCTGTGCGCCCCGAGGAAAGGCAGCGGCGTGATGAGGTCATTACATTGCGCCGCTGCCAGCTGAGCCGCATGGGGCGCGCCGGGTCCTCAGCGCTAAGAGGACCCGGCGCGGCCCCGCTGTGTCGGACTAGGAGATGGGTTCCGACACTGTCGGCGGGGAGGGAGTGCTCGCTCTCTGCTCCGCAGAAGCCCTCGGATGTATGTGTGTCCAGCGGAAGCACATGCAGTGGAAGGTGGCAGGGCCAGTGGTGCTCCAGGCCCATGGGCAGCGGCCTGGAGCCCGGAGGTTCGGGGGCACAGGGGGTTTTATTCGGGGCCCGAAGCACCGAATAAAACAGCATAGCAACGCCCTGCTGCCAGCACTGGTTGCTATAGCTACAGAAACCTGGCTTTGACTGCAAGCATAGTAGAGCCAGTTATACACGCCCCTGAATTCAAAATGAACCAAGAGAACAGGACTGAGGTGAGATGAATCAAAATGTAGTGAGGACAGCCCATTTCAGGTTTCAGGGTCCTGGTGAGCCCCGGGGTGATGGCCGCAGGCGCCGGACTCTCTATAGAGGGGTCAGGAGTCCCCCATTGTCGGATAGAAGCTCGTCGCTCTATAAATCTCCTTTTCTGGCACTAGATGGCAGCAGAGAGCGGTGGATCGCTCGGCGCTCGATTGCTATGTTATGTGGAGTCAGAAGGGGCGGCCAATGTTGGTTGTATCTGTGTAACCTGCTGCTGTCAGAGCGGGGAGACCCGCACCCCTCCATCACATCCCCGGGGCCGGGGCACCGTGGCCTCTGCTCGGGAAGCCCGTGAGCGCCTGGACCGCTGCCTGGAGGAGCGCACCCGGGAGTGACCCGCGGGCGTCCTCCTCTCATCCGGGATGTTCTCTAAAAAAACCTCACGGGGACGTGAAGAATCGACCCAGAAAGTGCTGGACCCAAGAAGGATGTTCTGACCCGGATTTGAAGCACCTGCGCATCGTGCTCGGTGTTGAGAGGTGGGGGGGCTGGGGGCTCTGCTGCTGTGAGGGGTGCGGGGGGGGGGGGGGAGCTCTCCTGCTGCTGAGGGGTGGCGGGGGGGGGAAAGCTCTCCCTGCTGCTGAGGGGTGCCGGGGGGGCGAGCTCTCCTGCTGCTGAGGGTGCGGGGGGGGGGGGGGGAGCTCTCCTGCTGCTAGGTGTGCGGGGGGGGGGGGGAGCTTCCTGCTGCTGAGGGAGATGCGGGGGCGGGGGGTGCTCTCTGTTGCTGAGGGGTGCGGGGGGGGGGGAGCTCTCCTGCTGCTGAGGGGTGCGGCGGGGGGGGGGGTGAGCTCTCCTGCTGCTGAGGGGGATGCGGGGGGGGGGGGGGGGAGCTCTCCTGCTGTGAGGGGTGCGGGGGGGGGGGCCTCTCCTGCTGCTGAGGGGTGCGGGGGGGGGGAGCTATCCTGCTGATGAGGGGTGCGGGGGGGGGGGGAGCTCTCCTTGCTGGCTGAGGGGTTCGCGGTGGGGGGGGGGGGGGAGCTCTCCTGCTGCTGAGGGGGCGGGGGGGGGGGGAGCTTCTCTGCTGCTGAGGGAGTGCGGGGGGGGGGGGGAGCTCTCCTGCTGCTGAGGAGCGTGCGGGGGGGGGGGCGGGGGCTCCTCCTGCTGCTGAGGGGTGCGGGGGGGGGGGGGAGCTCTCCTGCTGCATGGAGGGTGTGTGGGGGGGGGGGAGCCTCTCCTGCTGCTGAGGGTGCGGGGGGGGGGGGGAGCTCTACCTGTGCTGGGGGGTGCGGGGGGGGGGGGTGCTCTCCTGCTGCTGAGGGACTGTGCGGGGGGGGGGGAGGGAGCTCTCCTGCTAGCTGAGGGGTGCCGGGGGGGGGGGGGAGCTCTACCTGCTGCTGACGGGGTTATGCGGGGGGGGGGGGGGAGCTCTCTGCTGCTGAGGGGGTGCGGTGGGGGGGGGGGGAGCTCTCCTGCTGCTGAGCGGGTGCGCGGGCGGGGGGGGGAGCTCTCCATGCTGCTGAGGGGTGCGGGGGAGGGGGGGGGGAGCTCTCCTTGCTGCTGAGGGGTGCGGGGGGGGGGGGTGGGAGCTCTCCTGCTGCTGAGGGGTGCGGGGGGGGGGGGAGCTCTCCTGCTGCTGAGGGGTGCGGGGGGGGGGGTGCTTCTGCCTGCTGAGGGGTGCAGGGGGGGGGGGGAGCTCATCCTGCTGCTGAGGAGGTGCGGGGGGGGGGAGCTTCTCCTGCTGCTGCGAGGGGTAAGGGGGGCGGGGGAGCTCTCACTGCTGCTGCTGAGGGGTAAGGGGAAGCTCTCCTGCTGCTGCTGAGGGGGAAGGGGGAGCTCTCCTGCTGCTGCTGAGGGGTAAGGGGGAGCTCTCCTGCTGCTGCTGAGGGGTAAGGGGGAGCTCTCCTGCTGCTTGACTTGAGGGGTGGGGGATCTTCCTGCTGCTGCTGAGGGGTGAGCGTGGGAGCTCTCCTGTGTCTGCTGAGGCGTAGGGGGAGCTCTCCTGCTGCTGCTGAGGGGTGAGGGGGAGCTCTCCTGCTGCTGCTGAGGGGTGAGGGGAGCTCTCCTGCTGCTGCTGAGGGGTGAGGGGGAGCTCTCCTGCTGCTGCTGAGGGGGGAGGGGGAGCTCTCCTGCTGCTGATGAGGGGGTAAAGGGGGAGTCTACCTGGCTGCCTGCTGAGGGGTAGGGGGGGAGGCTATCCTGATGCTGCTGAGGGGTAAAGGGGAGCTCTCCTGTGATGCTGAGGGGTGTAAGGGGGGAGCTCTCCTGCTGCTGATGAGGGGTAAGGGGGAGCTCTCCTGCTGCTGTGAGGGGTGGGGGGGGGGGAGCTGAATCCAGTTTTGCCCCAAACCCCACGGGGGGGGGGGGGGGGGGCGCTCAGCCTCTGCCCTCTCTTCACCACGGGGGGTGGGGGGGGGGGGGCGCTCCGCCTCTGCCCTCTCTTCACAACGGTGGGGGGGGGGGGGGAGCCCTCCTGCTGCTGCGGAGGGGTGCGGGGGGGGGAAAATAAAAAAAAAAAAAGGCCCCGCCATCCTGGCTGCTGCTGTGGGGTGGGGGGGGGGGGGATGCCCTCCCGCTGCTTGCTGAGGGGGCGGGGGGGGGGAGCCCTACTTGCTGCTGCTGAGGGTGCGGGGGGGGGGGGAGACATCCTTCTGCGCTGAGGGGTGCGGGGGGGAACTGAAATCAGTTTATGCCCCTCTCCACAAGGGGGGGGGGGGCCGGCGCTCCGCCTCTGCCCCCCTCCATTAGGTTGTTAGCGGAGCCCATAGAAACAGGAGCTGGAGGAGTTTCTATGTTCAGCTTAAAGAGACTCAATGACGTCTCCTGATTTGTCTGCTTTAGTAAATCCTTGTGTTCCCCTTGAAATACCAGTCCTGGAGCCTTTTCTCCTATAACTCTATGTTGTGCTGTTCCACCTAGAAATTCATAACCAATCTGTCAGATGGGTGTTACCAATTAGGGGCGTGTCCTTGCACAATCAGCCATTGTCCAATCAGAGCTGGCAGTCAGTCTGTGCAGGGACACGCCCCATTGGAACCTGGAATGGTAACACCCAGCTGACAGATTCAGTGATAGAAGGAATAGTTGAGGCCCAGCACAGAGATCTGAGACGAGGCTCCGGGATTGTTCTGTGGGGGAGGTCGCCGTCTCCTCCGTATTATGTAGACTAGAACATTTGTGCAGCGGGTGTTTGATGACGTGTGTGGCTGTTGTGTCCTCTGCAGCTCGGCCCCCCGCGGTTAAAGGGATGTTCCCACCATGCACTATGATTAACAGGATGTGTCGGCAAAATCTGCCCGTTCCGGGGTCACCTCAGGGACTCCCAACTCTCCCGGGACGGGCCCCAAACAGTGCACAGAACTCCCATAGAAGTCTGTACTTGGTGGCGGTGCTGCAGGGGGCTGTGGCCTTGTCCCATTTCGGGGAATAATGCTGCAGTCCTCAGAAAGAGGTGCAGGGTCCTTGGATCGGGGTGGCTGCAGTTGTTTCACGCCCACGGTTTTTATGGGTGTCCGGGCTTCAAGGAGAACCCATGGCCGTTCCTCCTGTTTCTGTTGTAGTAAATCCTTGTGTTCCCTGTGAAATACCAAATCTGGGGAATCTTCTCTAATAAATCTACATGACAAGGGTTTGCAGTCTGAAATCCACGCAGGTTTGGATTTTAAAAACCATCAAAATCCGACTATAAAACCACCCCCATAGACCTCCATTGAAAATCCGGGTTGTAGTCCACACGAATCAGATTTTGTTGAGGTCGGATTTAACCTCTTATTAAAGGGGTTGGTTTCCACTCTACTACATGATTTCATATCACCTCAGTTCTCTTTTCTTGGTTTCCAGTTTGAATTCTGGGGGTGTTTACTGGCTTATACTAGGCTGCAGTAGAAGCCAGGTCTGTAGCTATAGCAACCAGTGCTGGCAGCCTATCAGGGTAGATTATTAACAGGTCTGTAGATATAGCAAAACCAGTGCTGGCAGCCTGATCGGGTAGAATTCAAACAGGTCTGTAGCTATAGGCAACCAGTGCTGCAGCCTATCCAAGGGTGATCTTTAAACAGGTCTGTAGACTATAGCAACCATGCTGGCAGCCTCGATCAGTGGTAGATCAAACAGGTCTGTTAGCTATAGCAACCAGTGCTGGCAGCTCTCAGGGTAGATTAAAACAGGTCTGTAGCTATAGCAACCAGTGCTGGCAGCCTATCAGGGTAGATCAAACAGGTCTGTAGCTATAGCAATCAGTGCTGGCAGCCTATCAGGGTAGATTAAACAGGTCTGTAGCTATAGCGACCATGAGGAGCTGTTGCAGGCCCCATAACAAGAGGGGATATCTATGAATAGGTAGGACCTGTAAATGGACATATAATTGCCAAAGTGACTTGTTTTCGCAAGATCTTTAATATAAAAAACAATCCTTGTAGTGAGACAACCCCTTTAAGGACCCAGCGTTTTTTTTTCGGTGACCCGTTCGTTTTTCCCTCCTCGCCTTCCCGCAGCCATAACTTTATTTTTCCACCTACATATACCTATGAGGGCTTTTACTTTCTAATGGTGTTTTTCTCTGTTCTATAGAATATAACTGGAAAACTGCCTAAAAAATTCCAGTGGGTCAAATTGTTAAACAAAAAATGTACTTGCACCATGTTTGCGGGGTTTTGCTTTTACGGCGTTCAATCTTTGGTCAATATGATGTGTTATCTGTATTCTACAGGTTGATGCGCATCCGTCAATACCAAACATGTTGGGTTTCCGTTATGTTTTGGTACCGTAAAAAAATTCCAAACATTTACTACTTTTGAAATTTGCGTAGCGGCGCCATTTTGTACGACCAATAACTTTTTTGTACTAACACCTACGGACGTCAGTGAGTGCATTTTTTGCGGGCTAGCAGTTTGGAATGCGTACGACTTTTTTGATTACTTTTATTCCATTTTCTGAGTGACGTAAAATGACCAAAAAATGAAATTTTGGTGTTTGGAATCTTTTTTTATTCTACGGGTGTTCAGCGTATAGGTAAATGATGTTCTATTTTATAGATCGGGACTTTTTAGGACGCTGGGCGATACCAAATATGTGTCACTTTTTTATTATTTTTAATGATTTTATTTGTCAAAATGGGGAAACACGGGTGGTGATTTGAACTTTTAAACTTTTTTTTTTTTTTTGTGTACTTTAAACTTTTTTTTTTTTTCCCCACTTATGTTAACATTGAGTTCCCCATATG
Organism: Phyllomedusa bahiana; assembly: GCA_025379985.1. NCBI lineage: Eukaryota > Metazoa > Chordata > Amphibia > Anura > Hylidae > Phyllomedusa > Phyllomedusa bahiana. The sequence continues at coordinate 14,751 of JAODAL010001677.1, forward strand.
GTGCTTGACCAACTAGGTGGCGGCGTATTGTTATATACCCAGCCTAATGCATTGAATAGGCAATGCGTTAGGGTGTACAAAGATGGCGGTTTCCACACTTCCTGTCTACGGCCGGAAGTGGGGCAAACCGGGACATGACAGTGATGGGAGTATTCACAGGGCTCCCCACTGCTGTGTCCAGGTGTCGGATTGCTGCAGCTATGCTGCAGCGGTGCCGATTGCCCTGAGGATCGGTGCGCGGCACCGATCGGCATTCAGTCAGACGCCGCGGCCATCTTTGCCGCAGTGTCTGACGGGTTAAACTGTGCCACCCGCCGGCGCTGTTACTGCCGGGTGCTAGCGGCGAGGCGGAGGGGGGGGGGGGTTTGCAGAGCGATCCCCCTGCAAAGCCCCTTAGCGGCCCTGGGACGTACTCATACTTCCAGGGTCGTTTAGGGGTTAAAAATTAAAAAAAAACTATTTGCAGTATTCAAGTCAAAAAAATGCGTCCCAAACACTTGTGTTGGATCCACGTCCGAAACCCCATATAGATGAATGGGACTTGTTTTGTAACTGAAAATCCGACGGGAGCAAAAAATGAGCTCAAATCCACAGTGTAGACAGAGTCCAAATACTCGTCAGAAAACGCGGTTTTAGGATTCAGAATGCAACAAGTATGTTAACATTTATCGTGTGGACAGACAGCCGTTTCCCTCTAGAAATGTATTACTGATTCTGTCAACTGGGTGTTACCATTTGGGGTGTGTCCCTACGGAGTCTGACATTGTCCAATCAGAGTTGGAAAACAACCATCAAAATTTTTCTTGTCACATGTTGACCATAAAATGGGGCTATTATATGGATTGTTTTATATATACGTATATATATATATATAGATAGATAGACAGACAAGGAAAAATCCACGGCCACTCTCAAAAAGAATTAATGGTGTAAGGAGTGATTTATTCCTCCATACGGGTATGGAGGAATAAATCACTCTTACACCATTAATTCTTTTGGAGTGCGTGGTTTTTTTTCTTGGTCTGTATTTATGAGTTTGCACTCTTTCTGTGGCACCCGTTTCTCTATTTTTTTTTTCTTTTGAGTGTGCTTTTTTGTATATATTTTTTTCTATAATATTATATATATGTGTGTGTGTTTTCCAATTTACATTGCTCTCTAATTTCCCCCCTGTGAGCTCCGATAGCACAGCAGTGAGAGGGTTGCATGATGGTCCTTCTTTGTGAGAAAAGTGATAGGGCTTGTTTACCACGCAGAGCTAAGTTGAACGCACTTGCACTATAATACGGCGAGTTGCGCGCTGAAATTACGGTAAATTCCATAGCTTGATAGACAACTATGGATTAACGCCTCCTCTCACCGCTCGTAACAATGACAGATCGTACTGTACGCGGGGGGAGATAAGTGACATGTCAATTACATGCGGCGAATACGCCCGCGAGAGTATGAATGTCAATGGGGTCACTCGGGGGGAGCAACGTGGGTATTAGAGCGAGCTCCCGAAACACACGATGTACTGTATGCGCCGCAGTACATTGTGTGAACATACCCCTAGGCTAGGTTTACACGGCTTAAATTGCCGCGTATTGCGCTTCATGCGTGACGAAATGCGTGCCACAGTTAGGCCGTGTTCACACGGCTTATTCCCGACGGATTTGTGCCGCGTATTGAGACGCACAAATCCGCCGTGTAATAAGAGCGGCGTGGGACGGGGGCGGCGGCCGGAGCGCCGGCGGGCGCCGCTCCCCGGGGCACACATAGTCCATGCATTGTTTACGGGCGTCCGCGCCGTAAACATAATGTGCATGTACTTTCTCCCCTCGCCGGCGGATTTGCCGAGCGGGGAGGAGCGACCGGAATCCCTCATGTTCTCTTTGAGAGCAGTGAAACTACACGGAACATGACTCCGACGGATTGGCGCCGTATTGAAGCGCAAATCGGGGGAATTACCGGCCTCAATTCCTTCGGCAAATAAGCCGTGTGAACGGGGCCTTACGGTAATCCACAGTTCTCATAGAGCGCTATGGATTACGCATCATCTCCCCGGGCGTACAATACGATCATATTGTACACGCGGGGGGAGAAGTGACATGTCTGTGACACGAGAATGCATGTCTATGGGGCCGGTGCCCGGCCGCCCCTCCCCCCCTCATGCTTTGGAATTACGTGATGATTAGCGCATGGTTTCAAAACACACACAGCGTATTGCTTGCGGCTTTACATCACACCCCCCCCCCCCCCCCCCCCCCCCCCCCTTGGCCTCACCCCCCGTGCCTGTGCCACTATAAAGCTTTGTGGACTATACCCAAATTTTATCAGCATTTACCTCAGGGGTATCAAACTGCGGCCCACCAGCTGTTGGCAAACTACCACTCCCATCATGTCCACTGTTATAGATTAACAAGATGCATTGATGGGAGTTGTAGTTTACCATACAAGCGGGTATGGCCCGCTGTTTGAACCTGTGATTTACCTGATAAGTGTGAAGAAACCCCCTCTTATCCTTTCATGTATTGCTCTTTTTGTTGCCTTAGGGTATGTTCACACGGGCAAATTTCGGAGCGCGTTTCGCCGCTTATTTGCGCTCAAAATAATGGGCGGTGTGCTCGACCGAAATTAAGGTAATCCCCATTGCTCTCATAGAGAATTGCGATTAAGCCCTCCTCTCCCGCGCGTACTTATACGGCGCCGGGGAGATTTTGTCAATTACTTGCGGCGATGATATGCGGCGCGAGTAATGCATGTCTATGCCCCCCCTGCCCGCGCCGCGGAAGTACGCACGTATCAGCGCGACTCCCATATCACCCGGCGTAATTGCGGCCGTACTGTACTGTACGTGCCACAATTACGCCGTGTGATCATACCCTTAATCTTTGTACTACCCCTGTCCAGAGAACTATGGAGAGATCATTGTCATTACTTCTTACCAAGGAAGTGGGACTGTTGGAGTTGGTTTCGGTTCTGGTGTTAGTGGTCACTTCTGTCCTCCACCAGCTTCAACCTTCCTGTACACACCACTGTCCAGGAGTGATAGGGTTGTCCCCTCCAAGGTATTTGCTATCTGGCCGCTGATCTCTTTAGCCAGTTACTATCTGTAGTGATGACTTTTATCCATGTTGACCCAACCTGTAGCTGCAGTGTCCGGCCGTCAGGTTCATGTAACGTCACTTGATTTTGAGGATGTCTTGATACAGGGGTTTTATCACCAGGGCTGTGGAGTCGGAGTCATGGAGTCGGAGTCGGTGGCTATTTTGCAGGAGTCGGAGTCAGTAAAATGGACCAACTCCGACTCCCAAAATATATAATAAGTTGGTCCAATTAGTTTTTTTTTTGATTGCAAAGTGCAAGAGGAATTGGGTCCTCGGCCAGTGCCAATGCTCCCATTTATCTTCAGCCCTCACTTCATATGTGGAGTGTAATTTGGTGACATGGAGCAGCAAAGCGCTGCCACTGGGGAAAAGCTTCTGCACTCCAGGGCAAACAGATTCTCAGCAAAACATTTTCACCTGCTTTCAAAGAAGTAGAAGATCAACATTCATCAATAACTGACTGTGACTGAGGCAAATTTCCTTTATTACTATGAATTGTTAGAGATGTTACCGGTCACTCACTTTGCCCTCCATCCCAAGTTAGTGTAGAGAGGCCGTTCTCTAGCTCTGGATAATAAGGAGATCAGATGGAGGTCTTGTATGCAGGATTATGACTGGATTGCATACTATTATCTCAGAACAAATTCAGAGGACTCACTCTCTAATGTTCCTGCAGTGTTTTGCATATTTACTAATTTTTTTTGTGTCTTATAAGTCATGTTACCCTATAAACTATATTTTACTCTGACAAGCAAAATGGTAACAAGGGTTTTGAACTTGTGACTTTCAGGCTCCATTCCTCACCCCCCTTTCGCTTTGTACATGAGGCTTGTAATTTTATATACAGCATCTTTACCTATCTTATACATAAATGTGACTTGCAAGTATTTAGCATTGCTTAGTTCTGCAGATTCTTTCCTTAACTGCATTGTTACTGTTTTGCTCCTAAAAATCAAATTTTTTTATTTATTTTGTTAGTATTTGGGAAATCCCTCTTTGGTTTTCAGCTCTGGCCCGAATCCTTCTGGGCTCTGGATCAGATTCAAGTATTCTTGACCAAAATCGATCCCAGGTCTCTTCTACACATTCCAATGTTGGTGCAGACTGGGGCTTGGATCCAAATACAGCTTTTTCTTCAACTCAAGTGTTCAAAGAACAAAACATTGTTACCCTTTTGTTTAATGTTTTTCTACCTAAAAGCTTGATTATTATATTATAAGGTGATAAACAGCCTGATGACCATTTTACTCAGTAAGTTATCATTAAACATGCGCCGTGTATGAGGGAGTCAGGAGTCGGAGGTTTGGGAAATTGAGGAGTCGGGGCTTCGGCTTGCCGACTCCACAGCCCTGTTTCTCACTACAATTCTTCGCTTTCAGGAAGGGAAAGGTAATTGAAAACTTTTACCAAATACGTGGTGGTTTTCATATTTCCCTGGTCAGGAGATGAGAGATTTTATCTGCTCTGAGTGCACAAAAGTGTCTCTAGATTACCCTCCGTTTCTCCCCTCCTGATTAGAGAGAGATCAGAGAATGATGTTATAGTGGCCAGATGAAGTCTTTACCTCTAACAAGATTAGATTGTTAAAGGGGTTGTCTCACTACATTGATTCACCTTATCTCAGTTCTGTTTTCTTGGTTTCATTTTGAATTCAGGGGCATGTTTACTGGATTCCACTAGGCTGCAGTAGAAGCCAGGTCTGTAGCTATAGCAACCAGCACTGGCAACCTATCAGGAGAGATCAAACAGGTCTGTAGCTATAGCAACCAGTGTTGGCAGCCTATCAGGTCTGTAGCTATAGTGACCTGAGGAGCTGATGCAGCCCATACAAAGGGGATATCTAGGAATAGGTAGGACTACTGTTAATGGACATATATTGCAAAGTGACTTGTTTTTTGCAAGATATTTAAATGAAGCAGCAGCATGAGACAACCCTTTAAGATTGTGAGCATTGTTTTCACTCCTGGGTTACAGTATTGTTATGGGAGGTTCCTCTATAAAATGTTAAAAGAACTCTGTCCTTCTGGTGTGTACAGTATTGTGGCCATGGTCCAATCCCATCTCTGAACCTATTTAGTAGAAAAGGAAGATCTGAAAGTGGCTGGCCAGGAGATGGAGACGCCTTCGTGTGCAAGGGGGTGTCAAACTGCGGCCCTCCAGCTTTTGGGGAACTACAACTCCCATCATGCATTTATATAATCTATAACAGTGGGAATGGTGGGATTTGTAGTTTTCCAACAGCTGGAGGGCCGCAGTTTGACACCCGTGGTTTAGGCGCACGTTGAGAGTAGTTGTCCTGCTGCCGCCGGCAGTGCTCTTCAGCCGGGGAGATGCTTGTCCTTGCCTCAAGTGCCCTTGGAACTCTTTCAATATAAGGACCATTGAAGGTGGCACCAAACGTGATGGAGAATATGGAAACGAAATTTCGTAACCTCCCACCCAAACCACAGAATTGTTATGGGAAGTGAGAGAACAAGGTGCTATTATGTGCTGCGTCTTCTCGGATAGCTGCTTAGAAAACCAGTATAGCAGAGTCGAACATAGACTGGTAGGATAATAATCCCATTACATTCCCAGTGGAAAGTCCCTCTGTGACACCTTCCATCTGTGGGGCCGTATCCATATTACAGATACATAGAAGCCTCTGAATTCTAGACCTGTGTCCATTTCCAGTTTGTCGCCCCCTTCTTCCTGGGAATACCATAGAGCAGGGGTGTCAAACTGCGGCCCTCCAGCGGTTGGGAAACTACAACTCCCATCACCCCCACTGTTCTAGATTATACAAATGCATGATGGGAGTTGTAGTTTCCCAACCGCTGGAGGGCCGCAGTTTGACACCCCTGCCAAAAACGAACAAGCTTCCAGGACCATCTGTGAGCCAGCGCTGAAAACTGGTCAAGAGAAGATGAGTTGGTCACTCATCACTGCTAAAAGAAATCCACATGTATGAAAACTGTCTAGGTCAGGGGTGTCAAACTGCGGCCCTCCAGCTGTTGGGAAACTACAACTCCCATCATTCCCACTGTTATAGATGATATAGATGCATGATGGGAGTTGTAGTTTCCCAACAGCTGGAGGGGCGCAGTTTGACACCTGTGGTCTAGGTCTAAAATTCACTAGCAGGGGTGTCAAACCGCAGCCCTCCAGCTGTTGGGAAACTACAACTCTCATCATGCATTTATATAATCTATAACAGTGGGCATGATGGGAGTTGTAGTTTCCCGACCGCTGGAGGGCCGCAGTTTGACACCCCTGGCCCATAGCAACCAATCAGAGCGCCGCTTTCATTTTTCCAAGCACTATATGAAATGAGAGGGGCGCTCTGGTTGCGTTGGGCAACAAAGTGGGTTTTAGACCTAGGCAGTTTTCATACATGTTGCCCCCAGTGTCTAAAATCCAGAAGTCCTATATAAACCCCCACAAGTAAGGGCTGTTGCCCGTGTAACCCATTCATCGTGCAGTGACGCCTTTCCCTGTGTAATATTCCCATTTAATGGCACATACCTGTTGGCTCGTGGTCAGTAACCTCTGAATATGATACTGGGAGTTGTAGTTTTGCCACAGGTTGGAGACCATTGCCTTGGTACGGGGCTTTATTAGCATGTGAAGGGTTCTTAAAGGGGTTCTCCCCATGCTGGTTCATGCAGCCTGCTCTTCACAGCCAGCTTAGGCTCCCACTTCCCGGTCAGGCTGTGGGCGGTTCTACTGTGATTGACATTTTAGCTCCAGTCCTAGTTAAAGGGGTTGTCTCATCTCAAAGTTTCATAGGATGCATGAATGAAATAGTGCTGCTTTGCTCTGTCACTTCCTGGTCAAGCTGTCTGTAATTAGCATATGAGCTCCGTGTATTCAGGCTTCTCTGTTTATTAGTCTAGCTTAAATGAATTACCTTCTCTGAGGTCCAGAGAAGCTTCTGAGCCAATGTCAACAGTAGAGTAATTACTGTCTTTTGTCTGAAAGATCAGATAACATACAAGCTCTCACTGCTGGCTGTGACCTGTTTGATGACGTCACTCCCTGCTATCAGATAGAACAAACAGCAGGGAGAGAAGGAATACACAGGTCGGGGACTTGGGGAACCAGAGAGAGTACAGAAGGTGATAAAATCATTTGTAGCTCCTTAACAAAAAAAGATGAACAAAGCAACATATTTGGAAAACGTCTTCATTTAGTGTTCCCTACATTTTGAAAGCTAATCTTTGTAGTGAGACAATCCCTTTAAGCCTGTTAAAGGGACATTGGTGCTGGTGGTTTATGAACATCAGTGCACAAGGCTACAGTGCCCTAAAGGTTTAAAGGGGTATTACCATTACAGAAAGTGCTGCTGGAAGGGCCAATTACTGTAAACTAGTCAATGTTCAAAATGCATCTTATTAAGAAATATGTATGCTTTACCTAATACAGGCCCTTTTGCACCTTTTAACTTGCTCTCTTGCCCCATGGTTACAGACCACCACAGTGTGCTTTCAGTGGTGGCCAGAATGCAGCGTTTTCAAAGACTGTCTGAGAATTCCTGTGTAGACATGAGCGACAATGTGCGTCTTCACTATCCGAGCCTGCTCAGAAAAAAACCTAAGAAGCGCTGGGCGGGAAAAAACACGGCAGGTAATGATGGCACCATTCTCGCCAGGGCTACTAGAGCAAAAGAGGGGGTGATTGGTAACCGAGGGAAGAACTGTTCTAGCTCTGAAATGAAGCAAACTCGGAACAGCAATGTATTTAGTAGTGGTCTTTGTTTACCTTTAATACATTTTTAAAGCCAAATAACGTGGTGAGAAATCCCCTTTAAACATGGTTAGCGAACGTAGGGGGAGCATGTTCCTGGTGGCTCCTCTGACTGGCTTTACTCTACTGAGGTTAGTGTCCACATATAATTCCGGCAGGGTTATCACCTCTCCTTGCCATGGTGATACTGACTATATCTATGATGAAAGGGAGAGAAATTGCTGATACGGGTACAAGCCCCAAACCCGGGTTTTACTGAAAATTTCCCAGAAAAAGTGGCCTAATATATCGTCTGTGAGGGCCCCCAGGGTACGCTGCCGGCTTCATCTCCAGTAGACTCTGAGCTGGTGGGGGGAGCTATTTCATGATGTCCCCCTACCCTACACTATCACCAAAACAAAAGAACCCCCTCTTTTCTCTATAGCCACACTCAAAAGCGGGAAAAGGACTTTTTTCTTTTGGTGCAAGAAGAATTGGGGTATGCTCACACAAACAGTACGCGCCGCAGTACATTTTGTCTTTCGTGAGCTCGCGCTAAAAGTCTTAGACCAAGACCGTTTTCATACATGTCCCCAGGGCCGCCGTAAAGACAGAAAGGGGGGTTATGCAAGGGGGGGGCCCGGTGAAACAAAGGGGCCCACTGCAAGCAGGCCTTTTTATTTCATAACTAGTCAGCCTGGACACGGGCCCCGCGGCACTGCTGACTGTCCGCAGGGGCCCGTGCGGCCAGGTGTGAGGGGGGGGGGGGGGGGCTGCGCTCCGATTCACAGCAGTAACTTACTTGCTGCGCACTATTTTGCGTTCTCAGCGCCGTGATGGGAGTCCTCCCCCTTCTCTCTCTGCCGGCAGGATCATTGAAGCCCCGCCCACAGGTAGAGAGAGAGGAGGCTGGGGGGGGGGGGTGTCTGAGGGATGGGGGGGGGGGTGTCGGGGGGTGCGGTTGAGGCGGGGGGGTGCTGTATCTGAGTGGGGGCGGGGTGTGGGTGGGGGGGCCCCAGATGCTTCAGCTGTATGGGGCCCTGAAATTTCTGATGGCGAACCTGGCTTCAGCTGTATGGGGCCCTGAAATTTCTGATGGCGACCCTGGCTGCAGCTGGATGGGGCCCTGAAATTTCTGATGGCGACCCTGGCTTCAGCTGTATGGGGCCCCTAAAATTTCTGAGGGCCCCTGGCTTTCCTGTATGGGGCCCTGAAATTTTGATGGCGACCCTGGCTTCAGCTGTATGGGGCCCTGAAATTTCTGATGGCAGCCCTGCATGTTCCCCTCAATGAACTTATCCCTAATGTGACGGCTGGTGACTCCCTGATCAGTGCAGATGTACATTGCTGGACAGATGAGTACATTAGCAGCAGATCTCATCTAGGCTGTGTCCCCGCTTCAGCACATTGGGGGTGAAAAGGAATGGACGAGAGCGGTTACTGAAGCGCTGGATGTTTCCCCTTTTCCCCAAGTTTGCATTCAATGCGCCTGAGTCTCCGTTCCCCTCGTGCTCTGATGTTACATAGTTAGTACGGTTGAAAAAAGACGTGTGTCCATCAATTCAAACCCAAAGGGGGGGTAAAATGTGGGTGAAAGGGGGGAGACAAGGGTTTTTCCCGGCCTCCCCCCTGGTGAAAGCCCTGAAAACCCACAAGGCGAGAACCAATCTGCTCCAGGGGAGACCCCATCTCTGACCCCAGAGCCGCCACCAGCCAGGATCCAGAATATTACATGGCTACGTACGTATTAATATTCTTTAGTTTCAGGTAGTTATCTAAACCCTTCTTGAAACCCTCACCTGTTCCTGCTGTGACCAGCTCCTCAGGCAGCTATTCCACAGATTTACAGTTCTCACAGTGAAGAATTATTTTCTCTCCAGCCGAAGGGAATGTCCCCTTGTCTTTTGAGGGGCCTTTACTTGAAACAATTTTTCCCCATACATTTTGTAGGGACAATTTATATATATATTAATCATGTCACCCCCGAAGCCGTCTTTTCTCAAGAATAAGTTCAATTATAATAACCTCTCCTCATAACTAAGATGCTCCATTCCCCTTATAAGTTTGGTTGCTCGTCTTTGCACTCTCTCTCTAGCTCCATTACATCTTTTCTATAAACTGGAGTCCAGAACTGAACAGCATATTCCAAGTGAGGTCGCACCAATGCTTTATACAGCGGTAGAATTACATCCAGGTTTCCCCAAAATGCAACAGTATAATGGGGTCGAAAGAGCATGGACTAGAGTTGGTCTTGAAGTTCTGGATGCCCCCCTGAGTTTACATGCAATGTGCCCGAGTCTCTGTTCCCCACCTGCTATGATGTCCATAACCCTCTTCCCCTGACGTGCCTATCAGGCCAGAAATGGCTTAGACTAGAGCTGTTTCTGAGGTGCTTGATGTCCCAAGTCAGCAAACCAGTGCCAGGAGCGGCAGATCTCGCTCAAGCTATCTCTTCCTGATGCGCATGCGCAGTAGCACATCGCGGTGGAACAGCTCAAGTGAGGTCTGCTGCGCATGCGCTGGTCTCCAAAGCTCCTGGCACTTGTTTGCTGACTTGAAGCTCGGGGTCGGACCAGAAGATCTCGCCCCATGGTCAGGATGTTCCCTGCTTTATATTCTGGATTGTCCTTGAACCAGTTTAGAAGGATATTTTAGTAAAGTGCATAAATAACAATTCAGAAGTACAATGTTCTTATCGGATACGCAGCAGGATCAGTCCGGTCACAGTGTTGGACTGTGGAAACCCTGATCTGTGACGGCTTAATATTCCCGTAACATTAGTGTGGAGCGGATGCGCACCCAGCCCAGATGGGTTTTGGGGTTTATTTGAACTTGACAGGATAAGTAATTTAGAATCAGCTCTATCCTAACTACACAAGTGACCGATCTACATACCAATCGCAGCGTCTTAAATTGTGCATCGCAACGTGGGCCTTGTGGTCTCATAACTGTTCTTAGGCTATGTTCACACGGGGTAATTTCCAGGCCTGTGGAGTCGGTGGCTATTTTGCAGGAGTCGGAGTCGTCATAAAAGGGACCGACTCCCAAAATATATAATCAGTTGGTCCAGTTAGTTCGATGCAAAGAGCAAGAGGAATTGGGTCCGGCCAGTGCTACTGCTCCCATATCTTCAGCCTTATCACATGAGGAGTGTAATTGATGACATGGAGCAGGCAAAGCGCTGCCCCAGGGGAAAAGATTCCGCTCCCAGAGCAAACAGATTTCAGCAAAATTTTTCACCTGCTTTCAAAGAAGTAGAAGAGTTCAACCATTCATCAAAACTGACTGTGGCTGAGGCAATTCCTTTATACCCTGACATTGTTAGAGATGTTGCCCCTGTGGTCACCGCTTTGCCATCAACCCAAGTTAGTGTAGAGAGGCCGTTCTCTAGCCTGGAAATAATGAGATCAGATGTGAGGTCATGTATGCAGGATCTGATGGAGGCAATACTATTTCTCAGAACAAATTCAGAGACTCCACAAATGTTCCTGCAGTGTTTTGCATATTTACAATTTTTTTGTGTTCTAAAGTCATATCCAATAAATATATTTTACACTGACAAGCAAAATGGTAACAATGTTTTGAACTTGTGACTTTCAGGCTCCATATCTCTCCATCCACTACAGCTTTGTACATGAGGCTACTGTAATTTTATATACAGTCATCTTACCGATCTTATACATAAATGTGACTTGCAAGTATTTAGCATCTGCTTAGTTCTGCAGATTCTTTCCTGTAACTGCATTGTTACTGTTTTGCTCCTAAAAATCAAAATGTTTTATTTTTTTGTTAGTATTTGGGAAATCCACCTTTGGTTTTCAGCTCTGCCTGAATCCTTCTGGGCTCTGGATCAGATTCAAGCAAGTCTTGACCAAAATCTGATCTCCGATCTCTTCTACACATTCCCAATGTTGGTGAATACTGGACATGGATACAAATAAAGCTTTTTCTTCAACTCAAGTGTTCAAAAGAACAAAACATTGTTACCCTTTTGCTTGTCAGTGTCTGTTCTACCTAAATAGTTTGATTATTGTATCATAAGGTGATAAACAGCCTGATGTTACCATTTTACTACAGTAAAGTTATCACTTAAACATGCGCCGTGTATGAGGGAGTCAGGAGTTGGAGTCAGGAGTCGGAGGTTTGGGAAATTTCAGAGTTGGGGTCGGGGCTTCGGCTTGCCGACTCCACAGCCCTGGTAATTTCGTCGCACATTTCGCCGCGTATTTGCGCTCTAATACGTGCGAAATGCGCGCCTAAATTACGGTAATCCATAGCTCTCATAGAGAACTATGGATTACGCCTCCTCTCCCCGCTCGCACAATATGATCGTACTGTACGCGTGGGGAGATACCTTACATGTCAATTACTTGCGGTGAATACATGCCGCGAGTAATGAATGTCAATGAGGCTGGCGGGAGTGCGCGCCGATGAGCACAACTCCTGAACACCCTCAGTAATTGCGGGGCATACTGTACATCCCGCAATTATGCAATGTGAACATAGCCATTGGCTATATTCACACGGCTTAAAATGGGACGTATTTCAGTCCGTAATTACGCGCCGGAGTGCACAAACTACTGCTGGAATCCGCCCCAGTTATTACGGTAATCCACAGTTGTCATAGAGAACTATGGATTATGTCTCCTCTCCCCGCTCGCACAATCCGCCGTGGGCGGAGAAAGTGACATGCACATTATTTACGGCGTATATGCGCCACTGGTAATGATAGTCTATGGGCCGGCGAGGTGCGGCCCCCCGCTCCCGCTCCGCCCCCGTCCACACGGCGTAATTACGCCCTGCAAATACACCGTGTGAACATAGCCTTAGAGTGGGTACAATAGCTTTCATACAATGTAAAGCAGTCAGAGTACAGCTTGTTTAACAGTGGGAATTTGGTGTCCTCAAAAGAACTCAACACAGACATCAATATCTAAACCACTGGCAACAAAAGTGTAAATGTACAACTTGTCACAAGGTTTTTCTGGAGCTGGAAAAGAAGTGACGTCAATTCTTGAGTCGTTTAAGGCTATGTTCACACGATGTATTGTACGCGCCGCGGTACATGGGGTGTTTTGGGAGCTCGCGCTGATCAGTGTATACTCCCGCGGCGCGGGGGGCTAACAGGCCGCCGGCCCCATTGACATGCATTGCGCGCGCCACGTATTCGCCGCAAGTATTTGACATGTCACTTATCTCCCGCGTGTACAATACGATCATATTGTACGAGCGGGGAGATGAGGCGTAATCCATAGTTCTCTATAAGAACTATGAATTACCGTAATTATGGGGCGCATGTCCCTGCGTATTAGGGTATGTTCACACGATGTACTGCGGCGCAAACAGTACGGCCGCAGTACATCATGTCTTTCGGGAGCTCGCACTAATACGCGCGTACTCCAGTGGCGCGGCCGGCCGGAAGCCCACCGGCTCCATAGGCATGCATTACTCGCGCCGCGTATTCACTGCAAGTAATTGACATGTCAGGTATCTCCCCCCCATGGCGTATTGTACGAGCGGGGAGAGGAGGCGTAATATATAGTTCTCTATGAGAACTATGGATTACCGTAATTATGGGGTGCATCTCACCCGTATCAGAGCGCAAATGTGCGCCGAAATTACACCGTGTGAACATACCCTTAAGCGCAGTACACCGCGAAATGCGCTCCAAAATAAGCCGTGTGAACATACCCTGACACTTGTAATATGCCCTCAGGAATCAATGGAGAGCTGCAAAACCTTGCCCATCAGTGTCGCGTTTTGATGCGGTTTTGGATGAGGTATTGAAGCTCTCCATTGATTCCTTTGAGCATTTGTATGGGTGTTTCATAAAGAAAACGGCACTGAAAACCACTTGGAAAAAACCTCAAACTGCTGCACATGAGGCGTATTTGACGTGTTTTTGAAGCTGATTTGGATGCTGAAAAACCAGTGTATAAATCAGCAGTAAGGGTATGTTCACACGGGGGAATTTCGGCGCGCATTTCGCGTTGTATTTGCGCTCTAATACGAGTGAGATGTGCACCGAAATTACGCTAATCCATAGTTCTCATAGAGAACTATGGATTACGCCTCCTTTCCCCGCTCGTACAATACGTACAATGTCACTTATTCGGGGCGCTTATGCGCCGCAAGTAATAAGTCTATAGGGTCGGCGGGCTGCCGGTCCCCCCCCTCGTCGCGGGAGTACGTGCAGATCAGCGTGACTCCCAAACACCCGGCGTAATTGCAGGGCGTACTGAACACCCCGCAATTACGCCGTGTGAATATAGCCTAAGGGTAGCTCACACGGCACATAGAGGCGTGTACTGTGCGCCCCGCTATATGCCTGCTGTTATTAGAAGGACACTTTGACCAGTGTGTACTTCTAAAGCGCTCCGGCCTGGCTCCCCTTCAATACACGTCAGGGAATACACATAGTGAACTGTCCCGGGTGTGGAGGTGCTTTCTTCATACTGCAGGTTTCAGCCCTTTCCACAGTTGTTCAATAGGATTCAGATCGGGGCTCATAGAAGCCGCTTCACAATAGTCCAATGCTTTGCTCTTAGCCATTCTTGGATGTTTTAGCGGTTTTGGGCCATTATCCTATTGGAGTACAGATGATCTGCGGCTGAGACCAAGCCTTCTGACACTGGGCAGCACATTTGCCCCACAATGCCTTGATAGTCCCAAAACGCAACTGAGCCTCCCCCATGTATCACAATAGGTATAATGTTCTTCTTTTTTCCATACGCTTCACTGTGAACAAAGAGCTCATGTCGGGATGTTTTTAAAAGACATGAAAAAACGCCTTTAAAGGGGTTGTCTCACTTCATTGATCCATCTCACCTCAGTCCTGTTTTCTTGATTTCATTTTGCAATCAGGGGCGTGTTTACTGGCTTCTACTAGTCTGCAGTAAAAGCCAGTCTGTAGCTATAGCAACCAGCGCTGGCACCTATCAGAGAGATCAAACAGTCTGTACTTAGCAACCGTGCTGGCAGCCACAGGAGAGATCAAACAGGTCTGTAGCTAAAACAACCAGTGCTGGCAGCCTATCAGGATAGAATCAAACAGGTCCTGTAGCTATAGCGACCTGAGGAGCTGATGCAGCCCATACAAGGGGGATATCTAGAATAGGTAGGACATGTTAATGGACATAAAATTGCAAAGTGACTTGTTTTTGTAAGATCTTTAACATAAAAAGCAGCAATCCTTGTAGCGAGACAACCCCTTTAACTGTGAGTTTCGATTCGGTCGTCCATGTTCTTGTTGTAGTCCACATACACTGGGCATTGACAGAAATGTGACAGCCAGTCTCGCTTCCCGTGTGTGTTGTACTCTAAGCGTCCTTCGTGTTTCTTGCTCCCAGCTTGGCCGCAGTCCCAGTTCTCTCCTAAAAGTAATTAGCACACAAAGGAAAATGTGCATCTGCTGCGTGCGGCGGTGATCTGCTCCATCCGCACTGTGCTGTACACAGCAGTAAATATTTCTCTTCCACAATGGAGCAGATAACCAGGGCTGTGGAGTGGGTAAGCCAATGCTCCGACTCCTCAGTTTCCCTAACACTGACTCCCACTCCCTCATACACGGCGCATGTGCAAATGGTAACTTTCCTGTAGTAAAATGACAACCGGCTTTTTCTCACCTTATGATACAATAATCAAGCTATTTAGGTAGAACATAAAATGTATTTATTGAATACGACTTTAGACGCAAAAAACTTTAATAAATTGTAAATATGAAAAACGCTGCAGTAAGAGGGGAATAAGGCTATGTTCACATGGCTTAACTGGGGGGCGTACAGTCGCCCCGCAATTAAGCCGGGTGTTCGGGAGTCGCGCTGATACGTGCATACTCCCACCGCGAGCGTGTGTGTGGGTGTGGGGGGGGGGTGCGGTGGGAGAGGAGGGGGGCCCCATAGACATGCTTTCGCGCCGCGAATAAATGACATGTCACTTATCTCCCCAGGCGTACAATACGATCGTATTGTACTCCCGGGGAGAGGAGGCGTAATCCATAGTTCTCTATGAGAACTGGGGATTACCGTAATGATTGGGGCACATTTCGCTCGTATTAGAGCGCAGTCCGCGGCGAAATGCGTCCCAAAATAAGCCAACTGAACATAGCCTAACAGTTTTCAACAAAAACGTCCTGAATAACATTTGTGGAGTTTATGAATTTGTTCTAAGATATAGTATCGCCTCCATCAGATCCTTCAAAGACGACCTCACATCTGATCTCATTATTTCCAGCCTAGAGAACGGCCTCTCTACACTAACTTGGGTTGGGGGCAAAGTGGTGACCACAGGGGCAACATCTCTAACAATGTCAGGGTATAAAGGAATTGCCTCAGCCACAGTCAGGTCTGATGAATGGTTGATTGTCTACTTCTTTGAAAGCAGGTGAAAAATGATGCTGAAATCTGATCAATCTTTTTGCTACGTGAGTGGAATCTTTTCCCCTCGGGCAACGCTTTGCCTGCTCCATGTCATCCATATACTTTCCAAAATTAAACTCCTCATCTGATCAGGCTCAAGATATGGGAGCAGTAGCACTGGCCGGACCCAATTCCTCTTGCTCTTTGCATCGAACTAACTGGACCCATTTATTATAGATTTTTGGAGTGGGTCCATTTTAGAACGATTCCGACTTCATCAAAATGGACACTGACTCCACAGCCCTGCAGATGACAGGTCCCTTTGTACGAGGAGCAGCAGTGCTGGAGTCTCCTGTACCCGTTGTGCTACATTGCAGCAAAATCTTATCAGATCTTAATTGGAAGCTGGGTTTCCTCTTTGCATTTCCTGCGGGCCGGTGTGTAACAAGGCGATGACCTTTCATGATTGCTTTCTGGTCATACAACCTTTTAACCACTGTATGACTCTACCCGACACCTATTCTGTTACTACAGGAATAAATCAGACCATTTTTTTTTTATTTGATAGTAAGTTGTGCTCATATGTCGCTTACAAGGTGTTCTTTCTGTGCCTTTTGTTAATAATAACTTTTGTTTGAAGTGGTTTTCCAAGACTTTTAAAAACCTCCCCACCACCTCCCACTGTGCTAAAATAGAAGTAACCCATATTTAACTCCCCCATCACCACCGTTCCCGCACTGCCAGAGCTTCAGTGGATCACTAAAGGAGCAGCTAAAACAAAAATGGTGCAGAATTTTTAATAATAATGAATGGTGAAAATATTTATTATTTAATTTAAAAACTTTCCACGTCCATTTTACTTTGTGGCAAAACCCCTTTAAAGCACAGTGGGAGGTGGTAGGGAGGTGTTTGGTTTTTTTCAAAGACTTGGAAAACCCTTTTAAAAATGTCCAAGGTCGGGATTGTTGCAATATAAAATACAAATACAATAAAACTTTAGTTACTCCACAAGCCCCCACCTCGTCAGGGATGCTGTTGCTTCATTGCTCCCTACCAGTCCCGCACCGATGATGTAATGTCTGTGGTTCATGTGACCCTACAGCCAATCATGGGAATGAGTGCATGTAGGTCATGTGACCGCCGAGCCCTTGATTGGCTGCAGTGTTACGTGAACCATAGATATGATGTCATCAGTAAGGGACCGGCCATGCTGAAGAGGAAGGGCCACAAGTATGAAAACTGTCTTGGTCTAGGAGTTTCTTTGTTTCCCATAGCGACCAATCAGAGCGCCTCTTTCATTTTTTCGGAGCACGTATACTTCTCACGCTCCATCCTACACTTCTGGAAGGGCTCGTTCACACTTTTCATATCTCAGGTCCATAGTCATTTATTTTTTGCATTGAAGAACATTTTCAATATATTTAAGTGGTTTTATTCATATTTCCATTTTTACAGCAATATTTTTCATGTTCCCAGTGCACCCATATTATCGATCCGGTCTTTAGACCATAGAAGTCAGTCAGTTAAAATTATAAATTTTTGTTCCGACCTTCTATAGTTCACGTCATTATTATTTTGTTTTACATGGTTTGTTTTTAGCATTATTATTCAAACAGTAAAAACAGTTAAAGGGGTAGTCCAGGGCTAAAAAAAAAAAAAAAAATTAAAGGGAATGTGTCATCAAAAAAGGAGTCATTGTTTAAGTCCCATTTTTATGTTAAACACATTTTTAGGAATTTTTTTTTTTTTTAATATTACTTTCAATATTTTTTAATAATTCTTAAGTCTTGCAGTTTTCACTTTGGCCACTAGGCCTTGTTTGCACTGCTTGAACAGCCGTCAGAGAGATGCTTTACAGCAGCTTCATGCACATAGGAGACTTAAAGGGGATTTGCCAGGTCGCAAGTTACTTACCTCCTTATCAGCACAGGGAGAATGTCAACAAATCACGCTGAGTCATGAAGGCTGCAGGGCTGAGAGGGAGGGGGTGAGTAAGGAGTGAGGAATAAGGGAGCGTCTCAAAACTTAAGTGAAATGATAACAGTGGATTCTCAATACAGCAAGACACAGGCTCATAGACTGCACTTTCTTCCCTGTCCCTTAAAAGCTCATTCATTTTCCCTGTCATCAGATAAGAAGTGTTTCACGCAAGCGCGGCCTGTCAGCTCCTCTGGTCGTGTCTAGTGGAAGCTTTCAGGTAACCAACGGGGACTGAGAAATGCTGTAGCTCTCAGAGTCTTCACTTTTTGTAATCGCATATATTTAGAAAAGTGATTAAATACCCATTTTGGAGGTTCCCACGTCAACATTACATGGTGGCAAAACCCCTTTAAGACTGACTCGGTCCCATTGACTTCTATAGGAGAGTTTTCTAGCCATGCTCTGTGACCTGGGAAGACGTCGGTGTGCAGAGAGGGTGAACTGTGACTATCTCCTCTTGTGACTGGTGGATCCTGTGTTATCTATTCACACTGGTGTCTCCTTTCAGTTTGACCCTCTTTGTGCTGATAATGAGCAGACAACTGAGAATCTTTCTCTATAGAACAGGAAGTGTCAGACTATTATTAGGCTTAGTGGCCAAAGTGAAAACTGCTGGACTTAAGAATTATTAAGTGATCTGGAAAATTAAAAAAAAATATAACCAAAAATTTCTAAAAAATGTGTTCAACATAAAAACGTGAGTTAAGCAATAAGTCATTTTTGATGACACATTCCCTTTAAGTGTTTACTCCTGCTGCTGCTATCTCCTTCCCTCTGCAGCCCTGTCTCATCTCATTGGCTGCTGTGTATAAATTCAGGGCTGTGACGTGCTCACAAGGAAGTCAGCACATAGAAAGTGGATTTTCAGCACAGCAGGGGCAGGATTGTCATCAGGTGCAGGCTAATACACCCCCAGGTAATTGCTGCACATGTATGGAGGTAAAAGCTGCTTAGGATGAAGCCTAGGGGTTGATTTTGAAAAGGGTTCTCCAACTACAAAGATTAGCTTTCAACTTGTAGGGATAGGTAATCGAAAACTTTTTGATGTTACTTTAATCAGGAGATAAGAGATTTTATCTGCTCTGGGTGCACACAGGTTTCTATGGTTACCTGACCATTACTCTGCAATCTGATTAGAGCAGAGGGTGACCTCCCCATAGTCGGAGAGCTCACTCAGAAAAAGACGATCTCTTACAAGATTAGCTATTGTTTTCACTCCTCACAGCACATGTAGCTTTGTTTCCTCACTCCTGCATTGCTCTTTGTAATGTCTCAGCTAGTTACAGAGAAGCTTAATATGTTAATCACTGCTATAGAACAACCCACAGTCTGACGAGACCAGAGTGGATGAAAAGCTAGCTGTGACTGTGAAACTGCATAGTGGGAAAACCCCTTCAATGCTAAGCAGCCTGGAATTGAGAGAACTTCCCTACAGCTCTTCATTTAAAGGGGTTGTCTCACTACAAAGATTGCTTTTTATGTTTAAAGATCTTGCAAAAACAAGTCAGTTTGCAGTATATGTCCATTAAAAGCGTCCTACCTATTCCTAGATATCCCCTCTTGTATGGGCTGCATCAGCTCCTCAGGTCGCTGTAGCTACAGACCTGTTTGAGCTATCCTGATAGGCTGCCAGCACTGGTTGCTATAGCTACAGACCTGCAGCCTAGTAGAAGCCAGTAAACACGCCCCCGATTTCAAAGTGAAACCAAGAAAACAGGACGAATCAATGTAGTGAGACAACCCCTTTAAGTATGTGAATTCTCCGCAGAATTCACAGACCAGAGCTTTGCTCCTTCCCTCCTGTAGAGCATGCGCGGTAACAACCCTGACACTGGGGGGGGGATTTGTCGGCTTTTACAGAGTGCAGCATTAGCATTTGGCCGCCGCCGCCGCGTGTTCTGTACGTTTGCCATATGCTTTAATTTTCATAATTGCGCTGAGTTGTTTCCAAAGAATGGATTTTGTATCGTTTAATGAAGAAATCCCAGGATTTAATGCCCAAGCTCTTTCAACAGGAGGCAGTGCCGTCGCTGGTGGTTTTGGAAGAATATTGTTTGCTTTGTGGCATTGCTCCAAACTATACAAACCCCCAGATCTTTGCATGTATGTGTTCTAAAAATATCATTACTGAGAGCCCTGTACTAAGAGGCCAGAAGCAATCTCCATTTGTGTTGTTTCTAGTCCAAAAATCAGTGTTGGTTTGTTAATCTCTTTATAGTAATTGGAGCTTTGTCTTTGTGATACAAAGCTCCAAATCCTCTGCAGACCTGTAGACCTAGAAGACAGTGTGCTGGCTGCTTGCAGGGCCCACTCGGGGGAGCTTGGGAGTTCACTGCACAGTCTTATTAACTCCTTAAAGAGAACCTGTCACATAGGTTATGCCCCCCTTACTGAGGGCAGCACAAGCTAGTGTCAGACCTGCTGTTTCCAGCGCTGTGCCCCTTATTCTGTAAGATGCTGCAGTTTTAGAGGATTTACTCCTCAAATCTGCAGTTTTCAGCCAGAAAAGTCATGAAAAGAGTCAGTTTTTTCAAACCCCGCCCACCTCAACTGATAAACCTATTACTTTGAATAGGTAGTAACATGTGATTAACTGTCAGGTGGGCGGGGCTAGCCTTTTGGTGGGCGGGGCTAACACCTGCTCATGAATAAGATTTGAGGGGTAAATCCTCTAAAACTGCTGCATCTTACAGAATAAGGGGCACAGCGCTGGAAACAGCAGGTCTGACACTAGCTTGTGCTGCCCTCAGTAAGGGGGGCATAAACGATGTAACAGGTGCCCTTTAACGACTGCCCACTGATTAGATGGCGGGTGGTGCAGGTCATAAATCTGCAGCGATGTCTAAAGAGGGGTTTCGTGACCCCCAGCTGCACTCAGAACAAAGCTTTAGTTAAAGGGGTTGTCTCATCTCAAA
The DNA here is from genome assembly GCA_025379985.1 of Phyllomedusa bahiana. Lineage (NCBI taxonomy): Eukaryota > Metazoa > Chordata > Amphibia > Anura > Hylidae > Phyllomedusa > Phyllomedusa bahiana. The sequence continues at coordinate 35,796 of JAODAL010001677.1, forward strand.
GTTTCATAGGATGCATGAATGAAATAATGCTGCTTTGCTCTGTCACCTCCTGGTCAAGCTGTCTGTAATTGGCATATGAGCTCCATGTATTCAGACTTCTGCTAATTAGATAAATCTCATGCTGTCAGGACCAGGGAAGCTTCTGAGTTAAATTAAACAGCAGTAATTACTGTATTTTGTCTGAAAGATCAGATAACAAACAAGCTCTCACTGTCCAGAGACCTGTGTGATGACCTCACTCCCTGCTATCAGATAGAACAAACAGCAGGTGGGGGGGAGAAGTACACAGGTCGGTCAGTTGGGAAACTAGAAAGCCCCCAAAAGGTGATAAAATCATTTGTAGCTCCTCAATAAAAAAATGAACAAAGCAATATATTTGGAAAACGTGTTCCCTACATGTTGAAAGCTAATCTTTGTAGCGAAACAACCCCTTTAATAGTTTTGTTCCTAGAACAGTCTCTCTAATTTTGGGGAGCAGAGGAAACCCCTGATGCTCAACACTTAACCCTTTGATTGCAGCGTAATCTAAGGGTGTTCCCTGCTCCGTCCGGTCATCGGGACTCCCAGTGGGGCATGTCTGTAGCCCCAGGGCTGTCTGTATAGCAAGACTGCAGTCAGGGCACACTGTGTTACCCTGACTGCTGCCTGTGTCATACTGAGTCTATGTATTAGCATATTAATTTATGCTAATACATTACCGAGTGTTTTTTTAAAAAAAAAAAAAGTGTTAGTTACCCAAACAAAAAGTCTAGAAAAAATAAAATATTTTTTAAAGTTATTGTGCCTCCATTACACAAAAAAACCCTACACATACTGGGTATCTGCACAACTGTATTAAACTGTAGAATTAATTTATTCAGTGTGAAATATGAATGATGTGAAAACAAAATGCAGAAACACTTCTTAATATTCACACTGCAAATGTTTTTTTCTTTAATTCTGCAGTAATTTATTTGTAAACTTAAACTATGTCCCCAAAAAAATGCAACTTCTTCCGCATAAAACAGGTCCGCATACAACTGCGTCACTTAGAAGATAAAAAGTTACGACTGAAACTTTTCAGGCCTGGGGTTTAAAGGGATTGTCTCGCTACAAAGAATACCTTTCAACATGTTGGGGTCACTAAATGAAGACGTTTTCCAAATATATGGCGTTGTTAATTTTTTTGGTTTGTTAAGGAGCTACAAGTGATTTGATCACCTTCTGAGGGCTTTCTAGTTTCTCAAGTGACCGACTTGTGTACTCCTTCTCCCCTGCTGTTTGTTCTATGTGATAGCAGGGAGTGACATAATCCGCAGCTCACAACTTCGGACAGTGAGAGCTTGTTTGTTATCTGATCTTTCAGACAAAAGATGTAATATTGTTTACTTTAACTCAGAAGCTTCCCTGGTCCTGACAGCATGAGATGTATCTAATTATCAGAAGTCTGAATACACGGAGCTCATATGCTAATTACACACAGCTTAACCAGGAAGTGACAGAGCCATACAGCATTATTTCATTCATGCATCCTATGAAACTTTGAGATGAGACAATCCCTTTAAGGGTATGTTAGTATTATGCACCCAAATGCATATTTAACCCTGTTCCATTCAGTTTTCATTGATTTCAATGTAAAATACATATTGTCGTTCAGACGATACGTATTTTACGTACGTTATTGTATTGTGTTTTATGGATGCGTATAAAGAGACATGTTCTTGGTCTGGTTTATGCATTGAAAAGCCAATAGAAACAATAGGGTACGTTTTTGCAGTCCAGAAAACGTATCCAAATACAAACCACACTTTGTGGAATATTTGGATACGTTTTAAGTATTGTAAAACGTATTCAACACCGTGTGCACATACCCTAAGTTTACAGTTCCCCTCCAGACTCGCTCTTGCTTAGGTTCATTTGCTTCCGTTTATGTGCAGTAATGACCTGATCTCTCTTCTCACCTGTGGTTTAGTAATCTATGCTCTCCATTTCTGGAAGTCTGCCCTCTGCACATTAAGGCTATGTTCACACGGCGTAATTGCGGCGCGTACATTACGGCTGCAATTACGCCGGGTGATTTGGGAGTCGCGCTGATACGCACGTACTCCCGTGGGGGAGGGGGGGGCGGCAGCCCGCCGGCCCCATTGACATGCATTACTCGCGCCACGTATTCGCCTCAAGTAATTGACATGTCACTTATCTCCCTGTGCATCGTATTGTACGAGCGGTCGAGAGGAGGCGTCATCCATAGTTCTCTATGAGAACTATGGATTACCATAATTTCGGTGCGCATCTCGCCCGAATTAGAGCGCAAATACGACGCGAAATGCGTGCCAATATTACCCTGTGTGAACATAGCCTAACCATATGGGGAGCCTGTGATAGACTTGGGATCATACACAGCAGCCAGTCTGAAGAGATGAAATTACAGGGGGAGGGACAAATAGACAGCCTGGACCAATGATGAGACAGGAGGAGTGTCTTAGACTACCTCCGACCGCCTGTAGGCACTGTAACTAGGCTGTAGTCGCAGATCATGGCTCTGCCATAACGCAGCTCAGGTAGTAAGCGTCTAGATGCAATCTCTAGAGAAAAGTGATCTTTTATAGCTCAAAAGGGGTAATGTTTCTTATTAGGAAGAGGAACCATGTAGCTGTGTGGAGACTTAGACGCCATTAGTCGCTCCACTGAAATCTTAGGGTATGTTCACACAGGGTATTTTGGAATGCATTTTAATGCGTATTTTGTGCTGAAATACATGCCAAAATGGGCGCCAAACCATGTTCTAAACACTCGCAGACTGCTATGTAAAATACGCTCCGTCACTCACGTGATGTGTATTTTACTCTTGTATTTTCCGCCGCGTACTGTGCCGTACTGGCCACATACTCCGCCTTGAAATAATAAAGTATAGCAGAAATCTGCCTCGGGCACTACGCTAGTTAGTGCGTAATTTAAACGATGCAACGAAGGTATGTGCCGGAGATACGCCATGTGAACATACCCTTTATATATTCTAGAAGACTCATGGGAAAAGATCTAGGACTTTTGCAGCACCCCTCTTTGGATGTAGCTTTTCTCAAGTATCAGCCAACTCACTGAGCCTTGCAAAATGAAAGAGATTAATACAGCAATCCCATCTTGTTCATCTGAAGACAGCTGTCTCGGGGTGTTTGCTCCTTATCCGTGTACTGATGAGGGGAAAACTTACTGACTGGCTTTATGAGTTGCAATAGGCCTGCCTCAAAAGGGCTATGGAGACTTATTTGCCTTGATCCTTCCACCTGATCAACCAATATTCTACTCTGCACTGATGAGGGGCAACATCCCGAAACAGCTGTCTGCAGATGAGCTAACTGGCATGGCTATATTAATCACAGGGAGTCGGATGTGGAAAGACAGCGCTCCCTAGCCCAATACTGTGATAGGTGTCAGTCGGTGCGTACACGTAAATACCCACTAATATTTTTGTGTTGTGCTTAGTCCAGGCCTTCTTAAATAGGGAACTGATGTTGATGGAGTCCGCTGCAGGACGTCGGTGGAAACTCTTCTCCGTGGGCATGGAAAGCAGGAACAATCGTTGTAAGTGTAGATATATGGCAAAAAGAATTTACCCTTTATCAACTTGCCCCTGATCCAAAGGACTGCGCTGGATTTCTAGTAGTCAATATTAAGACTTGTTTATTTTAGGGTGCTTTCACACAGCGCAGTTTTGGTGCAGATTATAAGCGTTTTTGTGCAGAAGGCACAGCAGTTAATATTGTACATTTCTGCACAAAAATGCAACAAAAACCCTCTGTGTGAAAGCATCCTAATTGATTCCTTACTTGAAATACCTTTCTGAACAATTTAGACAACTGAAAGAAGCTTGCTGGTAATAAAGGCAGGCTGCTTTCACACAGCGCAGTTTTGGTTCAGGTTTTACTGCGCTCCAATTAAACTGCCTTTATTACCGGCAAACTTCTTTCCCTTATCTAAACTGTTTGGAAAGGGTGTAATCATTAATGTGTTTGTATCCACAAGGCTTCAGACACAGTAATTGATTACTTACTTGAAACACCTTTCCGAACAATTTAGAGAACTGAAAGAAGCTTGCTGGTAATAAAGGCAGATTTATTGGAGCGCAGTTTAAACTGCACCAAAACTGCGCTGTGTGAAAACATCCTTAGGCCTTGTCCCCAGTTTTCACCCGGTTTTTCAGACTGTTTTCGGTTTTTGAAAACCGTCTGAATACCGGGTGAAAACTTTTAACACGGGCCTCTATGGAAAACCTGTGCAGCGGTCCCCACTGCACGGGTTTTCCGCCCAGCAGTTTTTCAGACCGCCGGACGCCCGAAAAACGTTGAACATGTCGCCCCCCTCCCCCATCCCGGCGGCCGTGTGCACGGCACGAAAACAGTTCAAATACCGGTTGGATAACCAATTGGTATTTGTCCTGTGCCGTGTAAACGGCCCCTTAGGGTGCTTCCACACAGTGTGTTTTTTGCAACATTTTTTGTGCAGGAAGGCACAGCAATTAATGCTGTATATTGCTGCACGAAAAAATGCGTTAAAGCGTCAACGCGCCGTGTGAAAGCACCCTTAGGCCTGGTTCACACGGCTTATTGCCGGCGTAATTGCGGGGACGTATTTCACCCCGCAATTACACCGGCAGCCGTGCAGCGGGGCGGGTCGGGGGGCCATAAATAATTCACGTCACTTTCTCCCCACCCGGCGGATTCGCCGAGCGGGGAGAAGAGACGGAATCCACAGTTCTCTATGAGAACTGTGGATTACCGTGATGACTGGGACGGATTCCAGCCATACTGCAGCGCAAATCCGGCGCACAGAACGGCTGGAATCAGCGCCCAAATAAGCCGTGTGAAAGCACCCTTATAGGGGAAGACCCGTTTTGTGTATTGATACACTTCATCAGTTTTCACACTTCAAGATAGAACTGATGAAGTGTGTCAATACACGAAACGCGTCTTAAATTAACAAGTTTTAATATTAACTACTGGAAATCCAGCGCAGTCCTTTGGATCAGTTGCAAGTAGATAAAGGGTAAATTCTCTTAACCATACCCTGTTTCCCCGAAAATAAGACGTAGTGCTTTTTTTTATGCAATTCAGAGTTTGGCTGCTTCTGCTGATGTCTGTGATGAAATCACTACAGTATATTAATACAGGTTGATGTTTTGTTCAACAATAAATGTGAATTCTTGTTCATGGAAAAAAAGAACATCCCCTAAAAATCAGTCTTAGCTCGTCTTTAAGAGCAAAAATTAATATAAGACACTGCCTTATTTTCGGGGAAACAGGGTATATCTACACTCACTAGGACAGCGAGCCTGATGTGATTTGAGGACCCCTTTATCCAGTTAGTGACTCAGAGACCCAGCTGTCTTTCTATGAGCCTTTTAGAATAGCGGCTTCTATAGGTACAGACTAGTGTTGCGAATGCTAGATCTACTTCTTTTGCTCTCTGATTGGCAAGCTTCTTATCAAGTGCCTGATTTTTTGGGGGTTTTCCCCTCAGGTTGCCACTTGATTGCCTAAAATTCGGTTCAGGCCGAACTAAGCCAACCCAAATACAAAGCAAAACACTAGTCCTGGCATATCAATACTCAAGACATTTTAAAGGGGTTCTCCATGGCCACTAAACTGTTGGCTTAGCCCAGGCATCCTCAAACTGCGGCCCTCCAGCTGTTGGGAAACTACAACTCCCATCATGCATTTATATCATCTATAACAGTGGGAATGATGGGAGTTGTAGTTTCCCAACAGCTGGAGGGCCGCAGTTTGAGGATGCCTGGCTTAGCCTCTCATCCCGGATGAATGGGGGGAATGACTCTCGGCGCTGATCCGCTGATTGAGGGGGGCCCTGGCGCTCCAGCTGTTTCCCCTTTTGGTTGCTGGACACAGTTAATGGCTCGTTCAGATATTACATCTCAGAGCAGTTCAGTCTCGAGCTGCAGTACCTGGCAGAGCCACTTCTGCCAGTATAGCGCTGTACATGCAATGTGACTGTAGCGGGTGAAAGAAGGCATCGCTGCTGCTGACATCCCGGAAGCAATTTAGCATTTCTGAGTTGTATATGGGCAGCATAATGTGCTTTCTTATGCAGGATTGTGCAAACCTCACGTCCTATAAAGGGCTTATTTCTATCTAAAAGATCCTAAAAATCTGAGCGCGTTGCACAATTTATAGCGGCCTCTAATCCGCAGAAATCTAATCATTTGCCTGAGATTCGGCTCGAGGTCTCGGCCTGTTCCTCTGCATTTAGCAGCATTGTACTGCTCGGGCTACAGCTGACATTGAGGCACAAGGTGATTGCCTCCGACTGGCAGTTCCCCGCAGCAAGTTTCAGCTTGTACCTTTCGGTTCTATGCATGTTAGTTAATACGGCTGAACACAACACGGCTCCTTCAGTTCAGGGCTTGGCAAATGAGCAATAGATGAAGACATGATACAGTACTTTTTTATTTTTTTTTTTTTTTTCCCTTTTTGAACAAGACCTCTAAAAATGCTAAAGAGTAATGGGCGATGTCTAATATATTCAAAGTTTAGGAAACATGTTGTGGTTGCATCTCATGTGCGTTCTACTGAATGCAGTTTCTGCACTCAAAATGGTATAGTTACAAAACGTATTAGGGCGTCTTTAGGTTTTTTGATTACCGTTATGTTACCTTTTGGAAAATATTATCATTTTCATTATTTTTCTAACCATGCTGTTTCACAGAGCCACAGCCAGCTTCAGACTCGCGCTTCCTTGTTATGCTGCTGGTGGGTCTATAGCAGTGATTGACAGATCAGCTCTGCTGTTCCTGTTACAGTGACATGACTGCAGGAGATTTAGAACATGTGCTGCACAAGGCTACAGAGCTCTAAGGCTATGTTCACACGGCGTAATTGCGGGGTGTACGCCCCGCAATTACGTTAAGTGTTTGGAAGTCGCGCTGATTCGGGGAGGCCCGCAGCCCGCCGGCCCCATAGACTGTCATTGCCCGCGGCGCGTATTCACCGCAAGTAATTGACATGTCACTTATCTCCCCGCGCGCACATTACAGTCGTATTGTATGAGCGGGGAGAGGAGGCGTAATCCATAGTTCTCTTTGAGAATTGTGGATTACTGTAATTATGGGGCGCATTTAAGCATAGTGTTTTACAATAACCAAGATCTACAGAACACCATTCTTTACTGCTGCTTCCACTGCATGCGGTTCAGCTAACTCATTAATAGCGTGATCAAGATCCACATGCAGGCGAACCTGTTAAAGGGATGTTCCAAAACTACTAAGAGCTCATCAGTCAATAGTGCATGATTTAAAAATATATGGAAAAGAACTCTTGTTCACGCCATAGCCAGTCCTGGTGATCCTGGTCGAACACATGACAATATAGTTTTCACATGGGGTATATCCAGCAAAAGACTGAACAGTGATCTTATTGGACGACATTTTTTTTTATTTCTAATTTGAATCATCCCCGATGGACGGACGCGCTGTTAGCAGTTTTGGAACACTCTTTTAAATTATGCAGTCAACGCAGGAATATGCTAAAGAAATCGTTAAAGGGGTTGTCTCACTACAAGGATTGCTGCTTTTTATGTTAAAGATCTTGCAAAAACAAGTCACTTTGCAATATATGTCCATTAACAGTGTCCTACCTATTCCTAGATATCCCCTCCTGTATGGGCCTCTTTGATCCCTCCGATAGGCTGCCACCACAGGTCGCTATAGCTACAGACCTGGCTTCTACTGCAGCCTAGTGAAAGCCAGTAAACACGCCCCTGAATTCAAAGTGCAACCAAGAAAACAGGACTGAGGTAAGATGAATCAATGTAGTGAGACAACCCCTTTGGCCCAGTTCACACGGCTTATTCGAGCCGGATTGCGCTCGCAATTCCGGCTTGAATAAGCTGCGGGGGCGGGGCTGGTGCGCTGCCCGCCGACCTCATAGACTTGCATTATCCACGGCGCGTATTGCGCCTGGATAATGTGCATGTCACTTTCTCCCCGCCCGGCGGATTCGCCGAGCTGAGAGGAGCGACGGAATCCACTATTCTCTATTAGAACAGTGGATTACCGTAATTACTGTGACGAATTGGCGCCGTACTGCAGCGCAAATCCGGGGCGCTTTACGGCGCCAATCCGCGCTGAAATAAGCCGTGTGAACATAGCCTTTAACGCAGCCCCAGCATTAGATTGTGCTACTGCCAATAAACGTAAAAGGCTAAAAACATTGGCCAGCAGGCAGCATGATGTAGAGCAGAAGGAGCTGAGCAGATTGATATATAGCGTTGTGTGGAAAGATTCAGTAAAATTTGTAGTTAATTTGTTTAAATCTCTGCTTATTCTGAGTTAAAGGGGTTTTGTCACGATGTAATGTTGACGTGGGATCCTCCAAAATGGGTATTTAATCACTTTTCTAAATATATGTGATTACAAAAAGTGAAGCCTCTGAGAGCTACAGTTTTCTTTCTATGCCCTTAGTTACCTGACGGTTTACATTAGACACGACCAGGAGCTGATCTGGCCGGGCTTGCTCTGTATGCACTTCTTATCTGATGACAGGGAACATGAAGGAGCTTGCAAGGGACTGTGGAGAAATATCTTGTCTTTTGTATAGAGAATCCACTGGTTCTAATGTAATTATTTGTGTAAACATTGTAGACGTTCCCTGCCACTGCGTCTCTGCTCAGACCCCCTGCCCTGTGACTCGGTATGCTGAGTTAATTTTGTCTCCTGATCAGATAACAGGTAAGGAACTGACTTCTTGGCAAAACCCCTTTAAGGAGTCCAGTGGGCGGTCTAATCAGTGATTGACAGCACTTCCTGTTATGATGGCAAGGAAGTATTTTGATCACATTAACCTTCAGCACAGTATTGTTCATTGGATGACCATCGGAACACGCGTCATTTTCAATCATTTATTCGTTTACGCACATTGAGACACATTTATCCATAAAGTTGAGGCACAATTTGCACCAAAAATAATAGCGTACCTGCTTTACACCACATTTATGATGTGTTTTAGCCTGTTAGACAGTTTCTGTGCCTCAATAAAAGGAGCGTGGCCTTGCACGTGACACCATGCGCCAAAATGTTGCCACTGTGTGTGGTATGAAGCCAATTTAAAAATCGTGTAAAGTAAGACCGGACAGTTGTAACCTGCATCAGACTGATCAATGCTAAGATAAATGTGGCACATTGGAAGACTGTCTAGTCTAGCTTTACACTGTCTAAGGCCTTGTCCCCACTGCACGGGTTTTCACCCGGTTTTACAGACTGTTTTCGGTTTTGAAAACAGTCTGTAAACCGGGTGTCAGCTTTTAAAATGGACCTTAAAGGGGATTTGCAGAGACAAAGATTCTTACCTCTCTCCTTAGCACAGGCAGAATGTCAACAAATCACGCTGAGTCATGAAGCTGCAGGGGAGAGGGTGGGGGCTAGTGAGGAGTGAGGAATCCAAGGGAGCGTCTCAAAACTTAAGTGAAATAATAAACAGTACAAGAGTGGATTCTCAATACAGCAAGACAGCCTGAGACTGCACTGTCAGGAGGAGCCTTATCTGCTAATGTAAACAAATCAGGTGCTGAAAGAGAGAGAGACGCACACAGCCAGAGCACAAAGCTGCATAAGGGATCCTGTGACATGTTCACTGAAATAATCAAACTATAACTTGTGGATCTGTATACAAAAGACAACACCAAATTCTAAAACAGCAGCTTGAAAGCTTCTTCATTTTCCTGTCATCAATAAAGCAGGATTAATCACACTACAACTAGTTTATTCTGTATACAAAAGAAAACATATTGCTACCCGGTGCCTTAAAAACTTCTGCAGCTCAGTCTCATCAATAGAAGTGTGATCTGCGCAACCCCGGCCAGCAGACAGCAGCTCTTGTCAGGTCGTATCTAATAGAAGCTTGAAGAAACCCCAAGGCAGAAGGAAGGCTGTAGCTCTCTCAGACTGCAATTTTTGTAATCACATATATTTAGAATATATAGAATTTTGGAGGATCCCACGTCAACATTACATCGTGGCAAAACCCCTCCGTGCAGCGGTCCCCACTATACAGATTTTCCGCCTGACGATTTTTCATACCGCCGGCGGCACGAAAAACGACCTGTTCATTCTTCCACCCGGTTTTCGGGTGGACTATGAACATGTTAATGTGAAGGGATTTCCGACCGGTATTTGCACTGTGCCATGTGAACGGCCCCATAGGCTATGTTCACACGGCATAATTGCGGGGCGTACAGTACGTCCCACAATTACGCTGGGTGATTTGGGAGTTACACTGATCAGCGCATACTCTCGCGACGCGGGAGGGGGGAGGCGGCAGCCCGCTGGCCCCATAGACTGTCATTACTCGCGGTGCGTATTCGCCGCAAGTAATTGACATGTCACTTACCTCCCTGGGCGTACAATACGATCGTATTCTACGAGTGGGGAGAGGAGGCGTAATCCATAGTTCTCTATGAGAACTGTGGATTACCGTAATTTCACATCTCGCTCATATTACAGCACAAATGCGACGCAAAATGCGTGCCGAAATTTGCCCATGTGAACATACCCTTAGAGACACTATTGATAAATCTGCCCCATGGTTTTGCACACCAAAGTACACATCAAAAATGCCCTTAATTGCCCCATTGTTTTCAGTGATGTGAACGGTCTTTGTTGCCCATAGCAACCAATCAGAGCCCATAGCAACCAATCGGAACTCGGCTTTCATTTTGCCAGAGCAGCTTAATTGCTCGGCTCGCTGTGGGCAACAAAGACCGTTTTACAATTTGACACATTGGGCCACGTGTATGGAAACGGTCTTGGTCTAAAACTTTTTGTTGCCAATAGCAACCAATCAGAGAGCCCCTTTCATTTTTCCGGCGCACTATATGAAATGAAAGAGGAGCTCTGATTGGTTCCTATGGGCTCTGATTGGTTGCTATGGGCAACAAAGCAAGTTTTAGACCTAGACAGTTTTCATACATGTGGCCCAGTGTGTTTCTAAACACAGAATAATATGCGTTCTCTTTTCCATGTATTTTTAGTACAGAAACCTCCTCAACAGGCAGAACATGATTTGGCCCAATTGAGTGGGATTAATCCTCTTCCCTAAAACGTGGCGTAAGCCATGCCAAGAAGAAAGTGAATAAACGGGAGAAATCCCAAGGCGGTCCCCAGGCTCTCTGCCCAGCACAGGGTGTATTTCTCAGTAGGAAGAATACGCAGTGTGAACTTCGCCTTATGCTGAAATGATTACTACTTGGCTGCTGAGCGCTGATGAACGAGTCGGTATTGGACTATAGAAAGACATTAGAGTTGCCAAGTTACATAGTTATGTGCTCCATTTCCCCTAATAAGTTTGGTTGCTAGTCTTTGCACACTATCTCTATCTCAATTAAATCTTTTCTATAAACTGGGGCAAAGAACTGAAAAGAAAATTCCAAGTGAGGAAGTGTTTTTCTACCTGAAAGTCATGTGTTCTCCATTTACTGCTGCAAGGTAAAAATTGGCTTCTGCACAATGTGCTGAACAAGCAGAAGAGAATACATCAAGCTCTGTCTGCAGACATTACTGCCGACACATACTCTAGAGCAGCGGTGTCAAACTGCGGCCCTCCAGCTGTTGGGAAACTACAACTCCCATCATGACCACTGTTATAGATTATACAAATGCATGATGGGAGTTGTAGTTTCCCAACAGCTGGAGGGGCGCAGTTTGACACTCCTGCTCTAGAGTCAAGTGTATAACATCGCCCTGTACAATCATCTGCTTCTCATGAGCTCTTCTGGAATTAGAGGGTTACATGAATGCAGTGAAATACAGAGACTTGTGAATAACAACCTGCTGCAGCATGCGAGAGACACAGGCGCTATATGTATAGATGACTGTGTCCTTATTCATGCACATAGTATTCCACAGATTGCCGTTATTCACATTGGGTCCTGTCCCCATTGGGGCTCTCAGTCTAAATTCCAGATTGTATATTTTTGGAGTGTGGAGGACACCAGAGTGGTGGATTCCTAACCCTGATTCTATTGAAGCCCATTAGGTCTCTGTTCTGGTTCCCAGATTTTTATTTTTTTTGTAAAGCAAAAAGATTGCAATTCTTTCCATCAAAAGCAGTGTCCGCTATGTAGAACGGGAGAATCGCAGAACAGAGGTGTATAATGCAGGTTATTGCTTGTATAGGATGACTTCTATTAACCTGTTCTAGAATGACACCACACCTGTACTTCTTCTCAGCTATTCCAGTTCTATCCAAAAGGGCTCATGGGAAATGAGCTAGGACTCTGCAACGCCACCTGTAGGATGTAGCGTTCCTCAATTCACATCCGACTTACTGAGCCTTGCAGTGTAAATGGGATTAAAGCCAATCAGGTATTCATCTGCAGACAGCTGTTTCAGGATGTTGCCCCTCATCAGTGCAGAGTTGAATATTGGTTGGCTAGACATGAGGTAACGTTTCATTGCAAGGCTCAGTGAGTCAAATGTGAATGCGGCATGCTACACTCAATAGGTGGCGCTACCAGAGTCCTAGCATATTTCTCATGTGCCCTGTAGAATATATTTAAGTTTCAGTGGAGCGACTAATGGTGTGAAAGTCTCCACACACCTAAGTGGGACATCTCCCAAATGGGGGTTGTATTGTGCTCAGCACAGATCAGGGGCAACACCTCGAAACCTCTGTCTGCAGATGAATATCTGGTTGACTCTCTTATTCGATTTACATTGCAAGGCTCAGTGAGTCGGATGTGAATTCAGGGATGCTACACCAATATTTGGCACTGCAGAATCCTTGCTCATTTCCCATAAGTCTTGTAGAATATACTTAAGTTTCAGTGGAGCGACTAATGGTGCATAGACTGTCATTACTCGCGGTGTGTATTCACGTAAGTAATTGACATGTCACTTAGCTCCCCGCGCGTATTGTTCGAGCGGGGAGTGGAGGCGTAATCCATAGTTCTCTGAGAGCTATGGATTACTGTAATTTCGGCGCGCATCTCGCTCGTATTAGAGTGCAAATACGATGCGGAATGCACGCCGAAATTTGACCGTGTGAACATAGCCTTACGGTGACTTGTGTTCCAGTCTTCAGGATAAAATGTTTGACTTTAGCCGTCCGAGAGTTCGACAGTTCTGTTAGAAGTTTCTTTGGCTCTAGCCTGGGAGGAAGCGCTGGCAGAAGTCTCTTTGGCTCTAGCCTGGGAGGCAGCGCTGGCAGAAGTCTCTTTGGCTTTTAGCCTGGGGGGCAGCGCTGGCAGAAGTCTCTTTGGCTCTAGCCTGGGGGCGGCGCCGGCAGAGCCTCTTTGGCTCTAGCCTGGGGCGCGCCGGCAGAAGTCTCTTTGGTCTAGCCTGGGAGGCGGCGGCAGAAGTCTCTTTGGCTCTAGCCGGGGGAGGCGGCGCCGGCAGAATACACTTTGGCTCTAGCCTGGGAGGCGGCGCCGGCAGAAGTCTCTTTGGCTCTAGCCTGGGAGGCAGCGCCGGCAGAAGTCTCTTTGGCTCTAGCCTGGGAGGCAGCGCCGGCAGAAGTCTCTTTGGCTCTAGCCTGGGAGGCAGCGCCGGCAGAAGTCTCTTTGGCTCTAGCCTGGGAGGCAGCTCTATTAGGAGTCTCTTTGGCTCTAGCCTGGGAGGCAGCGCCGGCAGAGTCCTCTTTGGCTCTAGCCTGGGAGGCAGCGCCGGCAGAAGTCCTCTTTGGCTCTAGCCTGGGAGGCAGCGCCGGCAGAAGTCTCTTTGGCTCTAGCCTGGGAGGCAGCGCCGGCAGAAGTCTCTTTGGCTCTAGCCTGGGAGGCAGCGCCGGCAGAAGTCTCTTTGGCTCTAGCCTGGGAGGCAGCGCTGGCAGAAGTCTCTTTGGCTCTAGCCTGGGAGGCAGCGCCGGCAGAAGCCTCTTTGGCTCTAGCCTGGGGGGCAGCGCCGGCAGAAGCCTCTTTGGCTCTAGCCTGGGGGGCAGCGCCGGCAGAAGCCTCTTTGGCTCTAGCCTGGGGGGCAGCGCCGGCAGAAGCCTCGTTGGCTCTAGCCTGGGAGGCAGCGCAGGCAGAAGTCTCTGTGGCTCTAGCCTAGGGAGGCAGCGCCGGCAGAAGTCTCTCTGGCTCTAGCCTGGGGGCAGCGCCGGCAGAAGTCTCTCTGGCTCTAGCCTGGGAGGCAGCGCCGGCAGAAGCCTCGTTGGCTCTAGCCTGGGAGGCAGCGCTGGCAGAAGTCTCTCTGGCTCTAGCCTGGGAGGCAGCGTCGGCAGAAGTCTCTTTGGCTCTAGCCTGGGAGGCAGCGCGGCAGTAGTCTCTCTGGCTCTAGCCTGGGGGGCAGCGCCGGCAGAAGCCTCTTTGGCTCTAGCCTGGGAGGCAGCGCGGCAGAAGTCTCTTTGGCTCTAGCCTGGGAGGCAGCGCGGCAGAAGTCTCTTTGGCTCTAGCCTGGGAGGCAGCGCCGGCAGAAGTCTCTTTGGCTCTAGCCTGGGAGGCAGCGCGGCAGAAGGCTGGGTGGCTCTAGCCGGGGAGGCCGCGGGGGCAGAAGTCTCTGTGGCGCTAGCGTGGGAGGCAGCGCCGGCAGAAGCTCTTTGGCTCTAGCCTGGGGCAGGCCCAGAAGTCCTCTTTGGCTTAGCCTGGGGAGGCAGCCATGAAGCCTCGTTGGCTCTAGCCTGGGAGGCAGCGCTGGCAGAAGTCTCTCTGGCTCTAGCCTGGGAGGCAGCGTCGGCAGAAGTCTCTTTGGCTCTAGCCTGGGAGGCGGCGCGGCGAAGTCTTTGGCTTGCCTCGGAGGCAGCGCTGCAGGCTGTTCTGGGGGACGTGTCGGGGCCATTGACTTACTCAGGATCTGTAACCTACGAGGAGCAGTATTTGTGTGGATCCTGTTTGTGCCAAAGAATGTGAATAATTTCAGTAGCAGCAGAGGCCTGACCTTCTGTTTTCTGCAGGCAGCGGAGACTGTTTATACTCGGTGGATGGTAGAAGGCGTCTGGCGCCCCCCCCGGGACTGCAGCCTCCAGCCACTGCTATTTATGTTCACATAGTTTAGGAATAAAGGGGGGGGGGTGAGGCGTGTGGAAGAGGTGCAGGGCCTCTCAGGGCGGGGGTCCAAAACTTTTGAAACTCTGATCTTGAATGTGACTTTGTTCCAGTCACCTGAATGGAGGAATTCTCTTCACAAAGCCTGAGAGCGTCACTAGCCAGGAGCAGTCTGGTTGGGGGTGAATGAGCCGTGTTGTAGATGGTGGAGCTGGACCGCACTGGTATTTTCTTGCCTGGTGAGGATTAGTAGACCAGGCTGCTCCGTGCCTGGGTGTCTGGAAAAAATACCTATACACTTAGCAGATGCCATAGTAGCCTGAAGGTGACAGATGCTGCTGTAAAAAAAAAAAAAAAAAAATGGAAACAGCACAATTTCCACAATTGACCAATACTGGTCAAAGCATGCAAAGTACGTCCAAAGGGTGAGAGGCCACACGTTGATGGGCTGAAACGTTGCAATGGTGTTACTCGCTCTGGAATAAAAAGTGATTCCTGCTTTTAATTTGCTGTCGTCCAACAACTTCTTTTTTTTTTTCCCCCAGATGCTGCTGTAGGCGCCCTCTCTGGCTGCCATGAAAGGGATGCATTGGGAAGTTTCAGTAATATATCTATCCACATATAGTCAGTAATCACTGGAGCTTCCCCAGCACTCACACTGAAGCTGTGATTAAGGCTATGTTCACACGACTTCAACTGAGACGTACTTCAGCCCGTAATTCGCGGCGTACTGCGCTAAATACGGGGCGAGACACGTCCCAGTCATTACAGTAATCCACAGCTCTCATAGAGAACTATGGATTACGTCTCCTCTCCCCGCTCGCACAATACGCCGCGGGGGGAGATAAGTGACATGTGAATTGCCAGCGGCGACTACGCACCGCTAGTAATTAATGTCTATGGGGGACCCCCCTGCATTGCACAATTATGCCGTGTGAACATAGCCTGAGGCCCGGTTCACACGGCTTATTGAAGCCGTAATTGCGAGCCGGATTTCGCTCGCAATTCCGGCTTGAATAAGGGGCGGGGGCCCGGCCCGCCGGCCCCATAGACTTGCATTATCCACGGCGCGTATTGCACCTGGATAATGTGCATGTCACTTTCTCCCCCCGCGGCGGATTCGCCGAGTGGGGAGAACGACGGAATCCACTATTCTCTATGAGAGCAGTGGATTACCGTAATTACTCCGACGGATTGGCGCCGTACTGCAGCACAAATCCGGCGCGGAGTACGGCTCCAATCCGCGGCACAATAAGCCGTGTGAACATAGCCTAACTGATGACTGGATTTGCCAATAATCTGCATGTAAATGTTGACTGCTTATAGCAGGGGTGTCAAACTGCGTCCCTCCAGCTGTTGGGAAACTACAACTCCCATCATGCCCACTGTTCTAGATAATATAAATGCATGATGGGAGTTGTAGTTTCCCAACAGCTGGAGGGCCGCAGTTTGACACCTGTGGCTTATGGTCATCTTCACCCCCCTCCTCCCTTCTTGGATAGACCATAACCATTGGGTTGGTTGAGATCTTATTCTCCGCACCCCCTCTAATCCACTGTTTGGATGGCGGTGGTGCTCTTCATTGTATACCAGCAACAGATCTGGGCCTTCCTGGTATAACAGTGACGGTATTATATGGGCTGTTTGTCTAACTATTGGAGTATTAGTAGTATCTGTGATACAGCTCTGACAGCCCAATCCAGGCAACACTAACCACTCCCCATGACCCTCCTGCAGGTTTTTGAGGGCAACCATAATGCTGAGCTAGAGCATATAGACACTGTGTGAACATAGCCGTATGCTAACCTTCATGTAGGTGTGTGGAGATGTATACACCATTAGTCACTCCACTGTCTCACTACAAAGATTGCTTTTTATGTTAAAGATCTTGCAAAAACAAGTCACTTTGCAATATGTGTCCATTACCAGTGTCCTACCTATTCCTAGATATCCCCTCTTGTTCGGGCTGCATCAGCTCCTCAGGTCACTATAGCTACAGACCTGTTTGATCTCTCCTGATAGGCTGCCAGCACTGGTTGCTATAGCTACAGACCTGGCTTCTACTGCAGCCTAGTGGAAGCCAGAAAACACTCCCCTGAATTCAAAGTGAAACCAAGAAAACAGGACTGAGTTAAGATGAATCAATGTAGTGAGACGACCCCTTTAAATATATTCTAAAGGGCTCATTGGAAATAAGCTAGGACCATCTATGTTCACATACTTTAGAAATAAAGGTGGTGGAGCGTCTGTAAGGTTATGTCCACGGCAATGATAGAATAGTAGATTGGATTTTACCATCGAGTTACTGTGGATTTTGCGGTCAGTTTTAAGATTTTGTCTGGTCCTAGTACATTGAACTGTACCAGAATCGGCTGTAATATGACGGATTATGAAACATGTCGTTTTTTTAAGGCCTGCAGTTTTGAAATCCGTCAATGGAAAATCCGAATTGTGTAGACTGTGAGGTCTATGGGGATGATTTACAGTCAGATTTTTGTGGATTCTAAATACTGAATCCGCTTAAAAATCCAACCATCAACCAGTACAGAGTAGATGAGGCCTAAGAGGTGCAGGGCCTCTCAGGGTGTCTCCAAATCCACCCTAGGTCTCATTCAAATACTTCATGCTTCTAACTTTGTAGCATCAATTTGGGGATTGTTTTGGCGGGGTGTGGGGGGGGGGGGGGGGGTGTCATGCGCTTGGGTGCTATGGGCTGGGGGGGGGTCACGCGCTTGGGTGCTGTGGGGCGGGGGGGTCATGCGCTTGGGTGCTGTGGGGCGGGGGGTCATGCGCTTGGGTGCTGTGGGGCAGGGGGGTCACGCGCTTGCGTGCTGTGGGGCGGGGGGGTCACGCGCTTGCGTGCTGCGGGGGGGGGGGTCACGCGCTTGCGTGCTGCGGGGGGGCGGGTCACGCGCTTGCGTGCTGTGGGAGGGTCACGCGCTTGCGTGCTTTTTTTCCTTTGTGTCTCCATCACTGTAGGATTAAAGTGCCTCTACACCTGTGCAGGCCATTCCTCCTGTCTCCCCCTTACACATGGATGCTCAGCTTGAACGAGCGTGCATGTGTTCTCAATGGGGGGGTTCAGAGACTGCACTTGTCTCTATAACAGACGGATGTGGTGTTGCAGTTCCTCATGCCCGATCCTTTTCTTCCCAGACTATATCTGTCTATAGAGCGGCCGTGGAGCAGCTGACTAATGTGTACAGGGCCCTGTAGAGCAGCCATTCCATGTCTGCAGGTGCCGGGGGTGCTTGCACTCTTTCCATTTGCTTTCCTCCACTCCATGATGACCATTTTTCTTAGCAGTAAATTCCTTCCTTTGTTTCCAGCGCTGTCTTCACGGTCCAGATACAGTGTAAGTGTCTGGGCAGGGCAGGACTTCCTTTCTCATTGTCTGACGCTCCAGGATATTTCGATTGTTTTGACTCCACATGCCCAATCTGTTTCTACATTGCAAGACTAAAGACTATTAGACCTGCCGAGCCTTGTCCTCACAATACAGTCTATTCAAGTATCAAGTGTGGACGAACCTTACAGGAAAGCTCCACTCCTGTATTGCCCGCACAGCCCGCACACTTGGCCATGTACATACAGTGCTGAATATTGGTGGAAATGCTTTGCTTTACTTATACAGCTTCTTAATTATCCCATGCTTCATTATCCCTTAATACACACTGGTAAACTTCAAATTATCAGGGAGCAGTGCCTTGTGGGACCTCCGTTACATAGAGCTGCTTCCTCAATAGGGGGAGGCACCATGTAGGTGTGTGGAGACTTTTACACTGTTAGTCACTCATCTGAAACTTAAAGGGGTTTGGACAAGAAGTGATTTCCTCACCTAACAGATACTGATACTCCCCTCTTGGGCCTTGAAAAAAGGGGCCGTTTTGTTTCTGTGTTTAAAAAAACAAGTACCACCACTGTGATGTCATTGCACCACCTCCCATGCACATTACCGAGGCTGATATTCAGTCTCTGTAGTTGAGCAAACAAGTATGGCTAAACCACAGAGGATAACTATATTGTGCACAAGGTATACGGGTTTTATTTTCTCCCTCTTATCTGCTCAGGAGTAAAGATAAGCTCCGAGGGGGTAGAGTTCACTGACTACAGACAGGGAGGGGGAGGGCTGAGCAGGGAGCGTCTGCATGTTTGCTCAGATAATTACATTACAACCAGCGGATTCTCTATACAGCAGACACAGGCTCTGACACAGAAACAAAGCTAGTGTAGATGCCCAGTAACACTGCTTTTTTCTCTCCCCCTCCCTTCAAAGTTCGTTCCTGTGCCCTGCCATCAGATAAGAAGTGCAAACAACGCAAGCGCGGCCAGGCGCTTGCCAGATCAGCTCCTGGTGATAGCTAATGTAAACAGTCAGGAACTAAGGGCATCTAAGTCAGGCTGCAGCTCTCAGAGGCTTCACTTTTTTTAATCGCATATATTTAGAAAAGTGATACCCATTTTGGAGGATCCCACGTCAACATTAGATCGTGGCAAAACCCCTTTAAATAAATTCTAAAAGGCTCATGGGAAATGAGCTAGGACTCTGCAGCGCCACCTTTTGGATGTAGTATCCCTCAATTCACATCACTGAGCCTTGCAATGTAAATGGGAGTAGAGCCAACCAGATATTCATCTGCAGACAGCTGTTTCATGGTTTTGCCCCTTATCAGGGCAGAGTAGAATACGGCTTGGCTAGGGAAGAGGCTCCGGGGGTAGTTCAAAAGGGGTAACGTTCTTCATTAGGGCTCTTAGCCCATTTACATTGCAAGGCTCAGTGAATCAGATGTGAATTGAAGAATGTTACCTCCAACTCCTGCAGAGTCGTAGCTCATTCCTTATGAGCCTTTACAATTTGTTTATATAACAGTGGAGCGACTAATGGCAGTATGTCTCCACACACCTTCATGGTGCCTCTTCCTAATGAGGAACATAACTAGTACTCTGCACTGATGAGGGGCAAAACCCCAAAACAGCTGTCTGCAGATGAATATCTAGTTGTCTCTAATCCCATTTATATTGCAAGGCTCAGTGAGTCAAATGTAAATTGAGCAACCCTACATCCAATAGGTGGCACTACAAGAGTCCAAGTTCATTTCCCATGAGCCTTTTAGAATGTGTGTATATATGGATTTTCCATTACAGACCCCCCTCAAAAGTTTGGGGCAATATCCTTAAATTATCCTTAAATTTTACATTTTTTATGTGGTGGGGCTAGTGGTGGGCTCACACCTCATTTTCCTTTCCATTGCAGGTATCCATTGGGGCTGTCCTTCTCATTCACTTCTATGAAAGCTTCCAAATATACCCGAGTGCACACAATCCGCTATATTTCGAAGTTCCTATTGAAGTGAATGAGGCTGACAGCCTCAAGAGCTGCCCTCCTTATTCCCATGCATGGCCGGCTAGCTGCGAGCGGCCAATGCAGGGCAGGGGTGTTTACCTTTAAAGGGGTTTTGCCACAAGGTAATATTGACTTGGGAAGTTTGCAAATTAAATAATAAATATTTCCCTATTCATCACTATTAAAAATTCTCTACCCTTTTTGTTTTGGCTGCTTCCTTAGTGATACATAGCGTACAGCTCGTCTCTAGGGGGACACAACCAGTGGCGAGAGCGCCTCTGTCCTGCCGTACATGCTCAGACATCTCCCGTCAGGCAGCTACTGTCAGTCTCTTCCCTGCTTAGTAATCACAAACACTCACTGCTGAGTGTTCAACCCCAGGGGCTCTACTCCTGTCCTCTGCACTCCTTAGTAATTAGTCAAACCGTGCAAATGAATAAAAAGAAATTAGAATCCTCAATCAGGAATGTGCAGTGAGAAAGGAAAACAAAATCCACGTTTGGTTCCTGCAGGGATTTGAACCTAGAACCCCTTTGCTGAAAGGCATAAGTGCTAACCACTCCGCTACATTGTAACTACTCACAACTCTTTGCATAAACAGACCTTTGTTTGACTAGAGCAGTGGTCTTCAAACTGCGGCTCTTCAGCTGGTGGGAAAACTACAACTCCCATCATGCATTTATATAATCTGTAACAGTGGGTATGATGGGAGTTGTCGTTTCCCCAACAGCTGGAGGGCCGTAGTTTGAAAACCACTGGACCAGAGTGAGCACACGGTGGAGAAGGGTATGGTGGTGATATCCTGCTGGGTCACAATATATGCAGTTCCAACAAAACCTACATGCCCCCCCTTTTGAGCACACTGAAAACTGAAGCAGAACAAAGCGGGAATGAAATGCCTTTGTGGCAAAACCCCTGTGAGCCTATGGGTCGGCTGCGGCTACTTTGCAGCCTCCCTCGGGGGTACCTTTTTTCCCAATACCCTGCCGAATACCTGCAATGTAAAAACCAGGTGTGAACCCAGCCTAATCCACATCCTGTCTACCCAACATAGTTTCCATGTGGAATCCCAAGGAAATCAACAAAATGACCGCTTTTTCGCAAGCAAATATCCAAGCTGTTTGTGGGGTTTTTTTATTTTCCTTTCGTCCTGTAAGACTAGGGGTTAATAGGGGACAAATCTCTCCTTGAGGGGAGGAACCAATAAATGGGTCGGTGTGAGGGTTTTTTTTGCCCCAAACCTCCTGCTGTTTGCATAAAAAAAGGGTTTTGGGAAAAGAGCTGAGGAGCGCACAGGCCCCCCTATTTGGGTGTTTTGATCCTCATTCACATTACTTGCACCTCAATACCTGCGAATATGAATTGGTAAAAACCAGGTGTGAACCCGCTTCCCCTACAACAACTGTTTCCGGGGTACTATGGAACACATCATCAGTGCATGTTTTGTAGCAGAATATAACCTTGTGGTTTTTCTTTTTCATTGTGAGAGCTAGGGGTTAATAGGGGAAAAATCTCTCCTTGAGGGGAGGAACCAATAAATTGGTCGGTGTGAGGGTTTATTTGCCATTCAGACCTCACTGACTGTTTTGCATAAAGCAAAGGCTTATGGGAAAAGAGCTGAGGAGCTGCACAGCGCCCTCTATTGGATGTTGTGATCCTCTGTTCACATGTAGCTTGCAGGAACCTTGCAATGTGAAAGTGATTTGAGCCAAACCAGTAGAGTTCATCTACAGAAAAGCTGTTTCGGTGTATTTGCCCCTTGTCAGTGCAGTGTAGAACTTACCGGTTGGCTATGTGAGAGGCAAGAGTGGCTTCAGAAGGGGAAAAATCTCTCCGTGAGGTGAGGCACCAATAAAGTGGTCGGTGTGAGGGTTTATTTGCCATTCAGACCTCACTGACTGTTTTGCATGAGGGGTTAATAGGATAAGGATCCTGCAAAACAACCTCTATGCGATCTATCATAGAGGACATCATGGTCGCTTATTTTATTAGAGTCCTCCATATCCTCCTAAATGGATTCTTTTGGATGCAGCTAATCATTCGTCTTTATTTTAGGTCCCTAAATGAATGGGAAAAGCAGCTGAAGAGTAGGAGCATTAACTGGATAATTTGATCCTTGCAACAGACAAACTGAAGCCGTGCTGCATTAGTGCGATGTGGTTATATCGTGGATATACACTCCCCTACGACGGAATAGCTTGCTCTTCTCATTAGAGATGCTCCTCCACATTTGTATTCAGTCATTGCAGATCCACCAGCATCCTATGTTCTGTCTATGGAGCAGCGGGCGGTCGTCCACAGCTTGGAACCACTGGTGGACTGACACGGTGCCTGCGTTTTTAGAAAATTAAGGTTGCGGCCAGATTCCGGTCAGATTCTGATTAAAGAATCCGACCGGTATTTTGTCATCTTTTGGTTTGGTTTAGGGGGCGGTTTGTCGATTCGGACGCCGCCCGATTACATGGAACAATATATGTTCAACCCTAAGGGTTTGTTCACATGATGCACTGCAGCACGTACAGTCCCCCTTAGTTTCCTGAAAGTTTACATTAGACACGACCAGGAGCTGATCTGGCCGCGCTTGCGTGTTTGCACTTATCTGATGACAGGAAACATGAAGGAGCTTGCAAGGGGCTGGGGAGTAAGTGCAGTGTATGAGGATGTCTGCTGTATAGAGAATCCACTGGTTGTAATGTAATTATTTGAGTAAACATTGACTCCCGCTCCCTTCTTCCTCGCTCTCTGCTCACCCCCCTCCCTCTCACCCCTGCAGCCGTTCATGACGCTGCATGCTTTGTTTATCTTCTCTCCTGAGCAGATAAGAGGTAAGGAACTCACTTTGTGGCAAAACCCCTTTAAGGAAATAATGATAAAATGCTTTACCAGGTCCTAGGGTGAGCTTCTTGGAGGTAGTAGCATCTTTGGGGGGTTTCTTCAAAGTCTAAACATCTCCAGAGGTTCCCCCACAGTATTCCCTTTGGAAAGCTCTCCCTAATTCATTTACTATTACAAACCTAAAATATAAACCCCTCATATAGAGGGACATGAAGAACCATTAGGGCCGATCTGTAGTCTTATGAGTGTTCTTTTTTTCCTTTCTTCTAGAAAATGCAGAATCAATTGACCTCAAGCAGTTTTTTGAACAGAACTTCTCTCACATCTACTATGTTTTCTTTGAAAACTTTGTGATTATTGAAACCTCTTTGAAGCAAAAAGGTAAGACTTAAAATGGCTGCTGTATCTGTATCTCCTGGTGGTGGTCATAGTGTGTTTTGCTTGTGGTTCTCTGTGACCATTGTTAATATTTTCCACTATATAGGGCTTAGTGCCCCCAATGACCAGGATAATCCTGACTGTCAATGCTACTTCATATTTAGCTGGTGGTTTTTTTTTTTTTATGGCAGGTCTTCATTTTTCCTTTTTTAGTGTCTAATTTTTACCTTTTATTCTCTTAAAAAAAAAAATAAATAATACAAAAAGTCAAGTGAAAATAAAGAAAATAAAAAATTCTAGACACAGACCAACCAATAGCCTAAAAAATTTCCAGCTCCTCTGTATGTTCGAAATGGGAAGCACAGAAGAAAGTCCAAAGAGGAATTTCAAAAACGGCAAAAAATACAGCTTCCTAGCAAATAAAAAATGTACCGTATATACATATACCAATAAAATTACATAGGCAGGTATAGGCAGTTTAATGTCCCCCACAGACCGTTATAGGCAGGTTACAGGCAGGTATATGTCCTCATAGGCAGGTATATGTCCTCATAGGCAGGTATATGTCCCCATAGGCAGGTTATAGGCAGGTATTTGACCTCTTATGCAGTTATATGTCCTCATAGGCAGGTTATAGGCAGGTATATGTCCCCATAGGCAGGTTACAGGCAGGTATATGTCCTCATAGGCAGGTATATGTCCTCATAGGCAGGTATATGTCCTCATAGGCAGGTATATGTCCCCATAGGCAGGTTACAGGCAGGTATATGTCCTCATAGGCAGGTATTGCTCCTCTCTGTCATGGCAGGTAATGTCCTCATAGGCAGGTATGTCCCATAGGCAGGTTATAGGCAGGTATATGTTCCCGCGATGCAGTGTTATAGCAGGTATATGTCCCCATATTAAGGTTATAGGCAGGTATATGTCCCCATAGGCAGGGTTTAAAAAAAAAAAAAATATATATATATATAAACACTTACCTTGCTCCCTCGCTGCTCCGACTCCTGGGCGCTCTGCTAAGTCTTCAGGCACGGGCAGGGTGATGTCATCAGGCCGCGCAGGCAGCGTGATGACACGCGCTGCCTGTGCCGGAAGCTCCGAACAGCCGTGAGTCTGCGGCCGCCCGGAGTCCACTGCGGAGCAGGGAGTGCTCGCTCTCTGCCCCACCGTGGTATCTTCACCTGTAGCAGAGGAGTCGCATACAAGGGAAGAGATCGCCGGCATCGCCAGGGCCACAGCAGCGCCAGGACGCTGTCGGCTTATTCGGGATTCTGCTGGATTTTATGCTGGAAAGACAGTTTTGTTTGTTTTATGGGAAGCTGGATTTTTTTTTTTTTTTCTTTTGTTGCTGGTTTTGCATTCAATGACATCCATCCAATTTTAAGACACTTGTACACTGTATAAATCATTATTATTATTTTTTTGCTGGATACCATTGTACAACCTAGTGTAGTCTATTATGCCATCATCCTGACAGTGGCCTTTGAGCAACCCTATATAGTGGTATCCCTCCTCCACGTATTCCCACACCCCCTGTGCTGCATATCTTTGTATGCAAGACTAACCTTAGTCTACTTTATAATTTTTTTTAAATTTTTTTTATTTAAATACTGTATTTTTTTACAGCTCCATCAGACTAATTGACCCCTTTGGATACATTTAAACGTGTATATCTGGAGATTTTCCCAGCCACCACACGCACCAGAGATGTGATGTAAACACACAGGGGGACATGAAAACTGTCTTGGTCTAAGACTTTTTGTTGCCCATAGCAACTTATGAAACTACAACTCCCATGATTCCCACTGTTATAGATTATATAAATGGATGATGGGAGTTGTAGTTTCCCAACAGCTGGAGGGCCGCAGTTTGAGGATGCCTGCTTTACACTGTAAGGCTATGTTCACACGGCTTATTCACGGCGTAATTGCGGGACGGATTTCGCTCGCAATTACGCCGTGTGCTCCGGAGCGGGGTGGGGCGGCGAGCTGCCATAGACATTCATTCTCCACGGCGCGTATACCGCCGTTATAATAGACATGTCACTTTCTCCCCGCTCGCTGTATTTCACGAGCGGGGAGAGGAGAAGGAATCCATAGTTCTCTATGAGAACTGTGGATTACCGTAATGGCTGGGACGGATTTCAGCTGAAATCCGTCCCAAAATAAGCCGTGTGAACATAGCCTAACACTGCTGATCCAGGCTGGCTGCAGGGTAGAAGTACAAGCGAGCCGTAAACGTGGAGTGGATTTTAATTACAGCAGCAATATAATGGTTATATGCCACAATCTAGTGAACTAGCAGGAAGACACTGCCCCACTTTATCTCACCCTCATTTATAGTATTTGCTTGGAGGGCAAAAAATTTAATTGAAGACCACTAGGAATATTGTACTGTACGTTACTGTATTAGAGCATTGCCCCTAGTGGCAGAAGTTATAATACGCCACACAGGCCTTTTCTTCTGGTTTAGCAGGACAGCTGACTGCTTTTGTGCTGCTTTTATGTCTTTTGGGTTCAGGAGACAGAGTTTCAAGGGGTTTTGCCACTAAGTTAAATTGACGTGGGAAGCTTGCAAATGAAATAACAAACATTTTCACCATTCATTATTATTAAAAATTCTGCACCGTTTTTGTTTTAGCTGCTCCTTTAGTGATCCATTGTTTACAGCTCGTCGCCAGGAGATACGACCAGGGCTGAGAGCTCCTCAGTCCTGGTCGCACATGCTCAGACATCACCTCTCCTCTCAGGCAGCTACTGAGTGTTCAAACCCCAGGTGCTGTCATTCTACTCCCGTCCTCTGTCCTCCTTAGTAATTAGTCAAACAGTGCAAATAAAAAAAGAAAACTCAATCAGGTCTGTTCATTGATAAATAGAAAAAAAAAAATCCACAGGTTTGGTTCCTGCAGGGATTTGAACCAAGGACCCTTGTGCCTGGAGCCAAAACTTGACCTCTCAGCTACTCACAATGCTTTACATAAATAGACCTTTCTTTGACTAGAGAGAGGAAAGGCTTGGTGATGTCGTCCTGCTGGATCACATGATTTTCAATTCAAACAAATCGCACACGCCCCCTTCTGAGCACACAGAGCTGAAGAGCAGGATGCAGGAGGTATGAGATGAGAATGTGGCAAAACCCCTTTAAGCTAAAAATTTTACTTTGAAATGTTTGGGAATGAATGAATGACCACCAATGATGAGGCCCTAGTAGAAGAGGCTCGAGAAGCCGGGCATTAGAGCATTTCTGCCATTTATGATATTGGTTATTTTGATTTGGTGTTTCTATATTTAATTATCTTTTTCAATTAAGGTCACAAGTCTCAGCGTGAAGAGCTTGATGCTATCCTCTTTATCTTTGAGGTAATTACATTCTAACTTGTCATATATCATGGTTACCTTTCTTACTTATCTGCTAGAACTAGTAATTTGGACTGTATTTGCTTATTAATAGACCATTTTCTAAATAATCTCTCTCCTGTGGTTTAGCACTTTTGTAAGGTGATTTCATTGCATTTCCTGTGACCTTCCTGACTTTCCATATCCGCTACTCCATGACGAAAACTCAGTTACTCTGTATATCTGGACACATGAAAAACACATCTCTGTGTGGAGTCCAGGAGATCGGGTTATCAAAGTGTCTGGCGTTTTTCAGAGCATCCTTTGAAGTTTCATAGTTTCATAGTTTGTAAGGCTAAAAAACACAGTGTCCATCTAGCAGCTGTTGTGCTAAGGTGTTGATCAGAGGAAGGCAAAAACCCCCAATGAGGTAGAAGCCAATTGTCCTATTTTAGGAGAAAAATTCTCCTGACTCAATCTGGCAACAGAAAATCCCCTGGTTCAATGACCCTCTCCGAATCCTAGTCAGATATTGTTATATTATTAGCTCCGAATGCATCCAAACCCTTTTGAAACTGTTTGTGAATCACCATGACCAGCTCTTGGCAGAGAATTCCATAGTCCCTCACTGCTCTAAGTAAGATCCTTTCTAGTTATGTAGAAACTTTCGTTCCTCAGACGTAAAGGATGCCCCTTGTTCTAGTACAGCCTGTGTATAAATAAACTTGGGAGTGAGATCTCTATATTACTTTGATGTATTTAAAACATATTTGTTATGTCCCTATGCTCTTTTCTCTAAACAAATAACCCTAATTTGCTCACTTTTGGGTATTGTAGTCCACCAGTCCTTTTTTATTTTGTTGCAACCGACCTTGTGCTGAGCAAAACATTACCCTAGCTTCAATGCTTTACAATAGTCTTTGACTGAGGACAAGCTTGGTCGCCCTGAAACATGTTTCAATTCAAACATATCGCACATGCGCTGTCTAGCACCAGAGTGGGCGGAGCAGAGGTTGAAATGAGCGTGCAAACCCTTTATAAGCTAAAAATAACTGAAATGTTGGGATGAATGAATGACACCAATGATGAGCCCTATATAAGTGACCGGGCATTGGCATTTCCCATTTTGATATTGGCTGTCTGACTGCTGGCTGCTACATATTAGTTTACTGGTCCATCAAGGTTCACAAGTTCGCTATCTATGCTCACTTTTATCGAGGTAATTTTCATTAACTATGTAATGGACTTTCTTCTTCTGCTAACGCGATTTGCTATATGACCTTCATATTATCTGTGTTAGACTTTAGGTGATTCATTGCATTCTTGCCCCTGACTCCATCGGCTACTCCATACAAAACTCAGATACCTCTTGTAATATCAACATGAAAAACATCTCTGGTGGATCCTAGGATGTTCAAAGTCTGACTTTCAGAGCCTTTGAGGTATCGTTTGCAAAGATCGATCATTCTAAAATGTGTGGGGGAAATTTTCAACCTTTAGAGTAAGTCACACCCCTTTTGGCCCTGGCTCCCAATCTTTTAGCATGAGAAACTATTCAAGAGGCATATACTGAGTTTGGGGAGGAGAAAGATGGACAAAGCACAGCAAAGGCTCCTGGAGCTTATAGTTGTACAGGGAAAAGGTTAAACTGCTTTCAGAATAGGAATGCTGCTGCTCGGCTGACGAGAAGGGAGGCTACAGACGGCACAGAAAAAGCACAACACAGTAGCTCAGATGATTGAAGACTAAGGCAAGACATTTGAGAATGGATTTTCTCTTTGGTTGGGCAGCCAACCCCTTTAAGATAGGTAATTGGGATACAAGTTGAAACATCTTGCCAAGCATACCCCTCCCATAACCGGGAAAGTAAGACTTTAATAGCTCACATGTTGCATGTCAAGTTTCTATTGGGTAGGTAAGTGCCCTGGCTTTTTGGCTGTAAACCTTCCCCCAACTCCTCTCTGCTCTTGAGTGATGGTTGTACTACGCAGTGATAACGAGCTGTCACTAAAGGATTCACAACCAAGAGCCCAGGACACTTCTCTAGTTGACGAACGCCCGGTGGACACTAGGCATCTCATTAGCATACGCCACATAAGCAATTAAAGGGAACCTGTCGCATAGATTACGCCCCCCCTTGCGGAGGACAGTACAAGCTAGTGCCAGACCTGCTGTTTCCAGCGCTGTGTCCCTTATTCTGTAAGATGCTGGAGTTTAAGAGCATTTAATGCTCAAATCTTATCCATGAGCTGGTGTTAGCCCCGCCCACCAAAGGCTAGCCCCGCCCACCTGGGAGTTATTCACATGTTTCTACCTATTCAAAGTAATAGGTTTATCAGTTGAGGTGGGCGGGGCTAGCCTCAGGTGGGCGGGGCATGATTTAAACTGACTCTTTTCATGACACTTTTTTCTGGCTGAAAACTGCAAATTTAAGCACTAAATACTCAAATTCCAGCATCTTACAGAATAAGGTGCACAGCGCTGGAAACAGCAGGTCTGACACTAGCCTGTGCTGCCCTCAGCAAAGGGAGGGGGGGCATAAATGATGTGACAGGTTCTCTTTAATAGCTCACGTGTTGCATGCCAGGTTTCTATTGGATAGGTAAGTGCCCTGGCTTTTTGGCTGTAAACCTTCCCCCAACTCCTTCTCTCTTGAGTGATGGTTGTACTATCCAGTGATAACGAGCTGTCACTAAAGGATTCACAACCAAGAGCTCAGGAAACTTCTCTACTTAACGAACGCCCGGTGGACACTAGGCATCTCATTAACATACGCCACATAAGCAATTAAAACTAGATTTTCTTTGTTACCCCCATGTTCAGCAACGTAGGAATATATCAATTTGTATCCTCATTAGGTATTTACTGGTGTTAGGCCTCGTTCACACGGCTTATTTGGGCGCTGATTGGAGCCGTACTGCGCGCCATGGATTCCGTCTCCTCTCCCTGCTCGGCGAATCCGCTGCGGGGGGAGAAAGTGACATTATTTACGGCGTGTACGTGCCATGAATAATGAGTGTCTATGGGGCCTGCGAGCTGCCGGCCCCCCGCCCCGCCCCCGCTGCACGGCAGCCGGCGTTATTGCGGGCGAAATCCGGCCCCACAATTACGCCGGCAATAAGCCGTGTGAACATTGCCTAAATGGGGTCAAAACTGGTGACCGATTTCCTTTAGTGCCGAGTTGAGATCCTCTCAAGAGTTTTAAGATAAAAATAGAGCCTTCTTTTTTTCCCAGGAAAACTTACGAGCTTTACTTAAAACACAAAACTGTTGACTTATTTGGCCGCCTAAAGCCACCAAAGAGCCTCGTCCAGATTCCCAGCCGGCTTGTTTTCTGAATTTAGCGCTCTGCAAAGTAAACTCGCGGTTCCCAAGTTTGATTGAGTTCTCAGTAAGCTGGAATGGCACTTGCTTAATAGAACAGTTACTGAACCAGAATAATCGTGTTCTGCACATTGTTGGGACATGTTGTCTCATGCTGGAAAGGACCGGTCATCAACGATCACAATTTAAAGGGGTATTTCTGTTTCAACCCATAACATAAAAAAAACACTAAAAGCGGGGAAAAAAAAAACCTATAGGTATGTCCATACTTTGTCTGATCTGACCCTAGACAATGGCTTGGTTCAGTAAGCAAGATAAACCGACTTAACATTATTCATCTTTTCCATCCTCCTATTCATATTTATCGTTTACACTAGTTCAATTAGGAATGCACCTCACTAATACAAGTAAGTGCAGTATAGGACATGTAGTACCGCACTGTACTGTAGAGAGACGCTACTAGACCGCCAATCACTACATGCAGCTCACTAATACATGTAAGAGCAGTACAGGACATGTAGTACCGCACTGTACTGTAGAGAGGAGCTACTAGACCAGCAATCACTGCATACACCTCACTAATACATGTAAGAGCAGTACAGGACATTTAATACCGCACTGTACTGTAGAGAGGTGTTACTAGACCGCCAATCACTGCATGCATCTCACTCTAATAAGTAAGAGCAGTACAGGACATGTAGTACTGCACTGTACTGTAGAGAGCCGCTACTAGACCAGCAATCACTGCATGCCCCTCACTAATATATGTAAGAGCAGTACAGGACATGTAGTACCGCACTGTACTGTAGAGAGGTGCTATAGACTGCCAATCACTGCATGCACCTCACTAATGCATGTAAGAGCAGTACAGACTGCAGTACGCACGTATGTAGAGAGGCCATGACAAATCACTGCGAGCTCACTAATACATTAAGAGCAGTACAGGAATGTAACCCGCACTGTACTGAGAGAGGCGCTATAGACCACCAATCACTGCATGCAGCTCACTAATACATGTAAGAGCAGTACAGGACATGTAGTACCGCACTGTACTGTAGAGAGGCGCTATAGACCACCAATCACTGCATGCACCTCACTAGTACATGTAAGAACAGTACAGGACATGTAGTACCGCACTGTACTGTAGAGAGGCGCTATAGACCAGCAATCACTGCATGCACCTCACTAGTACAGATGTTCATAATAATTGGTTGGATCTTCCAGTCCATCACATGAGCCACAGATCAGCGGTGTCTGTGCTCTGCTTATAATATCTTACTCTGTCGTCGCTGATCTCCTTGGCTCCTGGTTCTTCCTGTGTCTTTTGTGCCGCAGCAGAACAGGTTCATAGATTCAGGCACATTCTGCGCTACAAATGCACGCAAAAAAATGTCGCCTATTGGGTTTACAGCAAACCTATAAAACATTGCAGAAGGTGGGGGCTGCCTCTGCCTACCTTGGAACACCCCTGGACTGCCCGAAGCTTGGCGGTACCACCTGCTCGGAGGGTCACATGCAGACCGTAGGTGGTGTAGGCCTGTTTTGGGGGCTTGCTGTTGGCATTCCCTTATATGCATGTTCCAGTTAAGAATGAATTGAGTATATTTCTATTCAACACCTTTTTTTTATGTTGTATTTTTCTAGAAAATTCTGCAGCTTCTTCCTGAGCGAATTCACCAACGATGGCAGTATCACAGCATCAGTGAGTGTTTTCTGCAGCGTCACATGCTACGTAACTGGGTTGTACACAACTAGAAAAATATGACCGCTTTCTTTCAAAACGAGTTCGCAGCCGTCCACAGGTTTTATTTTAAAAATATAGCCTTGCTCCATTCAGCTGACCTGCAATACCAGATATAACCCATGGAAAGATATGGCGCTCTCTGGGAAAAACTCCTCAACATATACCTCCAATGGAAGCCTACAGTGGCATCTGTTACAGCATACTGTATGGAATAGCATGGTCTACTGCACTGTATACACTGTATTTTTCTGTCTAACCGCCCAGTGGAAGCCGACCACATGGGACCGGAAATCTATTCCCTGATGAAGCCATTTAGTTGGTGAAACATGTTGGGGAGGTCAGGCATGACATTTTAATTTGTGATTTCTCACCTCTTTCTACAGTGTTACCCACTGCAGAGGGTATCACAGGGAAACCTTATATGTTTTATGTCCATCGGATTAGGGATATCTGCCCAAGTAGGATGTTTTGGATTCCTTATTGGAGTTAGTAAATCACTGTGTATATATAGGGTTTTCTTGCTAATAGGTGGTGTTCCACCAGACTTGATAATAGAAAAGGAGTTATTCCTTCACAATTAGAAAGGGATAAATGGAGTGGTTAGAAATCAGGTTTTTAAATAGTGTGTATCGAGGTTAAGTGTTATACATAATAAAAGTTAAGTTTTAGTGCTTTATAGATGGAGAACTAATAGAGTTTAAGTTTGCCTATGGCAAAATAGTAAATATAGTCATTGTTGGCTCTAGACACCTGGTTTCATTTGCATTTTGAATCATTCTACTGCTCTTCTCTTGTTTGTAAATTGTCCCTCGTATGTTTAGTACACAGGTAGAGCTACTGTCCTTCCACACAGCGACCCAAGTTCAAATCCCCTTAGATACACAAGGGTTGGGATACAAATAAAATGTCACAATAAAGGTGATCTATCTCCTCTTCGTTCAGGTATTGAGAAATTGCCTGAAGGATTAACTGATCACCAACATAATATTGGAGGATGCCAAAGACCATTGCAGGAGATCTGTGTGGCTCTGACCGAGACCTCCAACACTTATTCTGTTTTTGTAACCAGTATTGTGTATGGATGGACGCAAGTTTTACAAGTTTATTTTTACTGCCATCTTTACTGTGGCTTTTCTACATGCTGGTGTGAACAGGTGTTAGGTTAATGTGCAGTTTTTTATCATCGAATTGTTCTCCTAGTGGTGGGGTGTGTGAGCTGCTGCTCAGCAATTAGCTGCACCTGTTAATTTTTCCAAGAAAGCATATGGGCCAGAGCTGCCTGCTACTGGGTTCAGTCTAATCCAGCCATTGAGCTGTGAATGTGGCCCAAAAAATTGCAGTGTTTTTTTTATTTAATTATGCCAGCTAGCTGGGGAGGGGGAATTCTAAATATACAATATACATATAAAGGTACAATAATACAAGTGAAAGGTGTCCTGTTGAAATAGATGGGTATAAAACCCCCTGTACTACAATGTACGACAGCCAAACTTGTGAATTTTGAGATTTTAGAGAAAACGGAGGCCTCTGGCAGCGGTTTCCCCACATATAGGGAAAAGAAATCTACACCTCTGTCCATGGTGGTGCATGGATGTCTCTGTTCCAGTACAAACCTACTTCACCAGAATCCAGACAGCCTGTGCATCATTATGCAACACTCATAGCAGCCAGTGGCGGTGCCTAAAATCAGGAAAAGTTTTCATGTTTTCCAGCATGGTGTTCACTTGTGGCTGGTTCAGGAATGCAGAATGGTTGGGAATGTGATTTTCCTGCATTAAAGGGGTTGTCTCATCTCAAAGTTTCATAGGATGCATGAATGAAATAATGCTGTATGGCTCTGTCACTTCCTGGTCAAGCTGTCTGTAATTAGCATATGAGCTCCATGTATTCAGACTTCTCTGTTTATTAGTCTAGATTAAATAAATTACCTTCTCTGAGGTCCGGAGAAGCTTCTGAGCTAATGTAAACAGTAGAGTAATTGTGTCATGACGTCAGTCCCTGCAATCAGATAGAACAAACAGCAGGGGATAAGGAGTACACAGGTCGGTCACTTGGGAAACCAGAGAGAGCACAGAAGGTGATAACATCATTTGTAGCTCCTTATCAAAAAAAGATGAACAAAGCAATATATTTGGAAAACGTCTTCATTTAGTGTTCCCTACATGTTGAAAGCTGATCTTTGTAGCGAGACAACCCCTTTAAGTATCATTCACATATTCTAAACTGGGCACCGTTAACGGAATAGTCTGCTAGAGGGACTTGAACAGGATGGTCACTTATTCATTTTTAGATATGTAATACACGTGTTTTCTGTTTTTAGGTTTGATTCTGAAAAAACTGCTTCACACAGGAAACTCATTAAAGGTAATTATAATTGCCAAGGGCAGTTTAGGATATACAATATCACGATTCAGTTAATTGGTTTCTGGTTGGGAACAAAAATATATTACCTACAACGGAAGAGGACAAACCAGAATGAAGTCGTAGGATGGCGTTTTAGCAAAAAAGCTACATACAAACACCAAAAGGGTGCGTTCACATGGCAAAGGGCAAAAAACGCTCTGTTTTTGCCTCGGCGGAACTGTCCATTTCAAGCGTTTTTTGGGCTGTTGTTGTCATAAAAACCGGTCTGTTTTTCGGCTATTTTCGGTTTTTCAACTGTTGTTGTCACTGTTTTTCTCCCGGTTTTCCCAGCGGTTTTTGGACTGTTTTTCAAGTTGAATAGTGTACTGATTGCAAAAGTATTCCTGATTGGTGCAAGAAACCATGAGATTTATTTTTTTTATCTCCACAATTTAACAATGATGCACAAAGGCCAACTTTTTCACTTTAAGCACATGTGCATGTTAACAGCATAAAAATTTGGTTCGTTTAGGCTAAAAGGAGGATTTATGGATGCTCGTTCACACTGAACTGCTTTGCAGGAGCTTCCTGTGTAAAAAAAAATAAAAGTGCAAAAGGACCTCCAAAAACACCTACTATAGGTGGGATCATTCTCCACACTTTTTTTTTTTTTTTTTTGCGAAAACCGCGGCAAAACCCGCTCGCTATGTTTTGAGCGGTTTACATTGACTCCAATGTTAATCTTCCGTCTAAAAACCGGCCGGAAGAATGAACATGCTCTATATTTAGCGGACCGCCGGCGGTCTGAAAAACAGTGCGGTGCGGACTGCTGGACAGTTTTTACATTGAAGTCTATGGGAGAGCGTTGCTTGCACGTTTTCAGACGGTTTCTAAAACCGCAAACCGCCTGAAAAACCGTCCAAAAACCCTTGGCGTGGGGACAACCCCAAAGGAAGATAAAAACAAACCACAAAGTACCAGAGAATATGTTCCTAGATCTTATTGCATGTGATTACAGTAAGCATCACTTATATAGATTACAGTAGCCAGAATACTTGCCCAGGAACATTAAATGCCCCAACGCAGGTTTTGAAAACTCTTTGTTATAACAAAAAAAAATCAAACAGACGGTATTTTTATGGGTAAGAATTATGGTAACTGGGACACTCACAACTACATGGTTGTACAATTGTATGAAATTGTACTAGTGGCTTATGTGCCCTTGTCACACAGGTTATGCTGTACTTTCTGAGGGCAGCACAAGCTACGGTGGTGACCGACGTGCTGTTTCCAGAGCTGTCTCTTATTCTGTAAAATACAGACTGCCAGATTTGAGCATTAATTGCTCTGAAGTTGCTGCACCTTACAGAATAAGGGACACAGCGCTGGAAACAGCAGGTCTGTCACTAGCTTGTGCTGCCCTCAGCAAGGGGGGCATAACCTATGTGAGAGGTTCCCTTTAAATCTGCATTCACACTTTTTATGAATTTTTGTACGCATTTTATCTTAGTAAATGACAGCATAAGTATCCATATTATAATCTTGTGCTGAATCACTATGGTTCACTTACCTTACTCGGATCATCTGATTTTGTCTTCCTTGTGGCTACGTCTATCTAGAAATTTGCATACATATTACTATCTTGCATAATTAATGTCTTTATACCATAATATATTGTGATGCTTAGCACTGTCTACCCCCTGTAGTTCTTCCTGGCATCGTCCCCCTCAAGGGTCTAATACCTCTATAGAGATATACATTATTTTGTTAATTTATGGTAATTATGTGCAAATGAGATATAGTAACTGCTGTTTCTTCTTTAGTTTTTGGTGTGTGCATATAGTTTCTGATACATATCTGTTATATGTAAAGATTGAAGTCCTATTAGAATTACACTGGGGTTTTCCTATGAAAGACCTTCATCAGCTTTCTACAGGATTGGTGATAAATATCCTAGATCCAGCAGTTAAAAGGATCGTGCAGTAAGGAAAGGTTTGATCGGTGGACCGCCCGCACACTGCTCCTCCATCCCAAGTCCATGGCTGATGAAGGTAGCCAACTGTTGTTCTTGGCTATTGTCCTCGGTCTCATAGATGTTGAATGAAGCAGCAGGAGGCCTATTTGACCACTGCTCTGGGTCCCATCTGTGGGTAAGTGTTAAATGTTTTTCAATTGAAAATCCCCGTAGGGTATGTTCAGACGGCTTATTTTGGGGCCCATTTCGTCGCGTATTTCGCGGCGTACTGCGCTTAATATGCGGGGAAATGCGCCCCATAATTACAGTAAGCCATAGCTCTCATAGAGAACTATATATTACGCCTCCTCTCCCCGCTCGTACAATATGATCGTATTGTATGCGCGGGGAGATAAGTGACATGTCAATTACTTGCGGCGATTATGCGCCACGAGTAATGCATGCTTATGGGGCTGGCGCGCTGCCGACCCGAACCCCGCCACGGGAGTACGCGCTGATGAGCGCGAGCTGACGAAACACACGATGTACTGTACGCGCCGCAGTACATCGTGTGAACATACCCTTAGGCTCTGCACGATACCTGTTGTTCAGCTTAGGGAAGGTACAGGTTGTTACTAAGAAGGTCCTGCTGGTGTGGGGAGTCTTAGGCACTGCTCTATGCCAGGAGTGTCAAACTGCGGCCCTCCAGCTGTTAGGAAACTACAACTCCCACCATGCATTTGTATAATCTATAACAGTGGGCGTGATGGGAGTTGTAGTTTCCCAACAGCTGGAGGGCTGCAGTTTGACACCCCTGCTCTATGGGAACAAAAAGATGCAAAATGGCTATCCTCCAGAAGGAAGATAATTCTCTCTAGTTGCACCTGTTGGCAGCTACCCTATGAGTCAGTGCCTGACCTATGAAAGAACTTTGAAACGTGAGTAAGTTGGGGTGCTGCTGGTGTGGCTGATCTCCCTAGTTTCGCTCCAGACAGACTATTGGTTTACAATGCACAATTTACCCGTCTTTAGCTGCCATCTAATAAGCTTGATGTGCCCGGTAATTTGGCTCTAATGAACATGCATGATATGTATGTGGGTATAATGTCCATCTTCTCATAATGATGAAAGTGCAGCACTCACTGGCCTTTCTTTTTCACACGTTTTAATCCGTAGAAAACATAGCGGCAGAAGGACAGGAGAACAGACCACTCGGCCCACCTATGATGTGCATTTAGTTGAAGTTCTGTCACATAAGCATTATCAGCCGGTCAGATTTTCTGGTCCAAGGGCTGCATTGTTCTCTCTATTGCAGGGGTCCCCAACTCCAGTCCTCACTCCCCACCAACAGGTCATGTTTTCTGGCTTTCCTTAGCATTGCACAGGTGATGTCATTAGGCTGCTCAGGTGATGTCATTATTGTCAGTGCATTCACTGGGAGATCCTGTAAACATGACCTGTCGGTGAGCCTTGAGGACTGGAGTTGGGGAACACTATTGCACCTCTCCCAGGGGCCGCAGTGCATCTTAGAGGAGCATTCTGTCTTGGACCTTTATGGAACTTCAGTTCTAAATACACCAGGTGGGTTGGAGATCTTGGTTCCACTTTAGGGTCTGCCCGAGAGTCCGAATTGGAGGTCACCTTGCTCAGTGCTCCAGAGAGAGGGTATGAGGCGCCTATTTCCATTGGGGGCTACAGAAGTGGCTGTTTCACAACTATTGAGAGCAATACACGTGTATATATAGCCTCCACTCCAACTCCTCTCTCTGGAGTCTTGTCTGACGTGTTTATGGGATATCTTGGGCTTCTGTCATGAGAGAAATCCTCTTTTGAGGAAGAATTCCAGAGCTCATACAGAAGCCGTTTTTACTAGATTGCTCATTCAGGTTGTTTAAAATATTATATACAGCCCTGTACTGCCCACCATACAGTATTAGCCACACCGTGCCCTCCATAACGGTATTAGCCGCACCGTGCCCTCCATAACGGTATTAGCCGCACCGTGCCCTCCATAACGGTATTAGCCGCACCGTGCCCTCCATAACGGTATTAGCCGCACCGTGCCCTCCATAACGGTATTGGCCGCACCGTGCCCTCCATAACGGTATTGGCCGCACCGTGCCCTCCATAACGGTATTGGCCGCACCGTGCCCTCCATAACGGTATTGGCCGCACCGTGCCCTCCATACCAGTATTGGCCGCACCGTGCCCTCCATACCTGTATTGGCCGCACCGTGCCCTCCATACCAGTATTGGCCTCACCGTGCCCTCCATAACAGTATTGGCCGCACCGTGCCCTCCATAACGGTGCCATTAGTTGAATGCAACTGTGAAAGATGATTATTACTTTATGAAGTATAAGGAGAGAGAGAGGGGATGATTGTGTCCTGATGGCTGGGGCCACACAGAGTGGCACGGGGGGCCGCATCTTGTGCACCACTAAGATTGAATAAAGTAATACTGCTCTATGAATACATTGGCTTCTTTCTGGGCCTCCTACACTTTTGTGTATGGTTTTGTAATAAATTGTACCTCTTGTTGCAGAATAAAGTAGAAATATTTGAGGGGAGACAGTCCTATGATTGAGAACCTGCTTCATTGCTCTCATGTACAGTAATGAGCCTGCGGTTTGCCTCTGCTGCATTGTGAGGGCCATTCAGTAGATCTGGAGGCATGTGCTCGTTCTTTATGTTTAATGACCACTATACGCTTTCACTTGACATTTACTGGTAGATAAGTGATTACTGTGTTTAATTTCAGATCCGCCTTGAAGGAATGCGCTTATTTCTCCTGTGGCTTCAAACACTTCAGAACAACTGCAGTTGGGAGCAGCTGTGCATGTTCGCGTGTCTTATCCCTGGTTTCCCTGCGCCACCCTCCGACCATGGCATATACACTCTGGATAACCTAATCAATCAGCCCTTGAACCTGCAAGAAAGTAAGGCGATGATTAGGGTCGCCCCCGTCATCGGTGTCGGAAGCGGCTGTCGCTAGTTTGGATTAACACGGTTTTGTTCACATGTATTTTGATGTGTAAAACGGACATTGTACATCTTGTTTTACACATCAAAATGTGCGTGAATAAAACACATATAACTTGCCCCATGCCCATGGGCACAAATAATGATACACATCATTCAGACACCCTTACATCTCTTTAGCAGGATCTCCTAAAAGGATCTACTATTGCAGGAGTGTCAAACTTATTTTCACCAAATGCAACATCAGCAAAAGTCTATGTTCACACGGCTTATTTTGGGACGGATTTCAGCCCGTAATTCGCGCCGTACTGTGCTCTAATACGGCTGGAATACGTCCCAGTCATTACGGTAATCCACAGTTCTCATAGAGAACTATGGATTCCGTCTCCTCTCCCCGCTCGCGAAATACGGCGAGCAGGGAGATAGTGACATATCAATTATTCACGGCGGTATACGTGCTGTGGGTAATGAATGTCTCGCCCCCGCTGCCGAGCGCACGGTGTAATTGCGAGCGAAATCCGTCCCGTAATTACGCCGTGAATAAGCCATGTGAACATCGCCTTATGGTAGCCCTCGAGGATGATGGAGAGCCTTAGAGCAGTGGTTCTCAACCTTTCCAATGCCGTGACCCCGCAATATAGTTCCTCATGTTGCGGTGACCCCAAACCAAAAAATAATTTTGATGGCTACTTCAAAACTGTAATTTTGCTACATGAGGGGTTACATATGTGTGACGCCTCTGAGTGGTACCTCTACATAACACCAACATATAAAGATAGAGCTCAGAGGCGATACTTAGATGTAACCTTATACAGGGGGGGGCAGTGTGAGTGGTACATGAGGGGTCACATATATGTGACGCCTCTGAGCGGTACCTCTACATGTCACATACATATAAAGGTACCACGCAATAGCCGTTACATAGATGTAACCTTGTCCGGGCGGAGGCTGTGATTGGCACATGAGGGGTTACATATGTGACCCCTCATGTGCCACTCACAGCCTCCCCTATAAGGGGGGGGGGGGGTAAATGGAATGTGTTATCATGGTATGCTGTTGTGGTACAAGTAACAGGTTAAACACATATTACTTGTACCACATACAGACATTACATGATGCAGTGGATGTGTGTGTGTGTTTTACACTAAATTACCTTGCAGCCAGGAACAGCCGTACAGTATCAGCGTTCTCCCTGCACTGGGTCCGGCAGGGCTGTTCCTGAGGATTGGTGCAGATTGAGGGCGCGTGATGCTGCGCGCTTACAGCGTCGTGCACGCACCGCCCACAAGAACCGGCGGGACGTAAGTCCGTCAGCGGCGCTCACAGGAGCCGCTCACTGAGCCACCAGTGCTGAGAGGAACGGCGCCCACTGCTCCCCCTCCCCTCAGTAATTGAAACACTGTGGGCGCCACACTATGCAAGCAGCTGCAGGAAGGGGCGCAGCGGCGGCCACAGCTCTCCTCCCTGCAGCTATTAAGCCAGTGCGGCGCCCCTCTCAGCTCTCCGGCCAGCCGCCCTGCCCGGGCTAGGGGCGACCCCTATGTTTTGGTCGTTCGACCCCCGCCGGGGTCGCGACCCACAGGTTGAGAACCGCTGCCTTAGAGGGTGGCTAGTATGCCTGGGTAGGGCTGTCAGCTGTGTCACCGCCTGTGAGTTACTAAACAAGGGAGTCTAGAGGTGTGCGGCGGAGTACCAAATCCAAAATGACACCTGTTACCTATACTGGCGCTGCCATTGCTGCCAAGCCCTGGCTGTGTCCTCTGTGGAAAGGGAAGAGCTGGTCCTTCTGCATCCAGATCTAGTCTATCCCTGCTCACTGTGTCTAAGCTGTTGTGGACCACATAAAATGAAGTGGCGTGCCGGACTCAGCCTTGTGTTTAACACCTACAGTGGGGGGAAAAAAGTATTTAGTCAGCCACCAATTGTGCAGGTTCTCCCAGTTGATGCCAGAGGCCTGTAATTGACATCATAGGTTGCCCTCAACTATGAGAGACAAAAGGAGAAAACAAATCCCGAACATCCCATTGCCCATTTGGAAAGAATTTATTTGCAAATTACGGTGGAAAATAAGTACTTGGTCATCTACAAACAAGCAAGATTTCTGGCTCTCACGGACCTGTAACTTCTTTTTTAAGAGGCTCCTCTGTCCTCCACTCATTACCTGTAGTAATGGCTCCTGGTTTGAACTTATCAGTAAAAAAAGACACCTGTCCCACAACCTCAAACAGTCAACACTCCAAACTCCACTATGGTTAGACAAAGAGATGTTGAAGGACACCGAAACTTGTAGAAAATTTAGCCCTGCACCAGCTGGGAAGACTGAATCTGCAATAGCAAGCAGCTTGGTGTGAAGAAATCGACGTGGAGCATAATTAGAAAATGGAAGACATACAAGACCACGATAATCTCCCTCCAACCTGGGCTACCACGCAAGAACTCACCCCTTGGTGTCAAAATGATCACAAAACCTGCAAAATCCCAAGACCACACAGGGGGACCTAGTGAATGACCTGCAGAGAGCTGGGACCAACGTAACAAAGGCTACCATCAGTAACACACTACACCGCCAGTGACTCAGATCCTGCAGTGCCAGACGTGTCCCCCTGCTTAAGCCAGTACATGTCCGGGCCCGTCTGAAGTTTGCTAGAGAGCATTTGGATGATCCAGAAGAGTATTGGGAGAAGGTCATATGGTCAGATGAAACCAAAGTAGAACTATTTGGCAGAAACACAACTTGTCGTGTTTGGAGGAGAGAGAATGCAGAGTTGCATCTAAAGAACACCATACCTCCAGTGAAGCATGGGGGGGGGGGGGGGAGCAATATCTGCTTTGGGGCTGTTTCTCTGCAAAGGGACCAGGACGACTGATCTGTGTACATGAAAGAATGAATGGGGCCATGTATCCTGAGATTTTGAGTGCAAACCTCCTTCCACCAGCAAGGGCATTGAAGAGGAAACGTGGCTGGTCTATTCAGCATGACCATGATCCCAAGCACACCGCCAGGGCAACGAAGGAGTGGCTTCATAAGAAGCATTTCAAGGTCCTGGAGTGGCCAAGCCAGTCTCCAGATCTCAACCCCATAGAAAACCTTTGGAGGGAGTTGAAAGTCAGTGTTGCCCAGTGACCGCCCCAAAACATCACTGCTCTAGAGGAGATCTGCATGGAGGAATGGGCCAACATATCAGCAACAGTGTGATATGTGAAGACTTAAAGAAAACGTGTGACCTTAATTTTTGTTAGGAAGTTGATGCACACTGTGATTTTATATACCATCCTTCATAGCTCTTCTGATGGCTTCTTGTTCAAGGTAAAGTTTGCAGTCAGAAAATAGAGGTTTGCGTGGATGAAAATGGTTGTTTTCTTCCTAATCCATTAAACTAGGGTGTATATCTATCGAGGAATAACCTCCTTTCAGTGCAGTGTTTGGTGATTTCCAAGACATAGGACCGCTTCACAATCAGAATGACAGATTCCTTAAAGGGGTTGTCCGCTTTATACTGTTTTTATTTATTATATTTATAATAGGAAATCATACATTTTTTTAAGATACATGTATTAATAATTTTGCTCATCTATACCAGTTCAGTTCGTACGTATCTAGAGAAAGCCACACTGCTGTCCATGGTAATGGTCTCCATGGAGTAACTGTATAAATTAAACATGCCTTAAAGGGAATCTGTCATCAAAAATTACACCTTGTTTAACTCACATTTTTATGTTCAACACATTTTTTAAGAATTTTTGGTTACATTTTTTCTAATTTTTCATATCCCTTTCAATATTTTTTAGTAATTCTTAAGTCCTGCAGTTTTCACTTTGGCCACTAGGCCTAATAATAGTCTGACACTTCCTGTTCTGTACACACAGATTCTCAGTCGTCTGCTCATTATCAGCACAAAGAGGGTCAAACTAAAAGGAGACACCAGTGTGAAAAGATAACACAGGATCCACCAGTCAAAAGAGGAGTTAGTCACATTTCACCTCCCTGCACAGTGACTTATTCCAAGGTCACAGAGCATGACTAGAAAACTCTCCTATAGAAGTGAATGGGACTGAGTCAGTCTTAAGTCTCCTATGTGCATGAAGCTACTGTAAAGTATCTCTCTGACTGCTGTTAAAGCAGTGCAAACAAGGCCTAGTAGCCAAAGTGAAAACTGCAGGACTTAAGAATTATTAAATAATATTGAAAGTGATATGAAAAATAAATAAAAAAAATTTCCTAAAAAATGTGTTTAACATAAAAATGGGACAAACAATGACTCATTTTTTGATGACACATTCCCTTTAAAAGTTTCAACTGTTTTTGAGTATTTTTGGGGCGCTGATTCTGAAAATGACCTCCGTTTTCCCCAATCGGCTGTAGTTTTGGAGATCTGGCATTGCTCCCTTTCCAAGTATATGCTGCTGATAGAGATCACTCAATATTGTATTAAAGCAATGTTGGAAATTCATGTGAAACAGAAAAGACATGAATTTTAGAACCTTTAAAGAACACATGAAAACAAAAAACATGGATGTGCTGAACAAATCCAATTCTATTCATCTGCACTACAAATTTATACACAAATTAGACACTAGGTCAATGTAGAATCATGTCATCAACATCTGATAAACTAGAGCTGCTAGAACACAATGGATGGGACTTTCGGACTCCGCAGCGCTCAGATACTCAGAAGAAGGTCAACATTTCTAGGCCCCAAAAACATTTTTTGTTTGTTCCCTAGTGTAATTATTATGATGGCTATTCCAGACATTTCTCCCTGTGTGTAGTAACTGGTAAAACAGCTGTCTCTGGGGTATATCATGTCGTTAACCTCTTAACGACCGCCCACTGTCTTTTGACGGCGGCCGGTGCGGGTCGTTCGTCTACAGCGACGTCTTTTGACATCGCTGCAGACTTCGGGGTTTGCGGCGCCCGGCGCCGCAGCTGCGCTGAGATCGGGGCTGTACTACACAGCCCTGATCCCAGAGCATCCCGTACGAGCACCGGGGTGCGGAGGAAACCTCCGCAACCCGATGCTTTAACCCTTTGATTGCGGCGGTGCGTCACCGCAGCGCAATCAAAGGGTTTCCCTGCTCTGTCGGGTGATCGGAACACCCGGTGACCCGACAGAGCCCGGGGAACGGCTGCACAGTCAGCCCTGGGGACCTAGAGTGGCCCCAGAGCTGTCTGTGTAACAAGCCAGTGACCAGGACAGACTGTGTGCTGTCCTAATCACTGTCTGTGTCAGACTGACACAGCATATTCATATATGCTAACACATTATAATCTAAGTA
The DNA here is from genome assembly GCA_025379985.1 of Phyllomedusa bahiana. NCBI lineage: Eukaryota > Metazoa > Chordata > Amphibia > Anura > Hylidae > Phyllomedusa > Phyllomedusa bahiana. The sequence continues at coordinate 80,272 of JAODAL010001677.1, forward strand.
TAAAAAAAAAAATGTACAGTTCTCCACTTTATGGGATTTAAAAAAAAAAAAAGTAAAAAAAAATAATAAAAGTGTAAACAATAAATAAAAAAATAATAAAATAAAAATATTTAATAAAAAATAATTGTGCGTAAATTACACACACGAAAAGACCTACACATATTAGGTATCCACATGACCGCTATAACCTGCAGAATTAATACTAACAAGTTATTACCTGAAAATATGAAGGGTGTAAAAACAAATATAAATAATTGCAAAATTTTTTTCATTTTTTTATTTTTAAATTTTTTGTTTTTTTTCCCAAGTGAACTTAAAACTATTCCCCCATAAAGTACAACTCGCCCTTCGAAAAAAAAAGAGACCTCATCCAATTTGCGTAAATTGAAAAAATAAAGTTACAACTGTTGAAACGCAAGGAGGCAAAAACTAAAAAAAATGTTCTGGTCATTAACTACTTTTCAGGCGTTCGGCTTAAGGGTTTAAAGGGGGTTCCGGGAGTTCAAAAAGCTTGTTTGTCCGTCGGGGTATAATTAAAAAATAGCAGATAAAGAGTCGTACTCGCCTCTTGGACGCTCCTGTTCCATCCTGTCGGCCATCCCGTTCATCCCGACCGTAGCTGTGAACGATCATCATTCATGTGACAGGTGCAGCCAATCACAGACAACAGTGGTCATGTGACGTTGTGGCTTGTGATTGGCTGCACCATTAGAAAGTAGACAAATCCTTCCAGTTAAAATATACCTTGTTCCACGTTTGGCAGAGGATTGGTAAAAAGGAAATGTTGCTTATGTTACCAAAATCTGGGTGTTGTAGTTATGCATTTGTTGGGTTCAAGTTTTGATTGTATTTTTTCCAGGTCAAGTTACTATTGAGGAAATTACACCACTCGTACCACCCCAGTCGGGGGACAAAGCACATGAGGATCTAACAAGTTATTTTCTAGAGGCCTTGTTGAAGTATATGGTGATACAGGTAACACTTTCTTTAAAGTGAAATCCAGATATTTTTTTTTTTTTTTTTTTAAATAAAAAACAAAATACTTTAAGCCAACTTGTCAGGTGGCGTATGCTGCCATATTTGAGAGCAGGATATGGTAGAGGAGAGGAGCTGAGCTCTGATATATAGGGTTTATGATAGAGGGAGAGAAGATGAGCTCTTTGATATATAGGGTTGTATGATCGAGGGAGAGAAACTGAGCTCTGTGATATATAGGGTTATATGATAGAGGGAGAGGAGCTGAGCTCTGTGATATATAGGGTTATATGAAAGAGGGAGAGAAGCTGAGCTCTGGGATATATAGGGTTATATGATAGAGAAGAGAAGCTGAGTTCTGTGATATATAGGGTTATATGATAGAGGAGAGAAGCTGAGCTCTGTGGTATACAGGGTTATATGATAGAGGGAGAGAAGATGAGCTCTTTGATATATAGGGTTGTATGATCGAGGGAGAGAAACTGAGCTCTGTGATATATAGGGTTATATGATAGAGGGAGAGAAGCTGAGCTCTGGGATATATAGGGTTATATGATAGAGGGAGAGAAGCTGAGCTCTGTGATATATAGGGTTGTATGATAGAGGAGAGGAGCTGAGCTCTGATATATAGGGTTATAGGAGAGAGGAGAGAAGCTGAGGTCTGTGATATATAGGGTTATTTGATAGAGGGAGAGAAGCTGAGCTCTGATATATAGGGTTATATGATGGAGGAGAGAAGCTGAGCTCTGTGATATATAGGGTTATATAGATAGAGGGAGAGAAGCTGAGCTCTGTGATATATGGTAGTATATGAAGAGAGAAGCGAGCTCAGTGATATAAAGGTATATGAAAGAGAGAAGCTGAGCTCTAGTGATATATAGTGGTTATATGATAGATGGAGAGTGAGCTGAGCTCTGATATATAGGGTTATATGATGGAGGGAGAGAAGCTGAGGTCTGTGATATATAGGGTTATTTGATAGAGGGAGAGAAGCTGAGCTCTGATATATAGGGTTATATGATGGAGGGAGAGAAGCTGAGCTCTGTGATATATAGGGTTATATGATAGAGGGAGATGAAAGCTGAGCTCTGTGATATATAGGGTTATATGATAGAAGAGAGAAGCTGAGCTCATGTGATATATAGGGTTTATATGATGAGGAGAGAAGCTGAGCTCTGTGATATATAGGGTTTATAATGATAGAGGAGAGAAGATGAGCTCTGATATAGGGTTTATGGGGTGATGCTCTGATTTTGGGTATATGAGAAGGAGAGGAGCTGAGCTCTGTATATATAGGGTTATATGATAGAGGAGAGGAGCTTAGTTCTGTGATATATAGGGTTATATGATAGAGGAGAGGAGCTGAGCTCTGTGATATATAGGGTTATATGATGGAGGGAGAGAAGCTGAGCTCTGTGATATTTAAGGTTATGTGCAGCTTGTCTCATACTGATACAGTATGTAATGTATTAGCATTCAAAAGTAGGCTGGCTAATACATTATAAATGTAAAATAAAGTTATTCCTTAATGGGATCGAAAAAGTTAATAACATAAAGAAGGGTAAAGAAACCAAATGAATATTTAATAAAAAAATTTTTTTATTGTGCATACGTTGCACTAAAAAAAGCTACACCTGCTTGGTATCCACACAACCAATATGACTTGTAGAATTGATTACAGTTAATTCAGTGTGAAACATAATTGGTATAAAAAATAAATTTTAAAATGTAGAAAAAAAGCTTTGTTTGTTTACGCCTCAATTTTTAAAAAAATAATTAGTAATTTACATGGGACCTCAAACTACACCCCCAACAAATACAACTTCTGCTGCATCGGTGAAAAAACAAGTTATGACTGCTCAAATGCAGAGAGGTAAAAACTGTAAAATGTAGCTGGTCATTAAGGCCTTTTCAGGCTTGGTATTGAAGGGGTTAAATAAGAATAGGTGAGCTGTTTCCAGTGCACAGGAAATTTCAGGACAGGCAGGTATCTTTTGCTGTCCAACCTGAATATAAGCAAAAATGCTATTGCCTTTCCCTAGCTGGATTTTTTTTACTAATTGACTGGCACACCAAAATGGCATTTCTGACCCAACGTGATCCAGTCTGTACCCATCACTGGAATGTGGCACAAGTTGTTGTCTAGCACCAACATTAAGCAAGATGCATTTCCTTAAAGGGAATGTGGCATCAAAAATGACTTATTGTTCAAATCACATTTTTATGTTCAACACATTTTTTCAGAATTTTTGGTTATATTTATTTTTTTTTTTTTTTTACATTTTCAAGATCTCTTTCAATATTTTTTTTTAATAATTCTTAAGTCCTGCAGTTTTCACTTTGGCCACTAAGCCTAATAATTGTCTGACGCTTCCTGTTTTGTACAGAAAGATTCTCAGTTGTCTGCTCATTATCAGCACAAAGAGGGTCAAACTGAAAGGAGACACCAACGTGAATAGATAACACAGGATCCACCAATCACAAGAGGAGATAGTCACAGTTCACCCTTTCACCTCCCTGCACACTAATTTCTTCCCAGGTCACAGTGCATGACTAGAAAACTCTCCTATAGAAGTCAATGGGACGGAGTCAGTCATAAGTCTCCTATGTGCATGAAGCTGCTGTAAAGCATCTCTCTTACTGCTGTTAAAGCAGTGCAAACAAGGCCTAGTGGCCAAAGTGAGAACTGCAAGACGCAAGAATTATTAAAAAATATTGAAAGTGATATCAAAAATTAAGAAAAAAACAACCAAAAATTCCTAAAAAATGTGTTTAACCTAAAAATGGGACTTAAACAATGACTAATTTTTTGATGACACCTTCCCTTTCATTAAATGGTCTTCAGAATAAGGGGACAGTGAAAACAAGCAACTTTGCAATTGGATGTCATTAGCAAAGCTGTCTTGTATTCACAGTATTCCTTATCTTGTGTTTTTGTTTACACTGATGTCCTGGCCGGATCCCTCCTCCTTGCATTTCACTAGCTGAGAGCTCATTTACATTCCGTACAGACCCCTTAAATTCAGGGAGCTGTGTCTCTCACTCAGAGTAAGGGACCGTCACATTTTCACTTTATACAGGCAGAAGAAACAGACTTACACTGAAGGGCTTACACAATCAGGAAACAGCACAATTTGTGTCGATCCCTGACTGACTCAGAGTTAGGGGCTGTAGCATTTTCTCTCTCCACACCCAGCAGAAACAGACTGCAACAGATTCTACAATGAGAAAATATAACCGTTTTGTCCCGGTGCCTAACTCTCCTGCATAGAAGCGAGATCTGTGCCGTTCATAGAGCATCTCCAGCTGTGAGAGGAGAAGAGTTTAGTTGCTCAGTCTAGATTGAATGCAGCCTGTGGTATGTATACAGCAGACTGCATAGGGAAAGACACAGTGACATGTGGACTCAGAGAGGGGGGGGGGGGGGTCTCGGGAGCCAGCATGAACAGTGAAGGGGGGATGATGTCCCCCAGCTGGGAGGGGAAGAAACGCTCCTGCATTTCCAGAGTTGAGAAGCTGAGAGCAGTATGAATCAGCCGAACTAAGGAAGCGATACATCCCCTTTAACTCATTGTGTGCGGTTAACACCCACGGTGGTTGTAATGAGAGTCTAATCTGCCTGTCTCTATTAAGCAATTTTTTTTTTCTCCTTTCTTACAGGTCCGGAGTCTCGAATGGCAGAATAAAGATAAGGAGTAAGATGGCTTTGCCTTCTTATTCTCCAACTTCAAGAAATACTACAGCCTTATATTTTCCCTGCCATGAGCAGAGAAAGCAGCCTATACAACCCTGTACTTGGTAAATTGATTGTCAGTGCAGTTATTTGTTGTGTTCCTGTCATTGTCCTACTACTGCATTTATCGCCTCCTGTAGAATGACTGATGTGTAAGTAAATGAATATGACTTTCCGGGCGTTTTCTTTAATTTTTACTATTGCTAGCTATTGCTAATACAATCTGCTGGGTTTTCAAGATTTAGATGTGAGGAACGTGGCAAATCTCATTTTGCTTAGAAGAAAAAGTAATAGGAGAAGGCCCGGAGACATGTATGAGGAGCGCAAGTAAAGTTATACACGTAGTGCTCTCCTCTTGTGAATATAATACTACAGCTTCCAATGGATGAGCCCTACCAGGCATAAAGCGAACCTGTCATGTAGTTTATGCAGCACTGCCTGAGAGGAGGCGGTGATAGAGGGAGAGAAGCTGAACTCTGTGATATAGAGGGTTATAGGATAGAGGAGAGAAGCTGAACTCTGTGATATATAGGGTTATAGGATAGAGGGAGAGAAGCTGAGCTCTGTGATATATAGGGTTATATGAAAGAGGAGAGGACTGAGCTCTGTGATATATGGGGTTATAGGATAGAGGAGAGGAGCTGAGCTCTGGGATATATCGGGTTATATGATAGAGGAGAGCTGCTGCGCTCTGTTATATATAGGGTTATATTATAGAGGAGAAAAGCTGAGCTCTGTGATATATAGGGTTATATTATAGAGGAGAGAAGCTGAGCTCTGTGATATATAGGGTTATAGGATTTGAGGAGGAGAAGCTGAGCTCTGTGATATATAGGGTTTTTATGATTTGAGGGAGATGAGTTGAGCTCTGTGATATACAGGGTTATATGATAGAGGGAGATGAGTTGAGCTCTGATATATAGGGTTATATTATAGAGGAGAGAAGCTGAGCTCTGTGATATATAGGGTTATATAATAGAAGGAGAGAAGCTGAAATCTGTGATATATAGGGTTATATGATAGAGGAGAGGAGCTGAGGGTCTGTGATATATAGGGGTTATATGATAGAGGGAGAGAAGCTGAGCTCTGTGATATATAGGGTTATTATGATAGAGGGAGAGGAGCTGAGCCTGTGATAAAAGGGTTTTTATGATAGAGGAGAGGAGCTGAGCTCTTGTATATGGGTTATATAATATAAGTCAAGGAAGCCTGAGGCATAACGTGAATAGTATTAGTTTATAGATAGAGGAGAGGAGCTGAGCTCTGTGATATATAGGGGTTATATGATAGAGAAGCTGACTCTGTGATATATAGGGTTATATGAGAGGAGAGGAGCTGAGCTCTGTGATATATAGGGTTATATGATGAGGGAGATGAGTTGGCTCTGTGATATATAGGTTTATGATAGAGGAGAGGACTGAGCTCTGAAAATATAGTGTTATATTATAGAGGAGAGAAGCTGCACTCTGTGATACACAGGGTTTATATGATAGAAGGAGAGAAGCTGAGCTCTGTGATATATAGGGTTATTAAGAGAGGAGTGACTCTGTGATATAGGTTATAGTAGAGGAGAGAGCTGAGCTCTTGATATATAGGGTTATATGATAAGAGGAGAGAACTGAGTTCTGTGATATATAGGGTTATATGATAGTAGGGAGGAGCTGAGCTCTGTGATATATAGGGTATATATAGAAGTGAGCCTGGATATATAGGGTTATTATAGAGAGCTGAGCTCTGTGATCTATAGGGTTATATTATAGTGGGGAGAAGCTGAGCTCTGTGATATATAGGGTTATATGATAGAGGGAGAGGAGCTGAGCTCTGTGATATATAGGTTATATGATAGAGTGAATTTGCAAGATTGCCTATTTTACCCATCTCCTATTTTCTGGGTGTTGGGCAGCATTAGGGTATGTTCACACAGCATCTTCTGGACCGTATTTTTGTGCATATTTCGGGCATAGTTTCCCCAAAATATGGCCTAAACTATGTGCTATACAGTTACCACCGCTTCAATGTAAATTATGCGGCGTCATGTAATTTTGTGGGCGTCTGGAAATTAGTGACATATCACTTTTTGCAGGTGTCTTTGACATGTAGTGGTTTAAAGTGTAGGAGGCAGGAAACTGCCTTACTGTACTGCTTGCATTAGAACCACATATTAGATGTCTTTATTTTTGGCTAAGCTGAATAATAACATAAATGTTTGCAGAGATACCACAGATAAGACCAAAACCTCACTATATGCTGGTCCGAAGGGATGCAGAAAGCAACGAGGCTCAGTACTGCACCAAAGAGCCCTTTCTAAACACCCGGGTGATTGTCATTAGATGGCTGGTGTCCTTCTGGCTGGAGCCCAAGCCGCACACGGGGACTCACATTCCTGGGACTGAAGGGGAGAATGTGCCAAAGAATATACAGGTACCAAGGCGTAAGGTTATCCACTGTGGACGCAAGTCTGTATCTTCAGGATTGTTTTTCAAGAACCCAGTTTGTTGTTGGGGAATGTGAACATTCTTTACATTTAGAGATGAGACCTTGTACAAGCTTAAAGGGGTTTTGCCAAGAAGTGAGTTCCTCACCTAACAGACTGATACTCCCCTCTTGAGGCTTGAGAAAAGGGGTGTTGTGTTTGTGTTTAAAAAAACATGTACCTCCTCTGTGATGTCATCGCTCCCCCTCCCATGCACGTTCCTGATACTCAGCCTCTGTAGATGAGCAAACATTGGCTAATCCACAGATGAGAACTGTATTGTGCACAAGCTATATGCGTTTTATTTCTCCATCTTCTGTGCTCAGAAGAGAAGATAAGCTCAGCATGTAGCATCTTTCTTTCCGGCTGCAGGGGGAGAGGGAGGCGGGCTGAGCAGGGAGCGTCTGCATGTTTACTACGATAATTACATTACAACCAGTGGATTCTCTATACAAAAGACAAAGAATATTTCTCCCCAGCCCCTTCAAAGTTCATTCATATTCCCTGCTGTCAGATAAGAAGTGCAAACACGCAAGCACAGCCAGATCAGCTCCTGGTCGTTTCTAATGTAAATCGTCAAGAAACCAAGGGCATGTAAGGAAGTCTGTTGTTCTCACATGCTTCACTTTTTTTAATGACGTATATTTAGAAAAGTGATTAAATACCCGTTTTGGAGGATCCCACGTCAATATTAGATCGTGGCAAAACCCCTTTAAGTGTATGTTCACACGGCGTGTTGGATCCGTTTATAGTTGTGTGTTTGGATTCGTGTTTCGGACCCTAAACGGACCCAAACACGCATCTAACAATGTGCAGTGTGATGTTATATTGCTTTGAATGTAAAAGACGCATCGGCGTTCAGACGAGTGATCACCCATGCGTGTTTTACATGCGTCTTTCTGATGCGTCTTTCGGATCAGTTCAATGAATTGACATGTTATTTCTTGATCCAAAGGACGCAGCAGACGCCCTATTTAAAATTATAGGTTGCGTTTCTGCTGCAGTAAAAACGCATCCAAACACGCACCTGCATGTTGGATGCAATTTGGAGGCGATTTACGCAACGCCTCTGAATGCGTTTTTCGGATCCATGCGCCGTGTGAATATACCCTAAGGCTATGTTCACACGGCGTAATTGCGGGGCGTACTGTACGCCCCGCAATTACGCCGGGTCTTCGGGATCAGCACGTACTCCCGGGAGGGGTAGGGGGGGGGGGGTCTGGATGAAATCAGGAATGTGTCTGTTTATTGAGCACAAGTATTGATCTTGAACACAAAGGTGCAAACGAATAACAAGGCCAGGTATGCCGGATTTCTTAAAAGGGTGTCTTAAAGGCTTGATTCTCTCAGCTCCTGAAATCCAGGGGCATTTCTTCCCCTCCCAGCTGGGTGTTTCTTAACTGAAGGGGATGACATCATCCCCCCTTCACTGTTCATGCTCGCTCCAGAGTCAGTTTGTGCCCCCCCCTCCTCTGAGTGCATATGTCACTGTCCTCTCCCTATGCAGTCTTATTTTGTAAGAGCTGTTTACATAGCACAGCCCTGCATTCGGTCTTCTATGATCTCAAGAGCATTGATCTCTTCTCCTCTCACAGCCGGAAGTTTGTTACAGTTGAATCCAGTCTTCTATGAACTCAGCCAGAGCAGCACAGATCCGTCTCCCTTCTATGTTTACACAAGGCACCGAGGCACAATTCTGCTGTTTGTAGGAGCAGCTGCAGTGTCAATGAGGAGCTGCTAGCTGTATAGAGTGAAATTGTTGCCGGCCCCTTACACGCAGGAGCATTAGGCACCGAGGCGCAATTCTGCTGTTTTCTGATTGTAGAAGCAGCTGCAGTATCACTGAGGAGCTGGTGGCTGTATACAGTGAAATTGTTGCCGTCCCCTTATTCTGAGTAAGAGAGGCAGGAATACGACCGGGGGCCAGACATAATGTAAATTAGTAGAGCCGTCAGCCAATGAAATGAAAGAAGGAGGAATCCGACCGGCACTGGGGAACAGAGTTTACAGAAAACGCAGATAAGGGAGACAGTGAAAACAAGACAGCTTTGCAAATGACATCCAATTGCAAAGTTGCTTGTTTTCACTGTCCCCTTATTCTGAAGACCATTTAATGTAATGATATAACTCCTTTAAATATATGGTGGCTGCTTGCACTCTTATAAAATAAAACCTACTCTCCTCTCTCACCTCCACTCCGGCACACCTGCTGTCGGCTGTCTCTTCCGATTCTTCTTTTGACTTTCGGCTGCTGTCTCTGGCTGCGGTGGTCAAGGGCCTAGTGCCTGATCTTGCTGCTCTGAGTGGGGGCGTCATCCAAGGCCAGAGACCGCAGCAGCCAGAAGTTAATAGAAGGACTAGAAGAGACCAGTTTTTGGAATGGAGGTGGGAAGGGAGGCAAGTATGTGTTTTTTTTTGTTTTTTTTTCATCAGCCTCTGTATATTTCATAAAAATAAATCTGACAACCCTTTTATGTTATACATTTATTAGCTGACACAGAAGATCTTTCCCATGGTTTTAGTGTTTTACATTTATTCTCTGTCATTCTGTAGAGAGCTGCTGCCAACCTGGCTGCCCAGGAAGAGAGTAGAAATGAAAACGGAGAGCGGACAGCTGAGCCAGAGCAATCCCACTCCAACACCAGCACCCTTACAGAGCGTGAGCCAAGCGTCTCCAGTCTGTGCAGCATTGCTGAAGAGCACGTCACAGACTATGAGATAATCCGGAGGTTCTTCTCCAGCCGACGCTGTAATGTTGACTTCCTCATTGAGATCTTCCGGCAGGTGAGAACTGTCTTTGGCTTAAAGGGGTTGTTTCACTACACTGATTCCTCTCATCTCAGTCCTGTTTTCTTGGTTTCACTTTGAATTCAGGGGCGTGTTTACTGGCTTCCACTAGACTGCAGTAGAAGCCAGGTCTGTAGCTATATCAACCAGTGCTGGCAGCCTATCAGGAGAGATCAAACAGGTCTGTAGCTATAGTGACCTGAGGAGCTGATGCAGCCCATACAAGAGGGGATATCTAGGTGTAGGTAGGACACGGTTAATGTACATATACTGCAAAGTGACTTGTTTTTGCAAGATCTTTAACATAAAAAGCAATTCTTGTAGTGAGACAACCCCTTTAATATGTTCAAGGGGGTAAAGGGGTTTTACCGGCTTGCACTGTAATGGAGAATGCGCCCCCAAAAGTTTTAGAAAGTTTCAGAACGGAAAGCCAGTCAGCTTTGCACACAATTCTCTATTCTGTTCTATGGAAGTTTGTAGTACAGCCAAACACAACACTCACATGGACTGAGAACTCCTATAGAACAGAACAGAGTGTCGTTTGAAAGCGCGACCACCTCTTTTCTTAAACGGAGACATTCGGGCACCCGTTACTGAGATAGTTGCAGGTCCAGGAGGTGCGACAAGAAATAAGAAAAGAGTGAGCAAAGCTAAGCTTTTTGATTTTATATGATTTGATGCTGAATTAGAGTAAAAAGCAGTTAGTTCTCACAGGTTACGTAAAGAAGAAAGTGAAATCTTCCTTCCTTCACCCATTTACAGTGATTTGACTATGTTCTGTACACACTGATACAGATAAAGATTTACAGATAAAGCTGTCAATCACTTATGTGGACGGAGTCAGCAGTACCTTCACTGTCGCTTAAAGGGGTCGTCTCATCTCATAATTTCATAGGATGCATGAATGAAATAATGCTGCTTTGCTCTGTCACTTCCTGGTCAAGCTGTCTGTAATTAGCATATGAGCTCCATGTATTCAGACTTCTCCGTTTATTAGTCTAGATTAAATAAATTACCTTCTCTGAGGTCCAGAGAAGCTTCTGAGCTAATGTAAACAGTAGAGTAATTACTGTCTTTTGTCTGAAAGATCAGATAACACACAAGTTCTCCCACTGCTGGCCAAGACCTGTGTGATGACGCCACTCCCTGCTATCAGAACAAACGGCAGGGGGGGAGAAAGAGTACACAGGTCGGTCACTTGGGGAACCAGAGAGAGCAGAGGTGGTGATAAAATCACTTGTAGCTCCTTAATAAAAAAAAGGTGAACAAAGCAATATATTTGGAAAACGTCTTCATTTAGTGTTCCCTACATTCTGAAAGCTATTCTTTGTAGCGAGACAACCCCTATAAGGTGTCCTATTAGACTTTACTCTGAATTTTACTCAGGAATCCTGCTCCACATTATATAATTCTATATATCGGGCTTCTTTCCCTCCAGTACATTCTCTCCGGTAGGACAGCATAAACCACCCGACAGGTGCAATTTTAGGTAGTTGTCTTATTAGAGACAAACCATGTCAGACTACCATCCACTTCCAGCAAATGGCTTCTTTTGCCAGGGCAAGCTGGGTCCAGCCGGGCATTTTTCCTGCATCAGTTGCTGTAGAGCAATTGTAGTAATATGTCACAGCCATTGGATGTAATATAAGCCTTGCTTGAGTCTGCTATTATAAATTACAGAAGATTCTCTGTTTCTTTAAGGCAATGTTCACACGGCTTAGTGCCGGCGTAATTGCGGGGCCGGATTTCGCCCCACAATTACGCCGGCAGCCGTGCAGCGGGGGCGGGGCGTACACGCCGTAAATAATGTGCATGTCACTTTCTCCCCCCGCGGCAGATTCGCCGAGCGGGGAGAAGAGACGGAATCCACTGTTCTCTATGAGAACTGTGGATTACCGTAGTTACTGGGACGGATTGGAGCCGTACTGCAGCGCAAATACGGCGCGCAGTACGGCTGCAATCAGTCCCAGAATAATCCGTGTGAACGAGGCCTAAAGATGGGCCGGAGGTGCTCCTTCTCTGCAAGATATATCTGCCCTAGTAAGGGTTGTGTTCACAAAATATAACCAATTTAAAGAAATTTTAAATTGCAGCAACCTTGAGAAACCTTGCTTAAATGTTGTACACTTTACTTTGGACGCCACCCCTTGAATGTAGAGTTAGAAAAACCTCTTACATATAGACACCGTTTTACAGGTAAAATCTTCAACGAAAATGACAACATATTGCACTGAATCCTGCAGTGTATGTTGGGCCAATTACCTCAGTTGTAATTTTTTTTTTTTTAAACTGTATTTTTATTAAAGCGATTTTGTATAGACACAGAAAAAAGAATTACAGCGCTTTGAGCAACAATGTGTACAATAAAGGATCAATGACATCCAACAATAACAATATTAATCCGCAATAAAGCCGTCAGGCTATCTACAGAATAACGGAAAGAAAACATTTATGCAGTTAAACCTAGAACACCATTAATCCTACTTGCATTTGCAAGAGGAAGGAAAGTACAACCAAATATATAAAAACACAAGACAAGACAGTATAGGGAAGGGAAATCATGGGGGATATCTGGGAAAAAGTGAGCCATGACCATCGAAACGTGACACACAAGACAATATGCCACCCTTTACTCATAGGCCTTTTTCAGCCACGTAGACATCCCAATTAGACCAAACCCCAGAAAACAGATCTAGTGTATTGTTCAAGGATGCCGTCAAGTACTCCATATGTCTAATATCTTTAACTCTCTGGACTAAGCCCGACAACGTAGGGGAATCTCGCCTCTTCCAGAATAGGGAGATCAGACATCGCGCCGCTGTGAGAACATGCATGATCATTTTCATGGTCTGTTTTTTGACTGGGGTCGTTGTTAAATTCAGTAAATAAAACAGGGGGTTCAAAGGAACCTTCATCCCTGTGACACTCTTAATGAGAGATTTCACCAGTATCCACATGCCCCGGATCCTGGAACATTCCCAAAAAAATATGGAAAATGTGTCCCAGAGCCAAATGACATCTCCAGCAAGTGTCCGGAAGGAGTGGATTAAATTTATGCAAGAAGGAGGGGGGTTTTCCCTATATAGATTGCAACGGGATGTCTGAGCAGCCCTCTGCCAGATTATTCGCCATTCCTCCTCTGATTATCCGCTGAACAAAGGTCTCCCATTTCTCCATATATCTGTGTTGATTGGGTTTGTCTGGGGATGTGTTGGAGAGAATTGAATAAATATCTGAGATTAAGCCTCTAGTCGACCTACTTGTTCTGCAAATCAACTCAAATGTTGTGGGCATGGACACCGTTGGAGAACCCAAGGCTGTGCGTAGAAAATGTATAATCGGCATGTATGAGAATCGACACGATTCTGGTAAAGAAAATTTAGATTTTAACTGGTCGAACGACATGATCCTTCTAGAAGAGTGATCCACCAGATCCGCTGCCTGGAAGAGTTTATTGTTGAACCAAGCCCTCATGACATGGTTGTCATGGGTTGAACAGGAAGGATGTCAAGCCCGAAGAAGGGGAACAGAGATTGTACATATTCGCACATTTCCTCCAAACATCCCGTGTCAATGCCATTGGACCCAATAGCGATCCAGTTGATGTGGTTGAGGAAGTGTTCCATATGAGAGAATTAGGATGTATTGGGGCAAGCCATAATTTTTCCAATTCAACCCACCGGGAATAGGCGAACAACGATGACCACGCTGGTATTCGGCGTAGTTGTGCGGCCCAGTAATATTTCAATATGTCTGGGACTCCAAGTCCCCCCCTCTTCCTTTTTGGCCAGGAGTACAGATTTTCTAATACGGTGTCTGCCGTACGCCCAAATGAATTTTAATATAGAGGCCTGGAGGGCTTTTAGGTCCCGTAAGGGGACCGGTATAGGGAGTTTCGAAAAGATATAAGAGCTTGGGAAGACTGGTCATTTTTATTGCAGAAATGCGTCCAAACCATGACAGAGGCAAAATTCACCACTTTTGTAGATACACATGGATTTCCGCGAACAATTTAGGGAAATTTTGTCCATAGAGGGATGAATAATTCTTAGTAAGGTTTACTCCAAAATATTTTATAGAAAGAGTTTTCCAGTTATATTGGTAGTTAATCTGTCGGGAATCCAATTCGCCTTGTTCTAAGTTTATAGGGAGGGCTTCGGTTTTGGCCGTATTAATCTTGTAGCCTGAAATCTCTTGAAATGAATGTAGAAGGGAATGAAGGTTCGGTAGGGTTATATACAGGGAAGTAAGTGTCAAAAGTATATCATCAGCGAATAATAATTTATACTCTACGTTATTAATAGTAACTCCTTTTATATCTGGGTTGAGATGTATAGCTGAGGCCAGTGGCTCCACGCATAAAACAAACAATAAAGCGGAAAAGGGGCACCCCTGCCTAGTACCATTGGCCAATTTGATCAAAGGAGAAACCGTATGCGGTAGTTTTATGGTGACTGTCGGAGTAGAGGAGGAGTAGTAGTAGTACTTTTAACGCTTCAACAAAAGGCCCTGAAAAACCAAATCTTCTAAGTGTTGTCAACAGGTACGTCCAGTTCAGCCTGTCCAACGCCTTTTCGGCGTCAAGGCTAAGCACACGAACCAAGGAATCTAATCTATTAAGTGCATCTATGAGATCGACCGCCCTTCTTGTATTATCTCCCCCTTGGTGACAGAGGACAAATCCCACCTGGTCTTTATGCACCAGTCGGGGCAGCCATACCACCAATCGGTCCGCCAAGATCTTTGTAAATACTTTTAAATCTGTGTTGAGTAGGGCAATTGGCCTATAGTTATCTACTTCCATGGGGTCCTTGTCTGGTTTAGGTATTAAAGATATACACTCACCGGCCACTTTATTAGGTACACCATGCTAGTAACGGGTTGGACCCCCTTTTGCCTTCAGAACTGCCTCAATTCTTCGTGGCATAGATTCAACAAGGTGTTGCAACAATGCTCAATTGGTACCAAGGGGCCCAAAGAGTGCCAAGAAAATATTCCCCACACCATGACACCACCACCACCAGCCTGAACCGTTGATACAAGGCAGGATGGATCCATGCTTTCATGTTGTTGACGCCAAATTCTGACCCTACCATCCGAATGTCGCAGCAGAAATCGAGACTCATCAGACCAGGCAATGTTTTTCCAATCTTCTACTGTCCAATTTCGATGAGCTTGGGCAAATTGGAGCCTCAGTTTCCTGTTCTTAGCTGAAAGGAGTGGCACCCGGTGTGGTCTTCTGCTGCTGTAGCCATCTGCCTCAAAGTTCGCCGTACTGTGCGTTCAGAGATCTCTTCTGCCTACCTTGGTTGTAACGGGTGGCTATTTGAGTCACTGTTGTCTTTCTATCAGCTCGAACCAGTCTGCCCATTCTCCTTTGACCTCTGGCATCAACAAGGCATTTCCGCCCACAGGACTGCCGCTCACTGGATGTTTTTTCTTTTTCGGATCATTCTCTGTAAACCCTAGAGATGGTTGTGCGTGAAAATCCCAGGAGATCAGCAGTTTCTGAAATACTCAGACCAGCCCTTCTGGCACCAACAACCATGCCACGTTCAAAGGCACTCAAATCACCTTTCTTCCCCATACTGATGCTCGGTTTGAACTGCAGGAGATTGTCTTGACCATGTCTACATGCCTAAATGCACTGAGTTGCCGCCATGTATTGGCTGATTAGAAATTAAGTGTTAACGAGCAGTTGGACAGGTGTACCTAATAAAGTGGCCGGTGAGTGTATATGAGTGGAGAAAACTATTAGGAACTGAATTACCTGCTAATATAGAATTGTAAACTTGCAATCGATAGGGACCAAGTTGAGGTGCAAAGATCTGGTAGTACAGGTTTGTTAGCCCATCCGGCCCTGGGGACTTCCCCTTTCGTAGATTTTTAAGCGCCTCCGATGTAAGTGTGGGAAGGTCGCACTTGTCAAAAAATTGTTGGAAAACCTGATTACTGTCTCTCGGGGATGGGGGCAAGGTCTCCGGTAGGGAATATAGTCTTGAGAAGTATGCTTGAAACAATTTATCGACCTCTTCAGGGTCATGGGTAATCTGACCTGTTTTAGATTTCAAGGCATGTGGTTGTCGATGCAATGTATCATCCCGAAGTTGCTTTGCCTACAAGGAATGGGCTCTGTTACCCTTCTCATAATAACGCTTCCTGGAGAATACAAGTAGTCTCTCTGTTTTCCCAATCGCCAAAGTCTTAAGCTGGGCTCTTAAGTCCAGTATTTTCCTTAATTTAGCTTTGGTCGGGTGGGTACCCAAAGAGGACTCCAGAACAGCCAGTTGGGATTGCACCTGCTCCGATTTCATCCTTGCATCTCGCTTTACCCTCGAGCCAATTGCAATACAATTGCCCCGAATGACAGCCTTGTGAGCCACCCAAAGAGTAACTGGGGACAGGACAGAACCCTCGTTGTTAGCAAAGTATTCCACCAAGTGATCCCTTATTTGCTCGCGTGTATTTCGATTATTAATTAAACTATCATTGAGTCTCCAGTGGCACTTCCGAATACAATTATAGTCAGTGCGAAGGGTTAATGTTATGAGAGCATGATCTGACCAAGAAATATGTCCAATGTCTGCCGTCTCCAGGCGTCTCAATGCGGCTATGTTCCCTAGGAAATAATCAATTCTAGAATGTGAATTGTGTGGAGGGGAGTAAAACGTATAAGTTCGCTCTGTGGGATGGGCAATTCTCCACAAATCAAAGAGCCCAAATTGTCTGATTATCTTCCTGAATTCTCTAGAAAGGTTGGCCTGGGAAGGGTCAGGTTGGTTTCAGCGGATCTGAAGTCTATCTAATTGTTCAGAGAAGGCTAAATTAAAATCCCCCCCCATGAGTAACATACAAGAGGATGACCTTTTGTATTTTGAGGAGGACCCGTTTCAGAAACCGCAGTTGCGACTGGTTTGGGGCATGCACATTACATAATGTGAGTGGTGATCCCAAGTAAGAGCCCTGCAGAATAATGTATCGTTCCTGGCCGTCTAATGGGGAGCTGGTTCTAGGGAACGGCCAGGTCGCAGCGATCATAATAGCCACTCCCCCTCCCCTCCCTCCCCCCCTCCCTTTTTCTTTCTTGAGAAGCAATATATGAGACCGGATAATAATTCTTAAAAAAATTAAGGTTGCCAGATTTGTTAAAATGAGTCTCTTGAAGAAACACTATGTCAGCCTTAGTAGTTTTAAGTTCAGCTAGAAGGAGTCTACGCTTTTGCATTGAGTTAAGGCCCTTTACGTTGAGCGAAGGTAATTTAACCATCGTAGAAATGGAAGAGGTGTCCCGCTATGGGCAAAAATGACCCCTGACAGAATGAAGGCCATAGCTCACTCGATTCTTGGGAAGGGCAAACAAAAAAGGGATAGGGTAGACACAACAAAACGAGCTCAATAGCTCTTGTAGAACTTGACCCAACCGGTAAAAACCAGAGTCAAGACCCTGGTCAGGGGAAAACGGAGCGTGAGATAAAATTAAGTCTCTCTCTATGATGGGACCTACACACCACAACCCACCCATCGTACCTTTCCCCTATATGGGGTGACAAGTAAACCCGTAACCAAACACCAACTAGTGGCCGAACGAGACCAAAGTTTTATCTCAAGTAAGTATAACAGATATTTACATATAATTCTTGGTGGAAAGGGAAGGCCAAGGAAGGGAGAGAAAAAAAAAGGGGGGGGGAACATAAAATGGGACATCTTCATTGGTTTTCCCAGCCCCTCGCGATCCCCAAAGCAAAAAATGCTTCGTAAGGGGTGTAAAAAAAACCCTCTCAATTATCCCAAACACCTGGCTGATCCAAAAAATTTAAAACTTGTGGAAGGAGAACAGAAAACCAAAGAACTTTATCCCCCAAAAGAGTATTGGGAAGACTGGCCTTTGTCTGGGGAAATCAACTAGTCGTCCCTAAAAAAACAAATGTAAAAGGGATATGCGAAACCCCCATCATCCTTAGCGGGGGAAATTTCTGTTCAACCCATTAAAGTGTTCAGCCGACTCAACTAAAACATCAGGTGACGGGTGAGGACCCATCTCAAAGGGGGTCTTTGGCTTCTTTTGTGGTTGGCTTCTCTTTGTTTCGTTGGAGATTTCCCAGAAAAGTCGATGGCGCCGGAGGGGGAGATTCCAGTTCCCAATCCGGCAAGTCAGGGAGGGGGATGTCCAACGTGAGAAAAGGTGTCGAAAGTCCCATAGAATTGCAAAGAGGCAGACTTAAAAAAATGTGGTAGTTTATTTCCAACCAGAAAACGTTTGGGCTTGCCCAAAGGCCTTTTCTCAGCTGGTCAGAGCCGAACTTGCTGTGATTGGTAAAAAAACTCCCACATTTTTTTTGAAGTGCGCCTCTTTGCATTTTTGAGGTTTATTATGACAAGACCGGGGTCTGTGGCGTGCATTTAAACTTCTTATATTTGGTGCTGCTGACAACGTCTTTTTTGGTAATCGCCAATAGGCCCTTTTAAGGTTGAGGATTTGCCATTTCTGGAGGCAGTAAGCATAAAGGGATAGCCCCATTTATATTTAATGTTTTGTTTCAAGTCCTCTAATAGGGGTTTTAAACTTTCTTTTATCGAGAAATCCAGGAAAAATCTTGGAAGATTTGGTTTTGGGGAAAATCCCTATTTTAATCCCCTTTGGGGTTGGCAGATTTATTAGGTTCTTTTAGTGGAAACTGTAGAGATATCACACTTGGGGGTGGCATTGAGCGTTTTGGGTTTAAAGCGCCGATGGCCCCTACCCAAATTTTAATACGTGGCCCGGTTTCCCGAATTGAGTTGAAGAGTGGTAAGGACTGTGGTAAGCTTGACTTTTGGGGTTCCGGAAGCCTCAACCCTTTTAAAATTTGCACTTTCTCTTTTGTCTAGGCCCCTCTAGGTGCCTATCTTTTCCCCCCTGATGGAGGTTCCCCAGAAACATGCCCTGTAGGTCTGACACAATCCCCGTGTAGTTTGTGGCCCCCTCTCACCCTCTATTCCCCGCGATACATTTTCAGATCGAACTGCCGCGATTTCCTTTTTCTTTTTTTCCCTTTGTCAATTACAAAGGGATTTAATTTTCTTGCTTGGGGGAAGGGGGCGTAAAAAAGCCAAATATCTAAAGTTGAGACATTACTTCTTTTGCTTGGGCCCGAGTTCCATAGGGATTCAAGAAAAAGCCCAGTCTGACGCCCTCAGGCAGTGGGAAAGGGGGGGATTCGGCCATGCTTCTTTCTATGGGATCAGACAAAGAAGATGATTTAGGGCCCGCAGGACCCAGGTTCTTTTTGAATTGCCAGAGTACGTTTTTGATGAGCTGTTAGATCTAGGCATGTCTCTATCTGGACAGAGGGATGGTCTCTGGGATAGAGGGGCTCAGAGCACAAAGTCCCGGGGTTTGTCACCCGTATTATGGGACCCCGGGGGGGAAATGATAGCTGTGTAGAATTTGTGACTGGGGGGTCAGGAGGAGGATATTTGGGTGTGAGCGGTACGGTCTCCCCCCTGAGCAAAAATCAAAGATGTCCTTTCTTTTGGATGCTCCAAAAAGACCCCTTTTAGGTCCCAAAATTGGCCCTCTACCTGGGTGAGGCCTGGTGTGTACCGTTGAAAAGGGTATGTCCCCTGCTGCAAATCCCCTTTCTTTGCGCCCCGGGGGTTTGGGGGCCTTTAGGTTTTGGGGGTTTGCCGACTGTTTTTATAGAGGCGTGGAAGAAAAATGGGGGGGGGGGGGGGAGCCCAAAAAAAGTTGGGGGGGGGGGAAAGGACCCTTACCCCTGTCTGTCGCCCGGTAGATTGGCCGCGGTGGGGGTTTAAAGTCCTACTGCGAGCAATGTTCTTGTGGCCCCAGGGGGATCCCTTTTAGGATGGAAACCCCTTGGCACCCCGCCCGTGCCATTTTTTCCCGCACCTTCCTACCTCACGGAGCTAGCAGGGCTGCGGCTTGTCACCCCCTCACGCCCGGGCCTCCCGGGACGGGTAGACTCCGCACTCTGCTGTGCGCGATGATTTTTAAAGGGCTCCGCACCTTCCCGCCATCAGATGCAGCACTCCTCTTCCCGCAGCTGTAGATCCCCACTTTTCCTTCCCCCCGCCTCCTGCTCAAGGCTGTGGAGTTCGTGCGCTCCTCTTTACGTCCCAAAAACTTCAAGGTTCCTTCTGCGTGTCCACTGTCTCCTACGCACTTTTTCTGCCTCTAGCCCGGTAATTGCTGCTGCAGCCCCCTCAAGTGCCCAAGGTCTCTGGAGAGAAGGAAATAACGGCCCTCTTTTCGGTCTGGGGAAAGCCCCCTCTTGTAATATTAAAGGGGGTGTTCACACGATGATTGCGGGGCGTACTACGGCCCGCAATACCCGTGTGTTTTTGGGGCCCGCGCGTCAGCCGCTGGGGGGGTGGGGGGTGAGGAGTAAATGACATGTCACTTATCTCCCCACACGTACAATACAATCGTATTATACGCGCGGGGGGGGGGCGTAACCATATTTCTTTGACAGCAATGGATTAGTAATTGCGGGGGGCCCTTTTGTCACGCAATACCCCAAAATAAGCTATGAACTACCCCAAAAAGGATTTGCAAGAACAATGAGGGTATGTTCACACGACGATTGCAGATGGTTTCGCGCTGCGTACATGGCTTTCAGGAGTCACGCAATACGCGCTACTCCCGCGGGGGAGGGTGGGGGGGGGAGCCCGCCGGCCCCCTTGACAGTCATTACCCCGGGCCGCGTTTCCCGCAAAAATTGACGCATTATTCCCCGGGCCCAAAATCTTCGTTTTGAAAGAGCGGGGAAAAGAGGGTAACCCATATTCTCTGAAACTATGGATAACCGAATTTGGGCGTAAATTCCCCCCGTGGAACATCACCTACTTTTATATAGTTTTTTTTTTTTTTTTTTTTTTTTTACACACTATGTAATGTACCATGTGCTGTCTGGGGTTTGGGCTTTAGGGCTTGTTCACATGGAGTTTTAAACTCCTTTAAAAGCGTTTGAGATCCGTACAGTCTCTCAGTGAACCCCCGCTGCCTTCCAAAAAGCGACATGATAAACTCGCTGCTAATTGTTTAGATCCGTCTTTGGGTCCACTCCGTGTCAACAAGCCCTTAGAGGAAATTTCACTCAGAGCCTTGTCTTTCCCTTTGGGCTGGAACTTTTTATTAGGGTTTATTCACATCCCGATCAGGGCTTCCATAAACCTCAGGATACCTTGATAAAAGTACGCAGACCCAAAGGGAAACCCAGGGGGCCAACACCCTTTTTTGTACCAGGTTACCCACCGTTACTGTGGAACAAAGGCCCTTTGTTTGTATGTACCAGGGCCCGTACCCACAGTTACTTGCTATGTGAACACTCCCTTAAAGGGGTTTCCACAAAAGGATTGCTTTTTATTTTAAAAGATCTTGCAAAAACAAGTTTTGCAATATATGTCCATTACCAGTGTCCTCCCTTTCAAATATCCCCTCTTTTATGGCTGAACCCCCAGCGCATAGTTCAGACCTGTTCACTCTCCTAAGGCTGCCACACTGTTGCTAACAAAAACCCTGGTTTACTAGCCTAGTGGAACCCAGTAAACACGCCCCTAATTCAAAGGGGAAAACCAAGAAAACAGGACCGAGTAAAATTAATATTATGAGACACCCTTTAAATGGTTTTTTATATTTTGTAATGTTTTAAATGCCATTGAAGGGTTTTGCTAATGTCTTACATCAGATTTATGCTTAGAAAGGGTTATGTTGAAATGCTAACTATTGATTATCATTGCATCTTTCCGTCAGTCTTTCCTGTTGCCGGTGTGTGAAGCTCGCAAACCCAAAGGGCAAAAGGGAGGCAATGGATTAAACAGAAGGAAAAACCTTTGTTCATGCAAGAGCCTGACAAGCCGTCTGCATTAGTAAAGGGCTTTGTCAATCTGTTGACCAAGAGCTCCTCCCCCTTAAAAACCCCCAAATTGAGTCAGTTTTTTATTATAACCCCAAAATTCTGGTACTTCCCTTTATCAAAACCCAATATCAAAAAACTCACTTCTCTCCTTAAATAACCCAAAAAAAGACTAGCTTCCTCCTCTATCATATAACCCTATTTAAACAAGCTCAGCTTTTCCCCCTCTTCATAAACCCATAAACACAGACTCACTTTTCCTCTATCATAAACCCTAATATCACAGAGCTCATTCTCTCCTCTTTAAACCCCATATTCCAAACCCTTTTTTCTACATATAACCCCCTATATCACAGAGTCCTCCCTCTATCATAAACCCATAACAAGAGCTTGCTTCTCTCCTCTATCACCTCCTGCTCTCAGAGCAGCATAAACCACCTGACAGGTTCCCTTTCACTTCTTTGTAGTTGTTTATTTTTCGTGGGGTGCCAAAATCTACTACTAAAAATCATGTAAAACTAATATAAACTGAAGACTACATCGCCCTTTATTCCACTAACTTTGTCACACTGTAAAGATTTTTTTTGTTGGGCACATTTCTAAGATGCAACAATTGCTCTAAATATCCGTGTTGTTTTCACCCATAGGATCACGACCGCTCCTCCAGGTCACGTCCGCACCTCAAGTTGGTCTCAGGGTCACCAGGACTCTGTTAACAAGCTGTCAGAAGCTGATCTCCTGGACAGGAATGTAAATGCTGGCGCTCAGTCCGTGTATCAGGTATATACAACACTTGGTTTCATGTAATTCAGGGGTGAAGCAATTCTCCATGCTTATAAGATGTTGGTTCTGTTTTATCGATAGGTTTTTATTGTAAATGCTGCAAATATAATTTTGCTTGAGCCGGCAAATGACAACAAGACGATGTTAAATGAACATACGGACATGTGTAAACGAGTCCTGAACATCTATCGATACATGGTGGTGCACTGCAGGTCGGTCCATGGAGAGAGAAGCACCATCGGTAATGAGGGCAACTGGAAATGAAAACGCTTGTTTGAGATCTCTGAGTCTAAATATAATAAATAAATATATATATAAAATTACACATACAAATCAATATATATATAAAATCGCAACACATATATACATCTATTTCTATACACACACGAGTGTGTGTTATATTGTGTGTTGTGTCTATATGTGTGTGTGTGTGTGTGTGTGTGTAGGTGTTGTGTGATGTGTGTATATATATATAATATATATGTTTGTGTGTGTGTGTATATATAATATATAGTATATATATCGTGTGTGTGTGTGTGTGTGTGTGTAAAAAATATGTGTGTGTGTGTGTGTGTGTGTATATATATATGTTGTGTGTGTGTTGTGTGTGTATGTAATATAATACATGTGTGTTGTGTGTAAATGTTTGTGGTGTTTGTATATGTATGTGTGTGTGTATGTGTGTGGTGTGTGTGTGTGTCTGTGGTGTGTGTGGTGTGTGTGTAAATATATTTGTGTATATATGTTGTGTAAATGTGTGTGTATATATGTGTGGTGTGTGTGTGTGTGTATATGTAATATATATGATATGTATATCTGTAATCAAAATATATATATATATATATAATATATATATAAAATATATATATATATATACGATAGATAGATTAGATAGATAGATAGATAGATCTAGATTATTTGTCACACACTCATACAGCATGTGGTTGTTGAATATAGCTTCAAGGAGTTTTTACACAAGAGTATGATTCAGTATATTACTTGGCTATTGCTCCCTGCTAGATCACTAGAGTGACGGTGCTTGATTTGATCATGTTTGAGCTTAGATCAGGCCTGCACAGCATACAGCCAGGGGACCACTTGCAGCCTACCAAAGGATTTCTTCTGCCCCACCAAATGAGTTGTGAAGCGAGCCATGCTAATACCGCTTAAAATCAGTGTTTAGAGAGGTGTTACCAGGCAGTCTAGGGGCGTTCCTGTTCGGTCTGGAGTTATTCATGGGTGGTTTTGGCCTCAACCTTCTGCCAGGTTGTCCGGCTTAGATGATCGCTTAGAAGATAGCAGGGACTGGAAATCAAGGCCTCAGAGTTCACTGTGAATGGGTTTCTGCAGCTTGTTATGTACATGCTATGCTATGGAACCTGCAGAAGCTGGGTGGTTTAACATTTTTAATAAAAACCTATGAAAAGATTTTTTTTTTTTTTGTCATCGCAGAATAGATTTAATTTAAAAAATGCTCCCAAAGGTGTTCATTGCCTTTAAGGGTATGTTCACACTTTGTGTTGGATCCGTTTTTGGATCCTTTTTTTCATTACGTGAAAAACGCATTGAAAACTGTATCCAAACTACATCCGAAAAACGTATGCAAAAATGCATCTTCAAATGCGCATTTTGGATACGTTCGCCATCGCGTTTCTGGATACGTTTTTCAATGCGTTTTCTTTCAAATCACAGAAAGCGCATCCAAAATGTACCCAACACGTACCCAAAAGTGTGCCTACCCTATTTTAGTGGTTGATGCTATTGCTTTTGCTACGTGATGGTATTCCAATTTTGGAAGTTTTTTTTGATTGATTTTAATTAAAGTTTAAGTGTTTTAGACAGAGCCGCAATCAAGTCTATATATTAAGTGGACTGAATATGAAACTAGGTGGATGCTGGATTCAATCTTGTTACAAGTACCCAAAAGTGTGTTGCGTTTTTGGATCTCGATTTTCATGCACCAAAAAACGCATCGCATTGTTTCCCGTTAAAACGCAAGTAGAATTTTACAATCAAGACGAAATGACCACTACGAAAAACGCATGCGGAAAGCACGCAAGTAAAACTACGCAGCAGAATCACTTCGCGAAATCGGAGCGATGCGTTGTTATTACACATTGACAGCACTAAATGTAAAATCACACTGCAACATTGGTTAGATCCTGGTTCATTTGGGTCCGAAAAGCGGATCCAAAAACGGATCTGAAAAAATGCCGTGTGAACATCCCCTAAGTCTTTTACCATTATGTTGTGTCTAGGATGCAGCTGCTACTGGTTATGCTCAGGGTTACGGAGTCTGTACTGAAGATCCCACCGCAGGTTCTACAGCAATATCAAGGCAGAAAGAATCAACTTTTGGCTGGCCGGTTGGCAGGACCTTTGTTTCAGGTAATTGTTGGTGGCTGTACCCAGACTATGAAAATCATACTTACTGAATGTACAATGGTCGGACCCCCAGCATTCTAAACAAGGGTTTTCTCACTACATTAATTAGTTTTAGACATGAAGGCAAAGGTAAATGAAGACTATTACCAAATACGTTGCTGTTCTGATTTTGTTGTGTTAAGCCGGGGGGGGGGGGAGATGTCAAGGGGGGGGGGGGAAACCGGGGGGGGGGAGAGTTTTTTTTTGTCAGCCCCACAACCCACTCTTACATGGTAAATTAGCTAAGTAGGATGTTGGCCAAGTTCTCGTCAATTGCTTCAGCTGCCCTGTCCAGCCATAGTAGTCACTTCCTATTGTGTACATCTAATACAAATAGGCAGTGGCACACTAAAAACAAGTGAAACATCAAGGTATATAGCGGAATCTTGATAATGTCATTACTGCTAAGGAAAAATATGAAATACCTGGTACTCTTAGTTTACATTATTTGAACACAAGATTGCGTATTCTACAGCTCACCTCACACAATAGCGTTAAGATGGGAGTCCCATAACAGGAGAGAGTACCTAACACTAAACATTTTTCCGTCACTAGGAGTCTATTCAGACTACAACATCAACGGGAGTTGAGTGAACCTGCCGACTGAACTAACCTGCACCAAGTTTAAAAGTGGTCAGCCGGAGTGCAGTCAAAGCCAATAGGTTGCCGTTTCATTCCTACATTGTGTGTTACCACAGTCCAGAGCTGTTGTCAGGGTTACTTAGAGCGCTAACATCCGTAATAAAACTGTATTTTGTTTGATCAACTAACGCATAGGAATAACTTTATAAGCTGCCTGCATAATCCTGTAAATATACAGATTTTAGCACCAAAAATATCCTAAAAAAAATGGACTTTAGGGCCTAAAAATCTGTAAAGAAAATAAAACTAAAAAAAACACAAAACAAAACAAAAAACGTGGTGTTTTTTGGGCGCACAAAACGCGCGGTAACCTTTATAACGCCAAAATCGCGTTAAATATAACAGATTTTTAGCACCAAATTCCGTAAAAAAAATGGATCATTTAAGGGCCAAGATTCCAGTAAAAAAAAAGAAGCTTACTCTTTTTGGCGACAAACACGAAAACTTTATTATCGCCAAAATCCTTAAAATGACTTACAAGATGACATATAACATGCAGTAATGTGCTTATATTCCCTTTTGTAGGGCGGAGTTACATCGAATGGCTTAATTTATGCATACATTAAAAACACAGACTTGATCAGCAGAAACCGTGTAAAAAAAACGCCAAAAAACCAAATCGACAGCAAAAAAAACGCGTTTTTTCAGCTGCTTTTGACAGGCGGTGGACAAAAAACTCAGTTTCATGAACATTTTTATTAATTGGTTTTCAGGTCGTTTTTTTTTGTCCACTGCAGGGTAGACGGAGCCTTAGGGCCACATGTATGAAACTGTTTAGGTCTATAACTCACTATTTTGCCCATAGTAACCTATGGGCAAAAAAGTGAGTTTTGGGCCTAAACAGGTTCATACATGTGGCCCGAAGGATATGTTTGCGGATGTTTTTGGTTCAGTAGAGGCAGCTATTGACGAGGCCACTGCTGATATTAGACCTACCTTCTCATTCTCTACCCTCCTCTGCATAGTCGTCGTTTTGATTTTTTGATTTTCATAGACTCTCAGGAATCCTCTTCTTTGCATTGAAGCTCTCGTATACATATATGATTTGCAAGGTTATGGCTTCCACTTAGTTCTTTGCCACGGTGTAAGCATTCTTCATACTAAGTGTTTATTTTTTTTTACTCTCAGACCCTGATTGTCGCTTGGATCAAGTCCAGCCTTCATGTTAGCGTTTCCCGAGAACTGTGGGACGATTTATTGGCCGTTATGTCATCACTGACCTACTGGGAGGAACAAGCTACAGAATGGGCTCACACCATGGAAACATTAACCAAAGTGCTGGCCAAGAATGTCTACCATCTTGATTTGAATGAGTTGCCATTAGACAAGCTAAGCGAGCAAAAGCAGAAGAAGCACAAGGGCAAAGGTTAAGAAAAGATATACCTCCAAAGCTCACAAAGAGGCTCATTTTACATGACTGGAGTGTAGAATGATTTTGTCACTTAAACGAAGTTTCCTATTAGAATTTGAAAAGTTAAAAATGAATTCAAGAACAAATGTAGGTGTTAGCAGGAGCAGCGACACCTAAGAAAATGTATCCAATCATAGCTTATATATAGATAAATAGATTTATACTGTCTATAATATCTCACAGAACAGTACATGACACCAGCCAATAATATCCATAAATAGCCATACCATAGTACAGTAAAGGGGTTTTGCCACGAAGTGATTTCCTCAACTAACAGGCTGATACTCTCCTCTTGAGCCTTGAAAAAAAGGGGCGTTGTGTTTCTGTGTTTAAAAAAACAAGTACCTCCTCCATGATGTCATCACTCCACCTCCCATGCACACTCCCGAGGCTGATATTTAGTCTCCGTAGTTGAGCAAACATGTTTGGCTAAACCACAGAGGATAACTGTATTGTGCACAAGCGCTAAGAGTTTTGTGTTGATTACAACCCAGTGGATCTCTATACAGCAGAGACAATAGTTTGTTCTCCCCCTCCTCAAGCTTGGTTCATGTTACTCTGCCATCAGATAAGAAGTTCAAACAACTCAAGCATGGCCAGATCAGCTCCTGGTCTTAGCTAATGTAAACAGTCAGGAAACTAAGGGCATCTAAGCCAGGCTGCAGCTCTCACAGGCTTCACTTTTTTTAATCACATATATTTAGAGAAGTGAATAAATACCCATTTTGGAGGATCCCACATCAACATTAGATTGTGGCAAAACCCCTTTAATATCACTGCCAATAGCTTTCCTTGTATTAAGTTGTACTAGCTATATCACACAAAAATACACGAAATAGAGTGAAGCAGAAGTCACTTGCTGCGTTATCCAGGGGTGCTAAAAAGAGAGAGTTACCTGGAGATAGGTTCATAAAATGCATCTAAAAGGCAATAATATTGAATAAGACTGCTCATGTGTGTCCAATAGTTGTTACCGAAAACGTTGAGATGGCAATGATGCCAACATGTGCATAAGTCACAAAGAGAAGTGTAGAAATGGTGGTTAATGGCAGAAAGATTAATAGCATATACGCAGTGTTATAGTGTCAATGGTGCGTGAAAAAGGAAATTATAAATGGAGCAGAAATCCAGAGTACTACGCATGCGCGATGTTGCTACACCAATAGAGCGCATGCGCACATGTGTAGTACCCACCGATAAGATACAAGTGTCATGTAAAATCCAGTGCCTGATTCTGAGAATGATCCTGGGGAAAACAGTGCTACATCCCCTTTACTTTTTTCCCTGCACAGCGGTGTCCCGTTGGCTCTGCAGGGAAAATGTGGATGCAATGCTAAACCAGCCCTGCGGCTTCTCTCACAGATAATCTGCCATATTCTTAAAGGGCTTTTGCCATGATCTAATGTTGATGTGGGATCCTCTAAAATGGGTATTTAATCACTTTTCGAAATATATGTCATTAAAAAAAGTGAAACCTGTGAGAGTTACAGGCTGCCTTACATGTCCTTAGTTTCCTGACTGTTTACATTAGATACGACCAGGAGCTGATCTGGCCGCGCTTGCGTTGTTTGCACTTATCTGATGGCAGGACACAGGAACGAGCATTGAAGGGACTGGGGAGAAAATATCCTGTGTCTGCTGTATAGAGAATCCATTGGTTGTAATGTAATTATCTGAGTAAACATGCAGACGCTCCCTGCTCAGCCCCCTCCACCCCCCCTGTCTGTAGTCCGTGAACTCTGCCTGCTCGGAGTTTATCTTCTCTTCTGAGCAGATAAGAGGGAGAAAACAAAACCTGTAGAGCTTGTGCACAATACAGTTATCCTCTGTGGTTTAGCCAAACATGTTTGCTCAACTACAGAGACTGAATATCAGCCTCGGGAATGTGCATGGGAGGTGGAGGGATGACATCACAGAGGAGGTACTTGTTTTTTTTAAACACAGAAACACAACGCCCCTTTTTTCAAGCCTCAAGAGGGGAGTATCAGCCTGTTGGGTGAGGAAATCATTTATTGGCAAAACCCCTTTAATATATTTAATTACTTTATACACTGGAGAATCCTCTATGCGCTGAAGGATAGTCGTTAGTTAACTGTCCATCACACCAGACCACGGTCAATGGGTTAGACCAGGGGTGTCAAACTGTGGCCCTCCAGCTGTTGGGAAACTACAACTCCCATCATGCCCACTGTAATAGATTATACAAATGCATGATGGGAGTTGTAGTTTCCCAACAGCTGGAGGGCCGCAGTTTGACACCTGTGGGTTAGACTCTAGTCACATCTGCGAAATAGATGTGTAACACAGTGTTGGATCCGTTGATGCCACAGCTGCCCAATAGACCCCATGGGCTTATATTTGTGTATTTTTGCAGCTGAGACACCGAATGGAGCCTCCAGACTTCTAATGAAAGATAATACTTAAAATCATGTGATTGGTGTCACGTAATCCTCTCACACTTTGCTGTCTTTTCTTTCATGTAGGGGGTGGCCATGAATTTCAGAAAGGTGCAGTGGATAAGTCGTTCTCCCGAGGTTGGAGTCGAGAGCAGCCCGGCCAGGCTCCAATGCGCCAACGCAGCGCCACCACCACTGGATCACCTGGCACCGAAAAAGCCAGAAGTATTGTGCGTCAGAAAACTATTGGTATGTGAATATTACACCAGCCATGACTCCATTGCTCATATCAGTCCATGACCTCACTGGTTGCAAGATTCTCTGATGGTCCATTAGCTGGTATGTTTTCATTCAATGAAAATCTAGATTGAATTGATATCAGCAGAAGGTGTTGGTTAGACTCCTTTTGTATGTAGATTCCATCCTTATCATGCAAAAACCGCATCATTTCAGTTTGCTTAGCTGCCTGTTCTTTCATCATTTCAGCATCTAAAGTATGGTACGTACAGTTTTAATGAAAGTGGTTTCCCGTTTCATGTAAATTAAGCTTACGCATTGTACGTTCATAGGTTACAGTGGGTTGCAAAAGTATTCACACCCCTCGAATATTTCCTTATTTTTAAACGTTACAGCCACAAACCTAAATGTATTTAATGTAATAGAGCAACACAAAGTACCATTTTTGAAGTGTAAAAAATAATGTGCTTTTCCAAGTTTTTGTTAAAGGGCTTTTGCCACGATGTAATGTTGACGTGGGATCCTCCAAAATGGGTATTTAATCATTTTCTCAAATATGTGATTACAAAAAGTGAAGCCTCTGAGAGCTACAGCATTGCTCAGTCCGCCTTAGTTCCCTGAAAGTTTACATTAGACAGGACCAGGACACTTGACAGGAGCTGATCTGGCCACGCTTGCGTGTTTGCACTTCTTATCTGATGACGGGGAACATGAATAAGCTTGCAAGGGGCTGGGGAGAAAGTGCAGTGTATGAGGCGGTCTGCTGTATAGAGAATCCACTGATTGTAATGTAATTATTTGAGTAAACATTGCAGACGCTTCCTTCTTCCTCGCTCTCTGCTCACCCCCTCCCTCTCGCCACTGCAGCGTTCATGATTTGTTTATCTTTTCTCCTGGGCAGATAAGAGGTAAGGAACTTCACTTCATGGCAAAACCCCTTTTGAAAAGTGTGACGTGTATATGTATTCAGCCCCCCTGAGTCATTACTTTGCAGGGCCACCTTTAGCTGCAATGACAGCTGCAGTCTGTTGCGGGATGGCTCTACCAGCTTTGCACATCTAGAGGCTGGAATTTTTGCCCATTCTTCTTTGCAAAATAGCTCGAGCTCAATCAGATTGGTTGGTGAATGTTTGTGAACAGCAATTTTCAAGTCCTGCCCCAGATTCTCAATGGGATGTAGGTCTGGACTGTGACTGGGCCATTGTAGCACATGAATATGCTTTGCTGTAAACCTTTCCATTGTAGCTTTGGCTGTATGTTTAGGGTCATTGTCCTGCTGGAAGGTGAACCTACGCCCCAGTCTCAAGTCTTTTGCAGCCTCTAACAGGCTTTTGCCCTGTATTTAGCGCCATCCATATTCCTATCAATTCTGAGCAGCTTCCCAGTCCCCGCTGAAGCAAAGAACCCCCCCCCCCCCAGTATGATGCTGCCACCACCATGCTTCATGGTGGGAATGGTGTGTTCAGGGGTGACGAGCAGGGTTTCCTCCAAACAAAACATTTGGCATTTAGGTCTCATCTGAGCAGAGTATCTCCTTCCACATGCTTCCTGTGACCCCTAAGTAGCTTTTTGCAAACAGGACGTCTTATAGCCTGCTTTTAAAAATGGCTTTCCTCTTGTCACTCTTCCATAAAGGCCAGATCTGCGGAGTACACAAATAATAGTTGTTCTGTGGACAGATTTTCCCACCTGAGCAGTGGATCTCAGCAGCTCCTCCAGGGTGGCCCTGGGCCCCTTGGCTGCTTCTCTAATTAGTGCCCCTCTTGTCTGGGCTGTCCGTTTTAGGTGGATGGCCATGTCTTTGTAGGTTAGCAGTTGTACCTTACTCTTTCTATTTACGGATGATTAATTAAACCGTGCTCTGTGAGATGTTCAGAACTTGGGCTATTTTTTTTTTTTTTTTTTAAAAACCTTACCCTGCGATACACTGTGCCACAACTTTATTCCTGACTTGTCTAGTGTGTCCCTTGTTTTTCATGATGTTTGTTCACTAATGTTCTCTAACAAACCTCTGAGACCTTCACAAAACAGCTGTGGTTATACTGAGAATACGTCACATACATGTGTATTCTATTTACTATTTAGGGAACTTCTAAAGGCAGTTAGTCACACTGGATTTTATTTAGGGCCACCAGCGTACAGGAGACTGAGACATATGCACACCACACTTTTCATTTTTGTAATTTGCAAAAGTTGGGGAAAGCGCATATTTTCTTAACACTTCACAAATACTTGCCACTTTTGTGTTACTCTATCACATAAAATATCGATAAAATACATTTAAGTTTGTGACTGTAACGTTTAAAAAGGAGGATCAGTTCAGGGGGTATGAATACTTTTGCAACCCATTGTATGTAACCTTTACCATAAACTTTTTTTTCTTCAACTTCTCACGTTCTTTAAAATCTTTGCTTGCTGCTAGAGAATGGAATTCTAATCAACAAATATCATAGCAATGTAAGGGCTTGTTCACACAGAGTTTACACTCCGTGTTACAAGCGCTTTTAGGATCTGTCTCGGGGTCCGCACTGTCGGTCCCCAAGACGGATCTACCAATTAGCAGCGAGATTCTCACTGCTGTCTATGCTAAACACGCAGCGGAGTTCAGATGAGGGATCGCCGCTGCGTGTTTATTGTCGCTTGCTCACGTCTCCCTTGGTTAAATATCTGCTGTCTTCGACCAAGATGAATGCGACTTTTGAAATCAAGACGCAATGGCAGATCGGCATATGTAAACCGTGATGCTTTTTTCATAGTAAGCAATGTAAATCCTGCTTTGGTACTGTTAGTCGTTTGCGGATCCGACAGGCTGATCCAAACGATCAAAAGCTTTGTACACACAGATTAACCGTGTGAACATAAACCTAATTGCACGTTAGCAAACGGGAATTTCATTTGGTCCTTTTTGGCTAAAACGCTGCAGCGATTATCAGATGAGGGATCGCCGCTGCGTGTTTGGATGTGTGTGTTGGCTGCAGCAGGATCTCACCCTATGGTTTTAAATAGGGCGTCTGCTGCGTCTTTCGGACCAAGAATTGACATGTCGATTCTTGGAACGGATCGGAAAGACGCAATGAGACACGCATCGGCGATCACTCGTCTGAACACTGATGCGTGTTTCATAGTACAAGCAATGTAAAATCACATTGCTCATTATTGGATACATGTTTGGTCTGTTTGGGGTCCGACAGACGGATCCAAACTCGTATCGAAAAGCGTATGTTCACACAGACTTAACACGCCGTGTGAACATAACCGAACTGCCACCCAAATCCCAATTAGTCACGTAAATATAAGCAAAACAAGGGGAAATCATAAAACTTATCCTTTAATACTTTAGTTAAAAACTGCAAAATTAAAGCACCGCACCAAAGTCTACACAGATTGTAAATATGTTTCATTCGATATCTACAATCTGTGTAGACTTTGGTGCGGTACTTTAATTTTGCAATTTTAACTAAAGTATTAAAGGGTATGTTTTATGATTTCCCCTTGTTTTGTGTAGATCTGCTAGAGCATGGCATCCTCTCTTTTCACCTGTAGAAAATGAGAATTGGCCCTGATGATACTTTTCACAATGCGCTCTTTCTTAAAAAGCTATCTTATGAAAATAATTTATAATCTATACCTAGGAGAGCGGATAAATGTATGACCACTGGGTGAACACATTTGGAACACCAATGATCACCAAAACAGTTGGGTCACCCAGCCCTCCTCGGTGCTCAAAGGGGTTTTGCCACGTAGTAAAATTGATGTGGGAAGCTTGCAAATGAAATAACAAACATTTTCACCATTCATTATTATTAAATATTCTTCACTATTTTTGTTTTAGCTGCTCCTTTAGTGATCCATTGTTTACAGCTTGTCTCCAGGGGATACGACCAGGGCTGAGAGCTCCTCGGTCCTGGTCGCACATGCTCAGACATCACCTCTCCTCTCAGGCAGCTACTGAGTGTTCAAACCCCAGGTGCTGTCATTCTACTCCCGTCCTCTGTACTCCTTAGTAATTAGTCAAACAGTGCAAATAAATAAAAAAGAAACCTCAATGAGGTCTGTGCATTGATAAAGAGAAAAAAAACACAGGGTTGGTTCGTGCTGGGCTTTGAACCTATCACCCTTGTGCCTGGAAGCAAAAACTTTGCCTCTCAGCTACTCACAGATTTACATAAACAGAACTTTCTTTGACTACAGAGAGGAAAGGCCTGGTGATGTCATCCTGTTGAGTCACATGATATGTAATGCAAACAAATCACACACGCCCCCTTCTGAGCACACAGAGCTGAATACAGGAGGTATGAGATGAGATCGTGGCAAAACCTCTATAAAAGCACCAAGATGAAGCAGCAGACCCACGTGCAGTGCAGCTCCATTCATTCATTATGTAGGGCTCCATTCAGTGCCTGGTTGTTTTCAGTCAGGCCTATAGAAATCAATGGAGCAACACTGCGTATGCAGGTAAACTGCTCCATTCTGACTCCTCCACACCCTGATCAAACAGTGGGGAGCAACAGAGAACTGGAAACTTTTTCTTGTGATGCATGGGGCTTAAAATGATGGGGTCCTCAGCGATCATACATTTATAATTGATCACTAATGCACAGGATAGGTTATCGTTTAGGATAACCCTTTAAGAGCTTTAAGTCGGGATAGGTGGTCACCCACTGAATATAAGCTGACAGCAATGAATATGATTCAGTGAATAAGCTTAATTTATCTGGAATTGGAAAATTTGGTTTTGTATTGCACCATACAGTCTACATAGGTTCACAGTAATTGCCTTAGGAAGATGCATTAACTCATGATCAAAATCATTGTGTAATTAAATTTCAGGGGATAATTAATCTCCTTGTTAGCAACCATGTTCTCGAAAGCTTCCGGTAATCTCTAGTAAAGAGGTTCTCTGGGACTATAACATAGAGGGAGTCTTTCCTTTAAAGTAGTCTGGGACTATAAGATACAGATAACCTATCAGATTATCTATTAAAGGGGTTTCAGCAGGATTGACTGCTTTGTACTGTAAACGGCGCCACATCTGTCAATGGGTTTGTTTGTGGTAGTGCAACTGTATTGAACTTAAGAGTTTTCTCACCATGCTTTTTTTTTTTTTTTTTTTTACAGAGCCTGCTCTTCACAGCCAACTTAAGGCTCCCACTTTCTGCTCAAGCTGTGGGTGGTTCTACAGCAGTGATTGGCATTTCAGCTCTGCAATCCCTAGCTGAGCCAGTTATAGGGACATTGGTGATGAAAAGGTCTAAGCAGCAGGGCAGAAGGCTACGTAGTTCTAAAGTGTTAAAGTTTGTCAGTAAGAAACCTAAATAAACTAATTTTCTGCTAAACAGACACAGCAGAGAGTTTCACGAGAGAGACCATCCAGGCCAGAGTTGCTAGAGCAGAGAGATGGTCTGTATCTAGAGAAGCTTGTGTACACAAGCAAAGTAGAACTTTTCTACTTCTGAAATTAAGCAAAATTGGAACAATGTATTTTGTAATGATTTTTATTTACTTTAGCCTCCAATAAGACTGTTAAATGAAGACCTTTTCTAAATACATTGGTCAATAGATTTTACTTTTAGTCATGAGATAAGAGACATTTTACCAGCTCTATTAGCGCACACAGGTTTCTGTAGTTACCTGCATACCAGACAGACGTCTGTTATCCGATTAGCTGACCGAGCAGAGAGCAGGAAGTGACGTCACCTCCATGGACAGAATAACAGTAAAGAAAAGGTACATGTGCTGTGAGGACTGAAAAGCATGGAGTTATCTGCAATTGTATTAGAGATAACAATCTTCTGCTCTCGGAGTAAGGGCTTGAAGTGTGTATATGCTAATCACTGCTGTAAAACCACCCACAGCCTGAGTGCAAAACTGCCTGTAAGTCAGTGAACCAGCATGCTAAGAAAAAATCCCTTTAAAGCTGATCAATGTGGTAATCAAATCGGTTTAGTGTGGCTGAGTTGCAGTACCAGAAGCAAGCTTTTGGACAGATGTGGTGCTGTTGCTGGAGGAAAGCATCATGTTTTTATAATCTAATATTTTACTAATCCTGGGCAATCTTTGTAATGTTTGATTGGTGGGGTTTCAGCTGATCAGAACAATGAACTGGCTTCAGTGCTTGCTTCAGCAAGATAACCAGTCCATGCAGGCAGCAGTGACTGGTAGTGGGAGCATAGCATGGTGTTCAGACCAGCTGCTGTGCCTATGTAAACCATGTGAAGGGTCATGGTGTGTGCATGAGTGCCACAGCCCCTTTAGTGTGCTGATCAGGGTGCCACAAATTCAAACATGGATGGCCTAAGAAGATCCTATCCAGCCACCCTTCTGAAATCCAATGATACAGTTGCTAAAACACCTGACGATCTGTTATTTTGGGGAAGGAGAAGCCAAATTTGACTGATGTGGGGGAAATGTAGCATTACATGACTAGTGGCCATTCAGATGACTTGCTTTACTTTTAAGGGTATGTCCACATGGCGTAATTGCGGCACGTACTGTATGTGCCGCAATACGTTGGGTGATTTGGGAGTCGCGCTGATCAACCCGCTGGCCCCATAGACATGCATTACTCGTGGCGCGTAATCGCCACAAGTAATTGACATGTCACTTATCTCCCCGCGCCTACAATACGATCGTATTGTACGAGCGGGGAGAGGAGGTGTAATCCATAGTTCTCTATGAGAGCTATGATTACCGTAATTATTCGGCGTATTAAGCGCAGTACGCCATGAAATGCGCTCCAAAGTAAGCCGTGTGAACATATCCTAAGACAAAACGGGTCTGGTCTGGCAGAGCGTTAGCCACTGATACTTGGAGGCTGTACACTCTGAAGGGGATCCAGAGAAGGGGACCACGTTATGACTTTTATGTGCCCAAATTGGGCACAGTTTGCACACATGGGAAAGATTTATTTAAATACACAGGAGAAGTACAGCAGTTGCTAGTGCCCTGTGCACACTGCATCAGAACGTGTATACTTTAAGGCTATGTCTACACTGCACAGGATTACACTCGTATCTTCGGCGCTTCTCGTTTTTTAAAAGCGCGAAGATACGATCGTTCCTGCGGCCCCATAGATGGCAATAGAAAGACGAGCCGCAGTCTCCACAGCTCGTTTTTTCTCTGCTCGTCTTTTGGCGCCGGCGTATTATACAACGTGTTGTATACCACGCCGGCGCTTCCTGTTTCCTTGCCTTCTTCCCACACAATACAATTGTACGGGCGACGGAAAAAAAACGAGAAGCGACCGCAGTTTTTGTACAAAGCGTGAATGAAACCTCGGTCCTGCATCAGAGACAAAACGGCTGCTTATGGGCCATTTTTTGTCTGATGCAGTGTAGACATAGCCTAAAGGGGTTCTCCAGTTCATTTCAAAGGTTTATAGGAAGGTCCTAGTGTCCCATAATATTCCAGCACTGTCTCTCTCTGGTCTGGTGTTTACGGTGTTCTTGCTGATAGGCGCGTCACCGCTGCCGTGGTCACATGCCACTTATTTCCATCATCATTCAGAAGTGAACAGCCCCAAACAGTGATATAGGCAGAGGCATGTGACGGCTGCAGCCAATCAGAAGAACACAGTAAACTGAAGAACAGGGAGTTACCGCGCTAGAATGGAGGAAGGCGAGTATAGGCATTTGGATTTTATGGGGCACCAGGATCTTTCAAGTTTGGATATGAACTGGACAATACCTTTTAAACATTTCCATAGAACTCCAGTCACCAAAGAGAGACCCCAAAGAGTGTCCTTTTGGCTACTGTCAGGGTGGTACACATACGTATTTTCTGCTGTATAAGTAAGCAGCGGGGGTCAATTGGTAACGTATACCTATACAGTGGTAAAGGTTGGAGCCTTCCTTCAGAGGTATATCTTCGGAAATCTCCCAATAATTGATTTTGACAGCTTGAAAGCAGTGTGCACCTATCCATTTTCCAATGGAGCTATGCCAGGTAGGAGCCTCTAATTGTGAGCTACAGGCAACTACTCTGCAAACCACTTATCTCATAAAACAACACATTATGCATTTTCTTTTCAGGAAGGTTTTACTTTTAAGAATAAATGTTACACTCCCCCTCTCTGATTTGTACTAACAGGAGTCTGGAAAGTTTGGAGGTGCAAATGTATGGGGTCCGCATATCGGGTGTCTCCCCTGTTGTGGAATTAATATGAAAGAAGCAGTGCTGTATTTCATCACCGCTTGCTGGACTTCTGTGTGTATGACTTGGACAAGGAAGCCGGCCTTAATGTGAATCTGTCAGAGGGTTTATGCTAAGTGCAGGATATGATAGAACGTCAGAAACTCAACTGAAAGTCATACATAGGTTTATAGGAAGTGATATATAGGTTATATTACTTGGAGAATTTCTGTGTAAAAAGCAGAGAAAATACTAAAATAGAAAGTGAAAGTAAGGCCTATCCCACATCCACATACAGTGATTAATCGTTTGCTCCATACACACACTGATAGAAAATGGTCAATCACTGTATGTGGGTCGGGTAAGCAGGACTTTTATATTTATCCTTTGATTCCTTACTCGCCTGTTGGAGTAACTTCTCCTGCTGGCTACTGGTGTGCGGAATATACCCCGAGGATCCACAGAGCGATGCACAGTTTCCAATATGTACATTTTATTCCAGCACCATGACGTCCAAAATTCTTTTAAATAAAACTTGCTTTATTTAAAGGGGTTTTGCCACGAAGTAAAATTGACGTGGGACGTTTTTAAATGAAATAAACATTTTCACCATTCATTATTATAAAAAATTCTGAACCGTTTTTGTTTTAGCAGCTCCTTTAGTGATCCATTGTTTAGAGCTCGTCTCCAGAGGATACGACCGGGGATGTGAGCTCCTCAGTCCTGGTCAGACATCACCTCTCCTCTCAGGAAGCTACTGAGTGTACAACCCCGGGTGCTGTCATTCTACTCCCGTCCTCTGTATTCCTTAGTAATAGTCAAACAGTGCAAATAAATAAAAAAAGAAACCTCAATCAGGTCTGTGCATTGATAAAGAGAAAAAAAAATCCACAGGTTTGGTTCCTGCAGGGATTTGAATCTAGGACCTTTGTGCATTGAGGCAAAAACTTTACCTCTGAGCTACATTGTAGCTACTATACATAAACAGACCTTTCTTTGATTAGAGAGAGGAAAGGCCTGGTGATGTCATCCTGCTGGTCACATGATATGTAATTTAAACAAATCACGCACGCCCCCTTCTGAGCACACAGAGCTGAAGAGCTGGATGCAGGAGGTATGAAATGAGATCGTGGCAAAACCCCTTTAAGTACTCATTAAAATACAGAAGTCATTCCAGCAATGAATACGGGCTGATTCCCGAAACGCGTCTACCAGAGGATGAGTAGTGCTGGAATGACTATTGTATTTTAATGAATACTTAAATAAAGCAAGTTTTATTTAAGAATTTTGGACGTCATGGCGCTGGAATAAAATCTACGCATTGGAAACTAAGCAGGACTTTTACTGTCTCTTAAGGAGTCCTATTAGGATTTGCTCTGATTGTTACTCAAAAATCCTGTTCCAAATCCTATAAACCTATGTATCACAGAACTTCGCTTCTCTCTCACATCCTGCTCCCAGGTAGGGCATCATAAACCTCCTGACAGCTTCCCTTAAACTCCAGCCATGGTTAGATCACCATTGGTTGAGGAGAGTGTTTAGGGGACTGCATATTTCCACATTTGCTTGCCATGTGTCGTGCATCAATGTGATTTTACTGTTTGTGGTATATTTTTCTGCTCTCCCTTCTGTCTTGTCGTGTACTTCTTTCTCTTTCTGCTCTGTACACCACCTCCATGTGTCCGTGCTTCTCCGTAAGAGCACACAATGTTAAGAGTTTCTCCACATGCATAACTTCACCTTCTGCTGCTTCTTGTGGTTTTTGCTGCACTCTCATCAGTCACTTCTCTTTCCTCTCCGGTCCCTCTTCTCCCCGATCTCTCCTGTCTTTCTGTCTTCTTTTTTTTAAAGCCATGAGGAGCCGATCCATTGGGGACAGTGCCCTGCCATCAGCCTCTATCCGCAGCGCTAAAAGTGCACCTGTCCTGATCCATCCTTCCAAACCCCTTCTGCCTGATATTGTTCTCACTCTGCTTTCCGATGAGCTGTCAGGTAGTGGCACCTCTGTCTGCACTCCTTCCCACTGTCTGCAGCCCCCTGAAATCACACAGAAAGGGGGAGAGCATTATACTGTGTCTGAGAGAAGGGTGTAGTCTGTGCGCTTATTCCCTCTATGCACGTACTCGCTGTGATCAGACATTCTCAAACTCCTTGCTACACCAGTAGCCTGTGACTGTACTCCAGAGGTCTATGCACATCCTACCCATCTCTTGATGGAGATGCTGTTGATTAAGGTATTCAACCATTATATTACAGAATTAGACTCCCCATTAAAATTACTGAACCACAAGGTAAATTTACAAGATGGTTAAAGGGAACCTGTCACATTAAATGCTATTTAATCTGCAGGCAGCATGTTATACAGCATGAGATGATGAGCAGATCGATGTGTAGTTTTGTGGGGAAAGATTTTGCAAAACTTTTGGTTGATGTCAACGTTCTTCTTGTTCCTAGATAGTCTTATATAGTCCGCACCAATCAGGCAGTCTCGAAGTGTATATAGAGAAAGCTACTTGACAAGGAAATGGTAACACACAGTTGTCAATGTATGGATATATTTCCAGGAGGAGTAAAAAAAGGGAACACAATGCACAATTTTTAATATTTTTAAAAGGCATTTCGGGAGACCCTCCCACAGAACGCACAGCTGCTCTCACTGTCTGCGTCCCAAAAAGCCCTACAGTTATTTTTTATTTGTCCCTCTACACACTTTAACTCCCTGGTTGAGGGAAGCCCCCCAGGGAGTCCCGTAGGGGACAAAAATCATGTGCCACCACACAGTCATTGACCCTGGTATCCAGGTAACATATTAAGGGAGCAGAATTCTCCATAAACCACCTCCACAGCCTCTTATCAGGGACCACCACACAGGTCATTTGACCCCGGTATCCAGGAACATAGTGTAGGGAGGAGCAAACTTCCCCACTGTTACTACCTCCAGCAGGGTCTTACATGTGACCACCACACGGGTTATTTACCCCCCGGTTCCATAACAGTATGTATAGAGGAGCAGAAATTTCTCCATATTAATTTTCCCCCCAGCCTTTTATCATGTACCCCAACGGTCATGTGACCACTCACAGGTCATGTGACCCCTGGTATCCAGTAACAGTATGTATGAGGAGCAGAACTTCTCCATAATTACCACCTCCAGCAGCATCTTATCATGTGACCACACACTCATCCATGTGACCCCTGTGTCCAGTAACAGTATGTATTGAGGAAGCAGAACTTCATCCTTTGTAATTACCACCTCCACAGCATCTATCATGTGACCACCACACAGTCATAAACCACCACACTAGCTTATGTGACCCCTGTATCCAGGTAACAGTAGTATATGGGAGCCTAAACTTCTCCAGTATTACCACTGTCAGCAGTCTTCATCATGAATCACCACACAGGTCATGTTGACCCAGTAACAGTAGCGTGATAGAGGAGCTTATCTCCAGTATACACCTACCAGCATGTTCAATCATTTCAAGACCACCCCACACAGTCATATGACCCTGGTATCCAGTAACAGTATTGTATGGAGAGCATAAACTTCTCCACTGTTTACATACCCCCCAACCAGCAACGTTTACATAGTGACCACCACACAGGCATAATGACACTGTTATCCATGTAACAGTAGTGTATGTGAGGAGGCAAGAACTTCTCCTGTATTACCACCCTCCAGCAGTATCTTATCATGTACCACCAACACAGTCAATGTGACACTGTATCAAGGTAACACCAGTATGTGTATGGAGGAGCAGAGAACTCTCCAGATTACCACCGATCCAGCATGTCTATCCATGTGACCACCAAAACAGTGCACAGTGACCACTGGGTATCCAGGTAACAGTAGTTATGGAGGCAAAACCTTACTCCAGTATTATACTACCAAGCAGTATCTTATCATGTGATCATCACACACAGGTCATGTGACCCCTGGTATCCAGGTAATCGTAGTGTATGGAGGAGCAAAACATCTCCAGTATTACAACCTCCAGCAGTATCTTATCATGTGACCACCACACAGGTCATGTGACCCAGGTATCCAAGTAACAGTAGTGTATAGAGGAGCAGAACTTCTCCAGTATTACCACCTCCAGCAGTATCTTATCATGTGATCACCACACAGGTCATGTGACCCTGGTATCCAGGTAACAGTAGTGTATGGAGGAGCAGAACTTCTCCAGTATTACCACCTCCAGCAGTGTCTTATCATGTGACCACCACACAGGTCATGTGACCACTGGTATCCAGGTAACAGTAGTGTATGGAGGAGCAGAACTTCTCCAGTATTACCACCGCCAGCAGCGTCTTATCATGTGACCACCACACAGGTCATGTGACCCAGGTATCCAAGTAACAGTAGTGTATAGAGGAGCAGAACTTCTCCAGTATTACCACCTCCAGCAGTGTCTTATCATGTGACCACCACACAGGTCATGTGACCACTGGTATCCAGGTAACAGGAGTGTATGGAGGAGCAAAACCTCTCCAGTATGACTACCTACAGCAGTATCTTATCATGTGATCACCACACAGGTCATGTGACCCCTGGTATCCAGGTAACCGTAGTGTATGGAGGAGCAAAACCTCTCCAGTATTACTACCTCCAGCAGTATCTTATCATGTGATCACCACACAGGTCATGTGACCCAGGTATCAGTAGTGTATGGAGGAGCAGAACTTCTCCATATTACTACCTCCAGCAGCATCTTATGTGACCACCACACAGGTCATGTGACCCCGGTATCCAGGTAACAGTAGTGTATAGAGAGCAGAACTTCTCCACTGTTACACCCTCCAGCAGGGTCTTATCATGTGACCACCACACAGGTATGTGACCCTGGTATCCAGGAACAGTAGTGTATGGAGGAGCAAACCTCTCCAGTATTACTACC
Organism: Phyllomedusa bahiana; assembly: GCA_025379985.1. Classification (NCBI taxonomy): domain Eukaryota; kingdom Metazoa; phylum Chordata; class Amphibia; order Anura; family Hylidae; genus Phyllomedusa; species Phyllomedusa bahiana. The sequence goes on from JAODAL010001677.1 coordinate 123,016, forward strand.
TCCTGCAGCATCTTATGTGACCGCCACACAGGTCATGTAACCCTGGTATCCAGGTAACAGTAGTGTATGGAGGAGCAGAACTTCTCCAGTATTACCACCCCCAGCAGCATCTTATGTGACCACCACACAGGTCATGTGACCCTGGTATCCAGGTAACAGTAGTGTATGGAGGAGCAGAACTTCTCCAGTATTACCACCTCCAGCAGCATCCAACCATGTCTATCGGTGTCTGTGGAAAAAGCACTGCACATATTAATAATTATTATTCCACCAATATTCCCTTCTGCTAAGTGAATGCCAGGAGGTCAAATGACCAACACCATGTTTAGTCCATACATCTAGTCCATAGGAGCCCTTGCTATCAACAGGAAAGTGGGTATTATAATTTTTTATTTCTAGATAGGAGCCTGCTGCATTGGTATAAAAGAGGTATGGGAGCTGGATTTTTAAAGCATATATATTAAAACCTTGTGTGATTTCCTGATAGCTCCCTGCTGGCTCGGAGCTGCATATGAATAATTTGGCACCAGTAACGCTGATCTCATTTAATAGTTATATTGAAGTCTTCTGACATATAAATTATTTTGCCTGCAGTCTTGTGACCAAAAGTGACTTGTACAGTATTCAGCTTCTGATACCAAGACAAACTGTAGTACATGCGGCAGTCATTCTATCATTACACATAGTGAGACGCAAAGGTAAAGCAAGAGGTTAAAGTGATGCAGAGAAGTTGTTTAGACTTGATTATCCTAAAATTGGAACATTTGGATGACCGAATCTGTCTGGACGACAGTGCACGTTCCCAAAGGCAAACTCTCTCTGCAGTTTGAGAATGTCTGATGTGCACTCTATAAAAAGCTTTTTCTGCACTAACTTGCCGTATTGTTGACCTGTATTTATGATGCTAACCTTTTATTCTAGCATTTTCCATGTCCGCACAAGGTCTGTCGCCTTAACGTTACAGAATGGCTTTATTGAACGTTACGTATTTTCACAGAGATGTCCATTTATTTTTATGCTGTATCAAAGGGTGAATGACTTGAGAAATATTGGGTGTCAAAATGCACCTGCCTCCTTGCTTGGTGCCCCTAAATCAGGGGTTCCCAAACTCCAGTCCTCCCGCCCCACCAACAGGTCATGTTTTCAGGATATCCCATAGAATGCACTGACAATGAGGATATCACCCGTGCAGCATAATTAAATCACTTGTGCAATGCTAAGGATAGCCAGAAAACATGGCCTGTTGGTGGGGCGTGAGGACTGGAGTTTGGGAACCCCTGCCCTAAATGGTTGTACTAGTGGCCTCTTAGCGCACAGACTGTAAAGCCTCCAAAGACCTGAACGCTGCTGTACGGTGCTCCCACTTGCATTACAGGTCTGGAGAGCTGGGTATTGTGGTGCAGCTGGATGAGGGTTGCTGTCCAGACATGACTCTTCTCCAACTGCACCACTGGCTGCCCAAGAGAGCAATAGACGTTCCATGTTACCCCATAGTAATATGAACCTGCCTTATAACAGGAGCATTTACAAAGATATGTGTGAAAGTTATTACCCCGTTTCCCTGAAAATAAGTCACCCCCTGAAAATAAGACCTAGTGCATTTTTTTGATGCAATTCAGAGTTTGGCTGCTTCTGCTGAGGTTTGTGATGAAATCACTACAGTATATTAATAAATGTGAATTATTGTTCATAGAAAAATAAACATCCCCCAAAAATAAGTCTTCGCTCGTCTTTAGGAGCAAAAATTAATATAAGCCCTATATATCACAGAGCTCAGCTTCTCTCCCTCTATCATATAACCCTATATAATCACAGACTCAGCTTCTCTTCCCTCTAACAATACTCCCTATATACACAGAGCCAACGGTCTCTCTCTATCAATAACCCTAAATCACAGAGCTCAACTTCTCTCCCTCTATCAAATAAACCCTATGTATATCACAGAGCTCAACTTCTATCTCTAATATACCCTATATATCACAGAGCATCAGCTATCTCTCCCTCTATCTATAACCCTATATATCAATAAGCTCAGCTTCTCTCCCTCTACCTATAACCCTGGTATATCACAGAGCTCAGCTTCTCTCCCTCTATCATATAACCCTATATATCACAGAGCTCAGTTCACTACTCTGTATAATATTAACCTATATACAGCAGAGCTCAGCTCCATTCGTCCTCTATCATAAATAACCCTTATATATAGTTCTAGTCCACGAACTGATGACTAGTTTTGGTAGAAATTGGAGGTATTACTGGCCTTTTTTAGGGTAAAAAAACTCCTCCTGAGTATATCAGGATAGATAACGAAAATTCTCATTTATAGTTAGAGAATTATTAATAAAAAAAAGGTTAACTTGAAAAAGTTTAATAAAAAAGACCTCTACCGCCGATTCAACCCTACATCACGCTAGCCTTCCTCAGATTAGAACACCAACTACACAACATTCTATCCTATTCAATAAGCCTTTACAAAGAGCCCACCCTTTCATTAATTTACCAATCTCCTGTTGGTTATAAACATTACACACAAACGAATGCCTATGAAACTTAATCACGTCACTTTCTCTCTATAAAACTCATTATATATAAATGTTGTACACTATAACTCATAAAAAACACTTAAATATTATCATATAAAACACAAAACATATAGTTCTCATCCCTATATCCAAACCGAAAGCACAGAGCTCAGCTCCTCTCCCTCTATCATATAACCCTATATATCACAGAGCTCAGCTTCTCTCCCTCTATCATATAACCCTAATATCACAGAGCTCAGCTTCTCTCCCTCTATCATATAAACCCTATATATCACAGAGCTCAGCTCTCTCCTCTATCATATAACCCTATATAATCACAGAGCTCAGCTTTCTCTCTAGCATATAACCCTATATATCACAGAGCTCAGCTTCTCCCTCTATTCTATAACCCTATATATCACAGAGCTCAGCTTCTCTCCTCTATCATATAACCCTATATATCACAGAGCTCAGCTTCTCTATCTCATTCTGTCATAATCCCCTAAAGAAAATAGGATGAAAATATACTACAAAAAATAAAAACTGATAAAAATAGTATATATGTTTAATTTGTTAAAATGTATTCCCTTTCAATATTTGGTCCTCAGCAAATGTTTTATAAAAGAACATTGTGCTATGCCTGACATGTCTTTATGTAAATACTAGTAACCCTTAAATCTGTGGTGTGGTTCCCCTGTTATCCCTCTTAGGATTTCATTACCAATCTGTCAGCTGGGTGTTACTAGCTGGGGGTGTGTCCTACACTGTCTGATATTCTCCAATCAGTGCTGTGTGCAGAGACACGCCCATCTGAAAACTGCAAATGCAAACTCTCAGCTGTCAAATTCAGCAATATCCTGTTTCCCCGAAAATTAGACAGTGTTTTATATTAATTTTTGCTCCTTCGACGAGCTCAGACTTATTTTTAGGGGATGTCTTAGTTTTCCATGAACAAGAATTCACATTGATTGTTGAACCAAAAATTTCCCATGTATTAATATACTGTAGGGATTTCATCACAGACATCAGCAGAAGCAGCCAAACTCTGAATTGCATCAAAAAAATGCACTAGGTCTTATTTTTGGGGGATGTCATATTTTCACGGAAACAGGGTACATTTCTTGAAGGAATAGCAAAGGAACAACACAGAGTTATAAGAGAAGATGCTCCAGAATTGTTATTTCACAGGAAATACAAGAATTCACTAAAACTGCCATACCAGGAGATGTTACAGGTCGGCATTAAAGTCGCAGCGTGCAGGTCTTTGTAGGGTGGGTTAGATCGTCTTTAGAGTGTGCTATGCACCCCTTCATAGCGAACACACTCTATTTAATCTTGAATGGTCTTTTAAACTATTAAATTCAATTGAAACACTTACCTGAAGTGGTACGATGTTTGCATTAGCTTTAAGCTTGGGCCCAGCTCTTTTTCCTTTGCATGCCATTTGTTGGATCAATCTGCATACTAACGTTCTGCTTCCCCAGCCCTGGTTGTTAACTCCTTATCTTCTAATTCAGTGCCTGCAGTGACATGTATTCATTGCCTGAGTACAAAAAAGAAAAGAGCATTTTTCACCAGGAACACTTAATTTTTTTTTTTTTTATCATGACAATGCTTTTACAGTGCAGGTCACACACAGCAGTCACATCATGGTCGCCAAAATAAGCAGTTTACCACTTAAAGGGAATGTGTCATCAAAAATGAGTCATTGTTTAAGTCCCATTTTTATGTTAAACACATTTTTTGGGAATTTTTTTTATTTTTCATATCACTTTCAATATTTTTTTAAATAATTCTTAAGTCTTGCAGTTTTCACTTTGGCCACTAGGCCTTGTTTGCACTGCTTTAACAGCAGAGAAATGCTTTACAGTAGCTTCATGCACATAGGGGTCTTAAGACTGACTCGGTCCCATTGACTTCTATAGGAGCGTTTTCTAGTCATGCTCTGTGACCTGGGAAGAAATCAGTGTGCAGGGAGGTGAAAGGGAGAACTCTGACATCTCCTCTTGTGACTGGTGGATCCTGTGTTATCTATTCACACTGGTGTCTCCTTTCAGTTTGACCCTCTTTGTGCTGATAATGAGCAGACAACTGAGAATATTCCTCTACAGAACCGGAAGTGTCAGAATATTATTAGGCTTAGTGGCCAAAGTGAAAACTGCAGGACCTAAAGGGGTTGTCTCACTACATTGATTCATCTTGCCATAGTCCTGTTTTCTTGGTTTCACTTTGAATTCAGGGGCGTGTTTACTGGATTCCACTAGGCTGCAGTAGTAGCTAGGTCTGTAGCTATAGCAACCAGTGTTGGCAGCCTATCAGGAGATCAAACAGGTCTGTAGCTATAGCGACCTGAGGAGCTGATGCAGCCCATACAAGAGGGGATATCTCAGAATAGGTAGGACACTGGTAATGGGCATATATTGCAAAGTGACTTGTTTTTGCAAAATCTTTAACATAAAAAACAATCCTTATAGTGAGACAACCCCTTTAAGAATTATTAAAAAATATTGAAAGTGATATGGAAAATAAAAAAAAAATAACCACAAATTCTTAAAAAATGTGTTGAACATAAAACCGTGAGTTAAACAATAAGTCATTTTTGATGACACATCCCCTTTAATGGCTGCATAGCGAAATATACTTAACCGTGGCCATTAAGAAGCAAACTGCTGCTAGCTGAAGTTAATTTGAGAAGTCAATTTGACTCCCGCTGTGTGGTGGCCACACCTTGGCTGTTAGGTGACCAATGATTGTGAATCTGGCTTTAGACTTAAAGGGGTATTCCACCGTACCGGATTGGAGAGGTGGCCACTCATGTGTATCTTTCTCTGTTCATTTTTAAGGCCGCCCTGGGTATGGCCGAGCACATCTGCTATACTTTGCGCTGAACTCCTGTAGTGTTGAACCGAGAGCTCCTCACATGCACAGCCTCCTCTCCAACCCGTGTTTTGGCCACCAGGGCAGATGTAACATTGTGGGAATACTATAGATGCATGAATATCACAGCAAGAGGTAGAAAACATTAATCTACTCCAGGGTACACCAATAACTCAATACTTCCAAAGCAGGATGTGGAGAAAAAAGAACATAAGTTTTAAGAAAATACTTAATAAAAGTGATATGAAATCCTCTAAAAAATAAAAATGTGTGATAGAGATCACAATGCCACCACACTAGTGTATGGATTATTCTTACTGCAATTCAGGAAGACCTCAATACAAAATGGAGGTACAAATGGTACTGCAAGGAGGTCTTCTAATGCTCTATGTGGCTTATGGAAGCCCTTGCCACAGAGCTATTGCCGAGGTAAGGGAGACCCTTTCCAGATCCTGCCTCTACACAATCTAATCCCTCCAATGACCCTAACAGTAAACTCCTACTCTCCCAACATGTTTCACTTCGTTACGGGATTGCAAAAGGAAAAAAAATGCTAGATCACTGTATAAAAAAAAATCATCCAAGCGAAAGAAGTATATAGACCTAAACTAAATTGCCCCTCCAAAGCTACAGTGACAAAAAAGAGGTAGCATATGGCAAACTGCCCCTCCAAAGCTAGATCTCTACCGACCCCCTGGTGAGGCTAGAACTTTGCCGGCCCCCTGGTGAGGCTAGAACTCTCCGGCCATCGGTAAGATTAGAACTGCCGGCCCCCCGGTGAGGCGGGCGCTCTGCCGGCCCCCGGTGAGGCGTGCGCTCTGCCAGCCCCCGGTGAGGCGTGCGCTCTGCCGGCCCCCCGCTGAGGCACAAAATATAAAGAGGGCACAATAAGGATCTAAGATCAGGCACACGTACCAAAAGAACATGGTGGTTTTGTGAGTTCTTCTATCTTACGTTGGACCATTTTCAGAGGTTTCCTACCTTCTATTATGTTTTTTCACCTTACGGTTTAGTCCTTACACCCTGCTTTGGATATATTGCATGAATACCCCTTTAAATTCTTTCTACACACCCTTCAGGTCCGATGAAGAAAATGAATGATTTAAACATTAAGTAAAATTACAATGTTTTCCCCCTTTTTTTGACAGAAATGGAAGATGCCCCCGTCCATCCACGTGTTCCTCGAGTACGGCATTACTCCCAGAGTGAGGAGACCCCGACGGAGACATTTGGAGGAGCCAATGAGGAAACTTCCACTTTACCCCGCAGCAGCAGTACGTCTGACATCCTGGGGCCCATTGCCGCTGAGAGAGTCAAAGGTGCAGTGCCAGTTGCAGACCATTCCTCCCCTCAGACTTTGGACCCCCCTTGTGCTAACACACACTGTCAGGAGGCATCCCTAACACAGGCGGATGGCAGTATATATGATCACCTTTGTCAATTGACTGGCTCGGCTGAATTGACAGATGCAGAATTTGAGCAGGGCTGGTATGAGCAATTAGAGGGAGGAGACATTTTACCTTGTTTAAGGGAATATTTAAAAGAGCAAAGTATGCAAGGCGATGGGATGGAAAAAAGCAAGGTCGGGTCTACTATGGTGGATCATACCACAGAACACCTTGAGGAGTCAGAGTTATGCAGTAAAGGAGAGGGTCATGCAGTGTTATCTGAGGGACTCTATCATACACATTACTATTTACCACAGGCCGAGAGTAGCTCGGGCTTAGAAGGGCATGTAGCTAAGAAACCAGGGGGGCTGAAGGTACCTGGTAGATCAAGAGATGTTCATGTGAGGATACAGGTTGATGGAGAGGTAAATGAAAGCAGAACTGTCCTGGACCAAGGTGACCGGAAGAGAGGTCTCTTTAGACAAGTTGCAGCAGAGGAAGATGAGGTTTCAGAACTGCAATGCTCACAGCCTTCTCCGTCATCGGGCGGTGAACATGGGGCCAACATAAAGAACTTGTGCGAGTCTGTGACGCACAAGGCCAAAGCAATTCGCCGGAAACGCAACACCGTCCAGGTCTCTTTCCGTCCTTCAACGGAGGCTGTGCTCTTCTACAATTCTATGGAGAACAAAGATGCCCCCTGGAAAGCCCGGCTGCGGAAGCTAAGTGGTTTGACTTCAAACTCCTCCATTGTAGACACCGGGAAGCCCACGGCATATGCTGCCATGGGTGCGGTAAGAGTAGCGTCAGGAGTTAGCCAGTCGGGCATTGACCACGCTGAGGTGCCCTACCCTCCCTTACAAGTGCATAAGGAATCGAGCCGCACCAGGCCACGCTCTAACAGTCAAGAGAGAGCCTCTTCTCACGCGTCTTTAGGAGGCGTATATAAATCTGTTGTTCATGCTCTCTCAAAACCTAAGGCCGGCGTGTCCCTGCAGAAGCAGCAAAGGACGGCAGCCGAGGCTCCACTGAAGGACCTGTACGGTCATGTAATGGGCTATTTTGGAAGGAAGGCAGCAGGTGAGATCCTTCAGCCCTGGGAAGTGTCCCCAGAGCGCACGCAACGATGCAACACCCGTTTGGCTTTGTATTGCAGACGAAAAACCCAGCTGCCAGCAATCAGGAGCTTCTTTTGGGATGACTTGCCGCTTATACCTCACCCATGCCTCGTTGACACCCTCTCGGGGATCTTTGCATGTGACTTCCCTGTGGCTGATATAACCTGTCTTAAAGTGTTGTACCTCCCCCTACCATTTTCAGCAGCTCTGCTTTCTGTACTAATCCCCCTCCCTGTGAGGTGAGTGCTATCACTTTCTGGCTATTACGGCTTTGGTACTTGATAGCCAGGCATCACTTCTGTTAAGTGTTTGTCCTGCCGTCGTCTCGTTTTGTTACACATAACTGCTTCTCGAGAACATGATGAATGGGAAAGCTTTTCATTCATGTATTTAACAGTTGTTTCACCCTGTCCAGTTATCACCACTGAAGTGCAGGATGCAGATAAAACATTGACAGACTAAACTGGGCATCATGGTCCTTACAGGGGTACTCTGGTTTCAGCACGTACAGTCAAATTTTTACTTTTTGTCTCTTGCACATGGTTTTTCAAGATCTTTGCTGTCATTTAGTGCATACCATTATTTTTTAGTTCCGGTAAATAAAAATGTGTCCTTGTAGTAAGATGACTATATTTACTGTTTTGCCATAGGCAAACTTAAACTATCTCAGTTCTCAATCTATAAAGCACTAAAACTTAACTTTTTTTATTATGTATAACACTTAACCTCGATACACACTATTTAAAACATGATTTCTAACCTCTCAATTTATCCCTTTCTAATTGTGAAGGAATAACTCCTTTTCTATTATCAAGTCTGGTGGAACACCACCTATTAACATGGGAACCTTATATATACAGTGATTTACTAACTCCAATAAGGGATCCAAAACATCCTACTTGGGCAGTCATCCCTGATCCGATGGACATAAAACATATAAGTTTCCTTGTGAGACCCTCTGCAGCGGGTGACACTATAGAAAGAGGTGAGAAATCACAAATTAAACTGTCATGCCTGACATTTTAGTTTGTGATTTCTCACCTCTTTCTAAATTGTCACCCGCTGCAGAGGGTCTCACAAGGAAACCTTATATGTTTTATGTCCATCGGATTAGGGATATCTGCCCAAGTAGGATGTTTTGGATTCCTTATTGGAGTTAGTAAATCACTGTATATATAGGGTTTTCCTGCTAATAGGTGGTGTTCCACCAGACTTGATAATAGAAAAGGAGTTATCCCTTCACAGTTAGAAAGGGATAAATTGAGAGGTTAGAAATAAGGTTTTTAAATAGTGTGTATCGAGGGTAAGTGTTTTGTGTAGGCCTGCTTTAAAGGGAATGTGTCATCAAAAATGACTTATCGTTTAACTCGCGTTTTTATGTTCAACACATTTTTTAAGAATTTTTGGTTATATTTTTTTTCATTTTCCAGATCACTTTCAATATTTTTTTAATAATTCTTAAGTCCTGCAATTCTCACTTTGGCCACTAAGCCTAGTAATTGTCTGACACTTCCTGTTCTGTAGATAAAGATTCTCAGTTGTCTGCTCATTATCTGATAACTGATGACGGCGCTCGGTTGTACTTAGAACGCCCATTGATTTTAATAGGAGAGTCCCGACTACTTTTTTTTAATTTAGAACAGAGGTTACAGGGCTCATCCTCAAGATAGGAGGTGCGGATCCCAGAGCTGGAACCTGCATCTACCTGATAATGATGGCATGTCCTAGCGATATGCAGTTCATGTCTGAAATGGGACAACCCCTTTAAGTTTTATTGTCCTATGTCTATTGGCAGCTTGTATCTTTGGCATGTGATCCGTGGTATCATGTGCACCGCCTGCATAATGAACTTAGCTGGTGATAGGTGAACAGACTCATAGGTCACATTTAAAGAGTATTTCCACTTTTTGAGATTCTTAGTTCACACGTTTTGATCAAAAAATGCTTAAGCCACCCACGGCTTACAACGTGATCTCAAGGCGGGTGGTCCTGCGCTATCTTTACCTCTCAATAGAGCCAAATTCAGACTTCTCATTGGGTCAACCGACCTCCATTATCCAGAGAGAAAAATAAAAAAAAACTCCAACCCTGCAAGCTGCACTTACATAACATCCTGTGAAAGTGGGGTGGGTGGCTTAAAATTTTTTTGATCAAAACGTGTGAACTAAGAATCTCAAAGTTTTTTTTCATGTATGATAAATAGCATGAATGCTTCTTTAAGGGATTTCCATGTATTGTATTTCCACTTTTTGAGCACGGCGTTACTGGTAAACGGTATGCAGCGTTAATCTACATGATAAATTTTAAAACTTTTATATTACATAAACTGTACTGATCCTAAGTTATAGTATAGAGCTGCATTCACAATTCAGTAGACTAGAGAGCTGAAATCTCTTGGCATTCGGTGGTGCCAGTACCGAGTTTGCCCTCGTAAATGGCATCCTGGTAGGTGTGTAATAATTTGATAATGAAAACCTACCTATATTAAAAGATAAGCTATTCCAGTACTTTCAGTGACAACCAGCAGAATTATGAATGCAGCTGTGAGCTATAATCTATGTGCACAGAAGCAGCAAGCCACTAGTAATGTAAGGAGATGTTCACACGGCGTTTTTGAATACGTTTTACGTAAATGGATCCCAAAACATATTCAGCAATGATCAGTGTGATTTTACATGGAAAGCTATGTAAAACACGTATCGTCGTCCAGACTTTTATATACGTAAAACGGATCCAATCAAAGAATTGTCACGTCAGTTCTTGATCCGTTTTACGCAGCAGATGCCCTATTTAAAACTGTGGGGGGTATTTCTGCTGCGCAGAAAAGGCATCCAAAAACGCAGCACACTTTGGATGTTTAGATCGAAAAACATATTGAAAAAACGCCGTGTGCACATACCCTTAGGCCATGTTCACACGGCTTAATTTGACGTGGTTTTGGACGAGGTTTTCGGAGCGTTTCTTCGCCCCAAAACCTCGTCCAAAACGCCTCCAGTTCATTTGATTCCTATGTAAAAGCTTGTTGTAGCTCACACACGACGAGGTTTTTACACACTTCTTGGGAAGCGCTGAAAAAGAAGTGTCATGTCAATTCTTGAAGCATGTTATACGCACATTTTCGGTGCGGTTTTGGCCACGGTTTTTGTCCTGGCTATTAATTTGTATGGATGAAAACCTCACCCAAAACCTTGCCGAGAAACGACTCTAAAACCTCTTCTGAAGAAGCGTGTTTCGGTTTGGGCAAAAGGGGGGGAAATTTATGGGGCCCGGAAACGCTCCGAAAACCACGTCCCAATTAAAAAAGCCATGTGAAAAATACACTTTCCCTAAGGATAATGTTCCCCATGGCCGATTTTTTGAATTTTGCTTTTGGAGGCGTTTCCCTCCCCCAAAACCCCCTCAATAAAATTCCCGGGGTTTTTCCTTTTTTCCATTTGCAATTCCCAAATGTTAAAAAAGCGGCTGTGATTCCCCAAGCACCAACAAGTTTTTTTAAACCGGGGCGCTTTTTAAAAGGGTTTGCCTTTTCCTGGAAAGCTGTTTTGGGACTCTGGGAAAAGGGGAAGTGTCATGTCGTTTCCTTTGGAAGGCTTTTTCCCCCCGGCGCCGGTTTTGTGACCTGGGCCAAATAATTTTTAGGGTAGGGAATGAAACCCCTGTCCAAAAAAACCCGTCACGAAATTTTCTCTACAAAGGGGAAACGGAAGAAAAAAGCCCCCTCCCGCCCTCCCCATTGATAAGCAAAGATTCTCCGAACCCCAACCGGACCCGGAAGATGGTGCTTGCTAAAATGTTTTTTTGAGCGGAACCGCCGCGGAAAAAACCGCCGGGGGGAAAACCCATGCAGAGGGGACTGCTGCACGGGTTTTCCATAGAGCACCATTGTGCTCATTTTCGGCCGGTTTTTAAGGCGGTGTGAAAAAACCGCAAACCGCCAGAAAAAACGGCCGAAAAACAGTGCAGTGGGGACATGCCCTGTGTTCACAAAGTATTTCAAGATTGTGCGTAGATTATCTCTACATATAAACTGTAACATCGTGCTCCAACTGGTGAACATACTGGTGTCTGGTTTGTTTCAACGCGTTGTTCGTTTTATTGTCTTGTTTTTACAATGTTTGTAATTCATGCTTTCACGAGTTCTGCTAGGGATATCCTCCAGAATTATTGTACGTCTGTCTAATAATATAGCTAATTTATGTTAAAGCAGTTTTACTTTTGTGCACCACAATCCTACATAACATCCTAATCAGCCTGGCAGACTTAAAGGGATTGTCCAGTTCATTTAAAAAGTAAATAGTGAGGTACTGGTGTCCAATAAAAATCAAAGAAATTCTCTATACGTCCCTTCCACCTCTCTTCCGTTCCAGTGCTGGCTCCTTCCGGGGTTCTGTTTACCTCCTCTCTTCTTCCAAACTGGAGGTCGGCACTGCAGCCGCTGATTGGCTGAAGCAGTCACATGCCTCTGCTTACATCACTGGTCAGAAGAGAACAGTCATGGAAGCAGCGACACGTGACTGCTGCAGTGGAGACGTCCCATTCGGAAGAAGACAGGAAGTTAAAGGGGTTGTCTCACTACATTGATTCATCTTACCTCAGTCCTGTTTTCTTGGTTTCAGTTTGAATTCAGGGGCGTGTTTACTGGCTTCTACTAGGCTGCAGTAGAAGCCAGGTCTGTAGCTATAGCAACCAGTGCTGGCAGTCTATCAGGGGAGATCAAAAGGTCTGGGAGCTAGAGTGACCTGAGGAGCTGATGCAGCCCATACAAGAGGGGATATCTAGGAATAGGTGGGACATTGTTAATGGACACATATTGTAAAGTGACTTGTTTTTGCAAGATCTTTAACATAAAAAGCAGCAATCCTTGTAGCGAGACAACCCCTTTAACAGGAGAGCGGGAGAGCCAGTGGAGGAAGGGGCATAGGGTTTTTTATTTTATTGGATTGCAGTACCTTAGTATTTAAATAAACTGGACAAGTGCTTTAACGAAACCTGTTAATTACTGATGCATTAGAAATTGGCTTTGTGAAATTCCTCTATTATTCCTCATGAAAATGTCGGACTGCAAGTCAAAAATATACAAAAAGCCAGCTTAACCTATAATGAGAACCCAGGATCCAAATGCATGGACTCTGTTCCAAGCAGATGGTAGGACAATAAATGTATGTGGAAAGATGAGTCCAGCAAAGCAGATCAGGGATGAATATAAAATTCCATAACCTTTATTTAAAGGGAACCTGTCACATAGTATATGCCCCCCTTGCTGAGGTCTTCACAAGGTAGTGACAGACATATTATTCTGTAAGATGCTGTCGTTTTAGAGCATTTACCCCTCAAATCTTATTCATGAGTAGGTGTTAGCCCCGCCCACCAAAGGCTAGCCCCGCCCACTGACAGATATTACTTTGGTTCTACCTATTCAAAGTAATAGGTTTATCAGTTGAGGTGGGCGGGGCTAGCCTCAGGTGAGCGGGGTTTGAAAAAAACTGACTCTTTAAATGACTCTTTTCTGGCTGAAAACTGCAGATTTCAGCACTAGATGCTCTAAAACTACAGCAACTTACAGAATAAGGGGCACAGTGCTGGAAACAGCAGGTCTGACACTGGCTTGTGCTGCCCTCAGCAAGAGGGGCATAAACTATGTGACAGGTTCTCTTTAAAAAAAAAAAAAAAAAAAAAAAAAAAAGAATTAAAATAAGCATCATGTACAAATGGCAGATTGCATAGCAAGAGAGAGACACACCCGCGACTACAAGTCGCCTTGACACTGTTTAGTCAGCACCAGTATAAGATTTTGTAGGGATTTAAAGAGAACCTGTCACATAGATTATGCCCCCCTTGCTGAGGACAGAACAAGCTAGTGTCAGACCTGCTGTTCCCAGCGCTGTGTCCCTTATTCTGTAAGATGCTGGCGTTTTCATGTATTTAATGCAGGCATCCTCAAACTGCGGCCCTCCAGCTGTTGGGAAACTACAACTCCCATCATTCCCACTGTTATAGATTATATAAATGCATGAGAGTTGTAGTTTCCCAACAGCTGGAGGGCCGCAGTTTGAGGATGCCTGATTTAATGCTCAAATCTGCAGTTTTCAGCCAGAAGAGTCATTCGAAGAGTCCTTCAAAGAGTCAGTTTTTTTCAAACCCAGCCAATCAGAGGCTAGCCCCGCCCACCTCAACTGACCTATTACTTTGAATAGGTAGAAACATGTGAATAACTGCCAGGTGGGTGGGGCTAGCCTTTGGTGGGTGGGGCTAATACCTGCTCATGAATAAGATTTGAGGGGTAAATTGCTCAAAAAACCCAGCATCTTACAGAATAAGGGACACAGGCGGGGAACAGCAGGTCTGACACTAGCTTGTGCTGCCCTCAGCAAGGGGGGCACAACCTATGTGACAGGTTCCCTTTAACTATTGCTAAAGAAGATGGTAACACCCAGTTGTCAGTATGTTCATTCATTTCCAGGAGGAATCACAGAGGAATGGCACAACGCTTACCTCCAGAATTGTAGCTACTGAAACTAAACTAGGCAGAAGAGCTTACAATTCGGCTTTATTATATTTCAGTCTTGCAGGGTGTACATAAGTACTGGACGCATTTGATCAGATTGAATAGAATCTGGTGTAAGTGCTCCGTAACGTAATATTATATCAGACAAGTTACCCTGTCCTTACCTGTTTATGTAAACTACGCTGCAGTGCAGCAGAGCCATTAGCTTTGAAGCCGCCTCTTAAATTTTTAATCCCGGATCATCGATTAGACCCCAGTGTACTGAAAGCTTTTGTTATAGGGGTTGTCTGGTCTCATGTGAATACAGCCTAACCATTGCACAGTAAACAGAAACTTGTGAAGATTTCTAAAATAGTCTCCAAAACTGATAGAGTTTAAGTTTGCCTGTGGCAAAATAGTAAAAATAGAGATTTCTAAAATACACGTCATACCCACTACTGCTTTTCATGATCACTGCTCGCTGGAAATGGAAACCATCCCTTATGACTTAAATGAAACCTGTCAGGTGGTTTATGCTGCCCTATCTGAGAGCAGGATGTGATGGAGGGGGAGAAGCTGAGCGCTGTGATATATAGGGTTATATGATTGAGGAGAGAAGCTTGACTCTGTGATATAAAAGGGTATAGATGGAGGGAGAGAAGCTGAGCTCTGTGATATATAAGGGTTATATGATGGAGGAGAGAAGCTGAGGCTCTGTGATATATAGGGTTATATGATGGAGGAGAAAGCGAGCTCGATAAAAGGTTATATATAGAGGAAAAGCTATCTGGATATATAGGTTTATGATAGGGGGAGAGAAGCTGCCTCTGGATAAAGGGTTAATGATAGGGGGAGGAAGCGAGCTGTATATATAGGGTTAATGATGGAGGAGAGAAGCTGACTCTGTGATATATAGGGTTATATGAAAGAGGAGGAAGCGAGCTCTGTGATAATGGGGTTATATGATAGGGGGAGGAAGCGACTCTGTAAATGGGGTTATAGATAGGGGAGAGAAGCGAGCTCTTGAATACGGGGTTTTATATATAAGGACTGACTTGTATATATGGGTTATATGATAGAGAGAGACTCTTGAAATAAAAGGGGTTATATGAAAGAGGAAAAGTTTGACCTGTGAATATACGTTCATGGGGAGGAGGAAGCTTGAGTTCTTGGGGCTTCAAGACCTGCACACCTACTAGACCGTATTTTTATACTCCAAGTCTAGCTGCTGTCCATGCTGCACACTGCGGTTTTCTCTGGAAAAAGCTGCTGGCATAATAAATGACTCAACTTTAATCTCTCTGTATTCAGTGAAGGACGCTCTATTTTATTGGCTCTGTCCATCTTTTTATCATATTCTTAGTACATAGGACAGTCTGCTATTTTGGGGTTTTAGATCAACCTGCTCTGTTCTGTTTTCTCCCTGGGGCAAGCAGTGGTGGGGTAACCGCCACGCCAAACACCGATGTCATTCGGGGGAATAGAAGGGTACCTGCAGGCTGAGCAGCTTTCACCCAGTATTCATACAGTGCTTATATCTGTATAATGAAAGTATTAAAGAACAAGGGGCCCTCCTCTAAAAGTCTAGGAAAGGAAAGTTTCTACATAAACATAGAAAGGGATTCTTTACTGTAAGAGCAGTGAGACTGTGGAACTCTCTGCCAGAGGAACTTGTCATGGTGAATTCACTAACAGAGGAGAAGGGTCTGGATATATTTCTAGATGTAATAATAGAACAAGTTATAGTGACCAGGATTCTGGAGAAGGGTCTGGATACATTTCTAGATGTAATGATGTAATAATATAACAAGGTTATAGTGACCCGGGATTCTGGAGAAGGGTCTGGATACATTTCTAGATGTAATAATATAACAGGTTATAGTGACCAGGATTCTGGAGAAGGGTCTGGATACATTTCTAGAAAGTAATAAACAAGTTATAGTGACTAGATTCTGGGGAAGGGTCTGGATACATTTCAGATGGAATAATATAACAATTAAAAGTGACCGGGATTCTGGAGAAGGGTCTGGATACATTTCTAGATGTCATAATATAACAAGTTATAGTGACCAGGATTCTGGAGAAGGGTCTGGATACATTTCTAGATGTAATAATAGAGCAAGTTATAGTGACCAGGATTCTGGAGAAGGGTCTGGATACATTTCTAGATGTAATAAGAGAACAAGTTATAGTGACCGGGATTCTGGAGAAGGTCGGATACATTTCTAGATGTAATAATAAACAAGTTTATAGTGACCCCGGATTCTGGGGAAGGGTTTGGAACATTTCTAGATGTAATAATAAACAAGTTATAGTGACCGGGATTCTGAGAAGGGTCTGGATACATTTCTAGATGTAATAATACAACAAGTTAAGTGACCGGGAATTCTGGAGAAGGGTCTGGATACATTTCTAGATGTAATAATAGAGCAAGTTATAGGACCAGGATCTGGAGAAGGGTCTGGATACATTCTAGATGTAATAATAGAACAATTATAGTTGACCGGTGATTCTGGGGAAGGGTCTGGATACATTTCTAGATGTAAAAATACAACAAGTTATAGTACCGGGATTCGGAGAAGGTCTGGATACATTTCAAGATGTAATAATAAACAAGTTATAGTGACCAGGATTCTGGAGAAGGGTCTGGATACATTTCTAGATGTAATAACAACAAGTTATAGTGACCGGGATTGTGGAGAAGGGTCTGGATACAATTCTAGATGCAATAATATAACAAGTTATAGTGACCGGGATTCTGGAGAAGGGTCATTGATCCAGGGATTTATTCTGATTGCCAGATTGGAGTCGGGAAGGAATTTCTTCCCTAAAATGAGGACAATTGGCTTCTACCTCATGGGGGGTTTCTGCCTTCCTCTGGATCAACACTGTAGCACAATAGGCTGAACTGGATGGACGTCTTGTCTTTTTTCGACCTTACAAACTGTGTAACCAGTACTTGTTACGTTGTCCCGTTCCTCATTGTCCTCCTCACCTCGTTGCTCTGAAGCCGTGTGCATTGTGTATTGGCGCTCACACCAGTCTTCTGCTAGCGTTTGCTTTAAGTGTTCCCTGTTGTAACGGAGTATGTGTGTCTCTGTAGGAATGCTGGTATCTGGGAAAAAATCCGTCTGGGTTATTTTAGGCAACGGGCGTCCTGTAAATCACTTTCCTGGGAAAAAAACAAACGACTTGAAATGCTTGAGTGTTTCTGTGACCGAGTAGATGTTTAATAATGATCTTTATTTATATAGCGCCAACATATTCCGCAGCACTTTACAGTATAGAGAGTATAAGCACAGACCAGGAAAACAAACGTTACACCGTAAAAAGCTACTTACAGATCAGACACGAGGAATGAGGGCTCTGCTCCCAAGAGCTTACAATCTATTACGGTGTGTGAGTGAGACAAAGGGTGAGAAGAGCTCAGTTTACAATGGTCCGGCCATGTTACATAGGTATGGGGTAGTGTACACAAAAAGTGGATGAACCTGCCACCCAGACCGCACAGCTATATACATATAAGTGCCTGTGAGTGCCCAAGTGCAGGAAGTGATGAATGAGTATGACAAAAATTAGGGGGGTTAATGAGTTTTCAGAGCGCACTTGAAACTATGAAGGTTGTGAGTGTGCCTGATCATATAGGAAAAAAAAGTCACAGAAAATTATTAACCCAATCCTAAAATATAACTTTTAATATATATCTCCTAAAATTCTAACCACTAAACACTTACACATACACCAGTGCTGTAACTAGCCCAGGTACACGGGGAAAAGAGAGCATATAAAATATACTCCCAAGTATCTCATCAACGGTATACTCCAGAAGACTCAAAACCAATAGATACCCTGTACGTTCCACTATAATATCCTTCAGTTACAGGTCGGGTAATCGCCCCGAAAAAGAGCGGCCCCGCCTCTCGGTGGCTAGCCCTATTAAATATCTATCCTCAATGGGTCAATAACAATGTACTCAAACCCCGTAGTACCTTAGACAATTGTGACATAAAAACACACAAATACAAAACCTATATACATAAACAGTCAAAGCATTGATATTCCTCAATAATATCGATAAAGCCTATATGCGACATGTTTTCATTTAGATTCATACTTTCCTTTGCATAAGGCTTTTATTCTTTTCCTGTAATTGAAGGACATAATAGTGGAAAGTACAGGGTATCTATTGGTATTGAGTCTTTTGGAGTATACCGTTGATGAGATACTTGGGAGTATATTTTATATGCTCTCTTTTCCCCGTGTACCGGGGCTAGTTACAGCACTGGTGTATGTGTAAGTGTTTTGTGGCTAGAATTTTATGAGATATATATTAAAAGTTATATTTTAGGACTGGATTAATAATTTTCTGTGACTTTTTTTTTAGATGGTGCAATAACCCTGCAAATATACAATTTTTGGTTTCTGTGAGTAGTCTGATCATATGGGGTAACATGTTCCAGAGAACCGGAGCAGCACGTGCAAAATGTTTACTGCTGCGAGTCCTGGTGCACCATAAGCGACTTGTTCTATTCTTCATTCAACCTGTCCACATCTCATTTTGAGCCTACGTCAGAGGTATACGATGGGAGGATGTAGAAAGTTTCACTGTATAGACATACAATACATGCGGTGCCTATTGTTCCCCACTATAAAGAAAAACGAGGAAACCTAGATGCAGTATAAACCTCATCTGTGATGTGCACTGCTCTCCCGTTCTCTGTATGCAACTGGCAGTGTGAACCTTGAGCGTTTTCATGCAGGTTGTCGTTAGAGCCATGATGTGTCATATTGATGTGTAGATAGATTAAAGGGGTTGTCTATATCTCCACGGCATAGCAAAAAGAAGGTTTTAGGATTTTAAAACCGCTGAAAATACGATCGTTCAGGCAGCCCCATAGACGACAATAGAAAAAACGGCCTATAGTCTCCACAGGTTTTTTTTTTTTTTTTTTTCTCTGTTCGTCTTCTGACGGCGGCGTATTATACAATATGTTATATAATACGCCGGCGCTTTGAGTTTTTTCGGCGCCTTCCCATGCAATCAATTGTATGGGCCAGAGGCAAAACCAAAACGAGAAGAGACCACGGTTTTGCGCAAAATGTGACAAAAGCTGCGGTCGTGCATTGGAAAAAAAAACAGTCGACTTTCAGACGGTTTTTGCCCGATGCAGTGGGGATTCAGCTTAAGAGGTGTTTCTACCATAGACATTGGTGGCATATCTATAGGATTCTCCATCAAAGCCGGATAGGTGGGACCCACACCTATCTCTGGAATTGGCCTCCAAAAGAGCTGACTCGGATTGAAGAGTGAGTTGCACTTGCACACGTATCTCCATCTGTTCTATGAGGGTCCCGAGTACAGATGAGCGGTGTGTTTGGCTGCACTATGAACCCCCATAAAGCAGAATGGAGAGTTACATGCAAGCACAACCGTCTCTCCATTCTGAGCCAGCACTTTCATTTTCAGGGGCCCGTTCCAAGTGGGTCACAGAGTGGAGACCTGCACATATCGACTGATGGCTTGTCCTTCAGATATGTAATCAGTCTATGGTAGACACAACTCTTGGAAAAAGAAAAGAAAAAAAAAGCTTTTCAACTGGTTAACAAAAAAAACATACATACTTACCTTTGTATTTACTGGTGTTTAAGCAATGGAGCTGCTGATGGCGTCCCTCCGTGTCTGCAGTCGGCAAGTGATTGTTGCAGCCACTCAGTGGTCAGCGGTGACGTACCATTCCCCAGACAAAGCTGTTCAGGAAGTGAATGGTGGGTGAGTGGTGAGGTCAATGGAATGGCACATGAAAGCTGAAGTCACTGGTTGGCTGCTGTGGTCACGCACTGACCATAGAAGAAGTAAACAGGAGAACGGGAGAGACTTCCAGCTGCTTCAATGGACAACCTCCATAAGATGGCCATACATCTTAGATAGCTATTCTTCCACCCTGCCATAGACATGCTCCACCATGGTTGGACTCTATGATGGGAGAGGGGAATAGGTAGACACCAGACCCTTGATGGCAGCTTATCATGTGTAAGAACAAAGGATAGGGCAAGTTGAAATTCGAATCCTTTGGCAGGTGACCATACACATAATAGGGTTAGGGGGCTCAGCTGATGGTCTTTTAATGAGTATGGGAACCTACACAGTCTAGCTACATACATATCACTGCACTTAGATCATTACTGGCTGAATTTAGAGAATTGGAAAAGTCTTGGATACAGTTATGTTCTAGTTTTTAGTTTTTTTGCAGTTGTAGTTTAATGAAACTTGGTGTTCTCCTCTGGCACGATCCTTATACATGTTTAGGAATAGACTACAAGTAACTGGGAGGATGCAGTCTGTCTCTCTCTGGTCTGTCTCATCTCTATCTCTCTTGTATGGTTCTCGTCTTTCTCTCATTTCTCTTCGTCTTCTTTCATTCTTTATTTTCCCCATCTTTTTCTCTCTCTTTAGCCTCTCCCCCCCCCCCATTTTTCTTCCCTTTTCTCCCCTCTTATTCTCTTTCTCCTTTTTCTCCCCTCTTTCTTTCTCCTTTTTCTCCCCTCTTTCTCCTTCCCCTTTTTTCCCCTCTTTCTTTCTCTTTCTTCCCCCCTCTTTCTCTTTCTCCCCCCTCTTTCTTTCTCTATTTTTTTTCTTTCTCTTTTTTTCCCCACTTTCTCCCCTTTCTCTTTCTCTTTTCCCGCTCTTTCTTTCACACCTCACCCCCCTGTCTCCATCTCCCCTTTCTCCTTCTCCCCTTTCTCCTTCTCCCCTTTCTCCTTCTCCCCTTTCTCCTTCTCCCCTTTCTCCTTCTCCCCTTTCTCTTCTCCCCATTCTCCTTCTCCCCTTTCTCCTTCTCCCCTTTCTCCTTCTCCCCTTCTCCTTCTCCCCTTTCTCCTTCTCCCCTTTCTCCTTCTCCCCTTTCTCCTTCTCCCCTTTCTCCTTCTCCCCTTTCTCCTTCTCCCCTTTCTCCTTCTCCCCTTTCTCCTTCTCCCCTTTCTATTTCTCTTTTTTCCCCCTCCTTCTCCCCTTTCTCCTTCTCCCCTTTCTCCTTCTCCCCTTTCTCCTTCTCCCCTTTCTCCTTCTCCCCTTTCTCCTTCTCCCCTTTCTCCTTCTCCCCTTTCTCCTTCTCCCCTTTCTCCTTCTCCCCTTTCTCCTTCTCCCCTTTCTCCTTCCCCCCTTTCTCCTTCTCCCCTTTATATTTTTTTTTTTTTTTTTTTATTCCCTTTCTCTTTGGGAGCTTAAAGCTGCACCTCTATTGATTTACTCTCAGAGCCCCTGAATTTATTCACACACTTCCCAAATCCCTTTTAGTTGCCCTTAATGAATCCTTTTGTTCATAATCGCTGTCTCCCCGCATTTATCAGAGTTATAGTAGATATCCTGTGATTTGACTGGTATTCTGTTGTATATGGATTGAAGAAGACCTATTCAAGATGATGATTTCCCCACAGCCTTTGTTGGAGCATGGAGGGAGTCCTCCACTATCTGAAGTGTTCAGCGATCTGGGGCCAAGTGGGTTGTCTTAGTTTGGTTGTATCTATAAGAAAGTACCCCATGTCTCTTGGCCTCACTCATGAAGGTTACCTAGCATTTACAATGGCTTGCTCTGATCTGCAGTGCCTGACCAGTGTATTACTATTAAATGAGTTGTATCCTTTGCACAATTGGTTTGTCATGATATTACTTTGTCAGGATTATTTTCTGAAGATGCTGGGTGCTAGAACTTGTAAGGTAGCCCTGGGCTACGGAGGACCGATCAGGAAAACCAGAAAGAGGTCAGAACCTCAGGAAGGGAAAACCTTTTATTTTATACTTGAAGTAGTCCTTTCCTCTTCCTATACCTGCCAGCTCTGCTTCAAGGAATGACCTTGCTTTTAGGATTCCACCCAGATCTCACTAACTGCTTATTGCTGAAACTTTGCAAAGAGTTTCGGACGTTACTAATCCCAGACACACTGTCCGCTATACCACATAGTGACACCCCTTCCTTAATCGCATGCTGCAACCCTAACAAGTCTATTCTGCCCCAGTAGACCCATGCTTGTTTTTGCTTTAGGACTGAGATGAAATTGCAAAATGAATTATTACTTTTTTGTTTATTTTGTAGCCACCAAAGAAGATTTAGCTGCCCCGATAAGTTCATTGAACAGCGATATCAACTCAAGCTCCAACATCCCTGATCTGATGGATGAATTTATAGCCGAAAGGCTGCGGTCAGGCACCGTTCCGGTAGGAATCAAATGTTTTCTTACAAGTATAATGTACATCTCATTGTGAGCAGGTAGCACATAAGCATGAAAGATTTCCGAAAAATGTCTGAGGCTTAGAAAGTGACTTGAGAAAGCACCAAATTTATCACAGTGGCTCATGTTTGATCAATTTGGACCATCTTTAGTTGGTATAAAAACTATTAGTTGGCTTTGTGCCAAAATGCCATGACACAATTGTGCTACGTATTGTCACATTTCAACCCCATTAACATGAAACTCCGTCCCTCTCAATCACATGGCTTTGTCGGCTAAGGCACAAAAATGGTGTAAAAAAAAAAAAAAAGTGTCTGAAGCAAGACGTGCCAAAATGCCCCAGATTTTGGCGCGTTTTACATCACATACCAAGTGCAAACAATGTAGAAAATCTACCTCTTTATGTGCACCTCTTTTTACTTTTTTCCAACCCTATTTTCTAGAGTTTGACAAGAAGAGGTAGCAGCCCTGGTAGTCTAGAGGTTCCTAAAGACTTGCCTGACCCACTGAACAAACCTAGCCAAATGCGTCCTGTAGATGATCCAGGTGTCCCATCTGAGTGGACCTCTCCAGCGAGTGCTGCAAGCAGTGATCTCCTAAGCTCAGACAGCCACTCTGACTCTTTCAATGCCTTTCAGTGTGACGGCAGAAAATTTGAAGGTGGGTACAAGTCCAATCTTGAACATGCTTTTGGGTGCAAGTAAGTAAAAATCAAAAGCAGTGAAGTAAACGAACACACACCAGCCTTGGGCCAGGTTCTTATCTGCGTCTGAAGTTCTCTTTGGCGGCTCCATTACAGAGTTGGTGCAGAATCTGTTACATGACAGACCCCAAAAGCACCCAGGGGACCCACGTGACCACAATGGGGTCCATCAAGTTTCTTTTAAGGTGTCCCTCATCTTAACAGAAAAATGAGTGCTGTATGCTGCGCTATTTTTTCCATAGTTTTTGACTGAATCTGTGATGGAAGCTCTTAAAGGGGTTTTGCCAAGAAGCGAGTTCCTTACCTCTTATCTGCTCAGGAGAGAAGATTTTAACTCGGCATGCTGAGTCATGTGGGAGAGGGGGGGTGAGCAGAGAGCCAGGGATAGGGAGCGTTTGCAATGTTTACTCAAATAATTACATTACAACCAGTGGATTATCTATACAAAAGACACAGGCTCATTCACTGCTTTTTCTCCCCAGTCCCTTCAAAGCTCCTTCATGTTCCCTGTCTTCAGATAAGAAGTGCAGACAACCCAAGCGTGGCCAAATCAGCTCGTGTCTAATGTAAACTGTCAGGAAACTAAGGGCATCTTAGTCAGGCTGTAGATCTCACAGGCTTCACTTTTTTTTTAATGACTTATATTTAGAAAACTGATTAAATACCATTTTGGAGGACCCCACGTCAACATTACATCGTGGCAAAAACCCTTTGAAGGGGTTTTGCCACGATGTAATGTTGATGTGGGATCCTCCAAAATGGGTATTTAATCAGTTTTCTAAATATATGCGATTACAAAAAGTGAAGCCTGTGAGAGCTACAGCATTGCTCAGTCCCCCTTAGTTTCCTGAAAGTTTGCATTAGACACGACCAGTTGGAGCTGAGGAGTTGACCTGGCCGAGCTTGCGTGTTTGCACTTCTTATGTGATGACTGGTAACATGAAAGAGCTTGCAAGGGGCTGGGGAGAAAATGCAGTGTATGAGTCTGTCTGCTGTATAGAGAATCCGCTGTTGTAATGTTATTATTTGAGTAAACTTTAGAGACACTCCCTGCTTCCTCACTCTCTGCTCACCCCCTCCCTATCACCCCTGCAGCATTCATGACTCCGCATGCTTTGTTTATATTTTCTTCTGAGCAGATAAGAGGTAAGGAACTCACTTCGTGGCAAAACCCCTTTAACTCCTTAACGACCGCCCACCGTCTTTTGACGTCGCTGCAGACATCGGAGTTTGCGGCGCCCGGCACCGCAACTGGGCTGGGATCGGGGCTGTACTACACAGCCCAAATCCCAGAGCATGTCCTGCAGGCATCGGAGTGCAGAGGAAACCTCCGCAACCTGATGCTTTAACCCTTTGATTGCGGCGGTGCGTTACCGCAGCGCAATCAAAGGGTTCCCCTGCTCTGTCTGGTGATCGGATCACCCGCTCACCCGACAGAGCTCAGGGAACGGCTGCACAGTCAGCTCTGGGGACCTAGCGTGGCCCCAGAGCTGTCTGTGTATGAAGCCAGTGATTAGGACGCACTGTGTGCTGTCCTAATCACTGCCTGTGTCAAACTGACACAGATTAGAATGTATTAGCATATTCATATATGCTAATACATTACTAATTGTAAAAAAAAAAAAAATTAAAAAATGTTGAACAGTTCTCCCTTCATGGGAGTAAAAAAAAAAAAAACAAAACTACAAAAAAACCCATAAAAAGTGTAAAAAAAAAATAAAAATAAAATAAAAATAAATATTTTATAAAAAATAATTGTACATAAATTACGCGCACAAAAAAACCTACACATATTTGGTATCCACACGACCGTAATAACCTGTAGAATTAATCTAAGAAGATATTAAGTGTGAAATGTGAATGGTGTGTAAAAAAAAATAAATTTTTTAAAAATAAAAAAAAAATACTGCAATTATTTATAAGTGTACTTAAACTATTCCCCCATAAAGTACAACTTGTCTCGAAAAAAAACAAGGACTCCTACAGCTGCGTCATTGAAAAAATAAAAAAGTTACAACTGTTGAAACGCAAGGAGGCAACAACTAAAAAAAATGTTCTGGTCATTAACTACTTTTCAGGCGTTCGGCTTAAGGGGTTAAGGACACCTCTGACATTGATGAGAACTTATCTTCTCTTTTTAGTTGGCTTCCCATTCGGCAACGATTCAGCAGTTCCTCCGACCACGGAGACGGATGCGGCATCTGTACAGCTAAGTACAGACGAACAAGAGGTTGTAAGCCTGACTACTCTGCATATCGACTCTGAAACCAGCAGTCTTAACCAGCAGGCCCTGTGTGCGGATGTGCTCGTCACAGCAGGTATTCCCGATACTACTATGGTACACTTACTCCCCCCAAGATTTTTACCCTCCCTTATAATAACATAGTTCAGGTGAAATAGTCTAGTACTTTGGGTATTCCTTTGAAATACTTGATTTTTCATCATTAAAGTGGGTTTCTTGTACAAGGATTGCTTTTTACATATTAAAACCGATCTGCCTAAAACAATTTTAAATTTTGGGGCATATATGTCCAAAAAATAATCTCGGGTAGCTAATCTGAGATATTACCCTAATGGGGCTGCAATTCAGTTACTTTAGGTTGCAAAAAGAACGTGTGTCACCATCAAGTTCAACCAAGGGGGGGAAATGTGGGTAAAGGGGGAGACAAGGTTTTAAACCCCACCTCCCCCTGGTTGTAAATTGCCCTGAAACCCACAAGGCCAAAACCAATCTGCTCCAGTGGAGCCCCCATCTCTGCCCCCAACCCCTCCCCCCAGCCCAGATCCAGAATTTTACATGGCTACGTCGCTTTAATTTTTTTTTTCGGGTTTTATCTGAGCCTTTTTTGAAACCCCCAACGTTATGCTGTGACCAGCTCCTCAGGCGGCTTTTCCACAGATCACAGTGCTTCTTGAAGAAGCTCTTTCCTCGGGAGATTTGAATTTTTTTTTCTCCACCGAAGGGATTTTCCCCCCTTGTCTTTTGAGGGGGCTTTACCTAAAATTTTTTTTCCCCATTTTTTTTGTAGGATCATTTTATTAAATTAATCATGTCCCCCCCTCCACCCCCCCCACCCCCCCAATTTTTTTACTTTCCCTTTATAATAAAAAAATGTTAATGGAAAAATAATGTACTTGAGTCCTTTGAAGAAAGGCTCACCCCTTAAAAGGGGTTTCTTGCTACAAGATTTGTTTTTTGTTAAAATCTTGCTAAAACAACCACCTTTGAAATAATTTGTCCTTAAAAATCTCCACCTAATCTAATATTCCCCTTTTGAATGGGCTGCATCAGCTCCTGGGTTGCTATAGCACAGACCTTTTGATCTATCCTGAAATGCCAGCCCCGTTTCAATGCTCCAACCTGTTTTATCTCTTTTTGATAGGCTCCAGCATGGTTGCTATAGCACGACCTGTTTAAACCTTTTTGATAGCTGCCAGCACTCGTTGCTATAGCTACAGACCTGTTTGATCTCTTCTGATAGGCTGCCAGCACTGGTTGCTGTAGCTACAGACCTGGCTTCTACTACAGCCTAGTAAAAGCCAGTAAACACGCCCCTGAATTCAAATTGAAACCAAGAAAACAGGACTGAGGTAAGAGGAATCAATGTAGTGAGACAACCCCTTTAATGCATGGACAGGCAGGATACACAGGGCAGTAGAGAGAGTTTCCAAACAAGGTGTATGGCAGGTGTTCATCATAAAACCTCTTTAGCGATCATCATACCTTGTCAGACCCACAGTTGTAGAAAAATACATCTACTTTTGGAAGTGTGGCTCATTAAAGCTGCTGTCTAATGAAGAAAACTTCTGTCCATGTGACCAGCAAGACATTTAGATGTCTATGAAGGGATCTAGAGTGGAGAGCTCTGTCCACCACAAATAATTTACAGAAAAACTCAGCTATTTTTTTTTTTTTTTTTTGTTTTATTATTTATTTTATTACATTAGGCTCTGAAAATACCTCTCCTGCCGTATCTGCTCATGGCTCACGCTCCCAGACGCCTTCTCCTGCTGCTTTTACATCGGATCAAACAGAACTACATGAAAAGCTTCAACATTCAGTGCTCCAGACGCCAGAAATTTTTATTTATAGGTATTTTAATTATGATTTGTTTTTATTGGCATATGAATGTGAGGGGTAAGCTTTAAAATTTGGAAAAGGATGAACCTCAAAGGGGCCTACATCCTTGTGGGGTCTCCAAATTAATTAGGATGATAAAGGTGCACCGAGAAAGAAAATCCCAACATGCCATCTTGTAAAATTTTTTTTATTCAAGGCTAGCAATTTTAAGTCAAGAAAGCATCACGTGGGCGAGCTGTTAGTCGTTCTTGGTTACATCCTTGGTTACTATTGGTTACTCCCTATAACTCAGAAATGTCCGAACATGGGGCGTAACCTCAGAGGAGGCGCCATCTTGGATTATACGGTGATTGTCTCTATAAGCATGTTATGTGGCGGCCATTTTGTTAACACATTAGAGAGTGTGTAGTTATAGGCAGCTTTTACGTGCCGTAATATAAAGGCATACGAGGTGTTATACTAACTAATACATTAAAATGGAGACACAAAGGATCACACATATAGACCCTTTGTTCCCATCCACAACAATAGGTCTTAAATGATTAAACTTTATGATCCGAAAACCTGAAACAAATTTAGGGTGGAAAGCAAAAACCATTGGATCATTTTACAAATGATCTCCCTTATAAATATCAAAACTTGTGTTGTGCTTCAAAGTTGGCCTGATCTAATCTTTACCGGCAACAACGGGCGCATCATGCAGCCAATCTCAGGAAAAAGGAAGTGTATTCACGCCCTTCCTTGTTGTTATCTAAAAAAAAAAAAAAAAAAAAGACTGGTGATTGGTCGCATGATTTCCCCGCCATCGCTGGCAAGATTTGGATGAGGTCGAACCGGCCCTAGTTGAATTCATATTTCTGTTTTGTGGTTACTCTTTTATTCCTTCTAGAAAATCATTACCAATCTGGCAGCTGCATCTGTTTGTGCCAGTTTTATTCCCAATCCGCTGACGAGGTCGGGCCCCACCCCTTTGGAGTTTTTTATTGGTAACCCCAGTGACAGATTCAGTAATACAATTTCTAGGGGGAATAACGAGGAACAGCTCAACACAGAGATCTAAGAGAAGAGGCCCAGAATTGTAGGAGGGAAAAAAGAGGAACAGCACAACACGAGATAGAAGAGAAGAGCCCAGAATTTTAGGAGGAATAACAGAGGAAAAACGCAGAGAAAAAAGAGAAGAGGCTCCAGGATTTTGGAGGAATAACAGAGGAACAGCCAACACAGAGATATGGAAAGGGCTCCAGAAAGTTTGAAGGAAAAATCAGGGAAAGCCAACACAGAGATAAAGGAAAAGGCTCAGAATTGTAGGAGGGAATAAAAGGAGCAGCAAACAAAATAGAAAGAAAGGGCTCCCGAATGTAGGAGGAATAACAGAGGAAAACACAGGATAGAAAAGAGGGGCTCCAAATTGAAAGGAGGAATAAGAGAGGAACACACAGAGATGAAGAGAAAGGCTCCCCGAATTGAGGGGGAATAAAGAGGAAAACACAGAATAGAAGAAGAGGCTCCAGAATTGTAGGGGAATAACGGGGGGGAACAGACAGAAATAAAAGAAGAGGGGCCCCAAAATTTTAGGAGGAATAACAGAGGAACAGCACAGAGATTAAGAGAAGAGGCTCCAGAATTGAGGAGGAATAACAGAGGAAAAGCACAGAGATAAAGAGAAAAAGGCTCCAGAAATTGAGGGAATAAACAGAGGAACGCAAGAGATAGAAAAGAAGAGGCCCCAGAAATTTTAGGGGGAATAAAAAAAAGGAAAGCACAGAGATAGAAGAGAAAAGGTCGAACTTAGTGAATAAAGGGAACTTTATCTTCTAGAATAGAAAGGAGCTGCAGTTTGTACAGACTGATATTAACACTGCGAAAAGTCTGGCACACTTGGAGATTTAGGAAACCAGGCTACCCAGAATCATTTAGGAGGAATAACAGAGGAACAAAACAGAGATATAGGAGAAGAAAGGGTCCAGAATTGTTATATCACAGGGAACACAAGGATTTACCAAAACAGACAGCAGATGTCACAGGTCCTCTTTACGTTAGAACAGATGCAGTGCTATAGTATGTTACTTTATACCTATTTCCCTACTGTTTTTACTATAAATTGTTTATCTATAGAACGGCTGCTTGTTAGGTATATACTGCTTTCCTTTACAGAGCCCTGTGAATTCCCACTGGAAAGCTGCAGTGTGATGGCAGGGGGAACGCTAACTGGCTGGCATGCCGACGTATCCACAGTAATGTGGAGGAGAATGCTGGGAATCCTGGGAGATGTCAATAATATCAGCAATCCTGAAATCCATGCTCAGGTGTTCGATTACTTGTGTGAACTGTGGCAGAACCTGGCCAAGGTAATCGTCTGCTAAGATCCATTGTTGCATTTATACAGGTAGTCCTCGGGTTACAAACTGGATCGGGACTGTAGGTTTGTTCTTAAGTTGAATTTACATGTAAGTCAGAACGGATTTATTAAATATAACTCCAGCACAAAAGTTTTTTTTTTTTTTTTTTTTTTCTTAGTTTTGGATCGTGCAGGGAAGAGTTTTTACATTTGTTTTGCTGTCTGTTAAGAAGATTTTACCTCATTTTCACCTCATGTGCTGCTGTGGCATGCTGGAGCTTGTCGTTCCACAGCTGCGATCTGCTATGGAACTACAAGTGCAGCATGCCCCTTAAGTCTCAGTTTGTAACTAGGGGACAGATTTAAGTCGGAATGGTATAAGTTCTGTATATGATGCCTGTATATGATTTTATAGGCATTTAGAATTTGCATAGTGATAGAAGCCTTTGCACAAGGTGCACTGTTTGAGAGCTAGAGGCTGCTAATTACAACCAGTCGTTTACAGTTATTTGCCCATGTGCGATTAAAAATTTTTCTCGGCATGGAATTGTAAATGATATTATTTAGTATAATGATATAGGTGACAATTTTTTTCCTTTTTCAGATTCGAGACAATTTGGGAATTTCTTTGGATAACATGTCATCTCCTCCCCCACCTGTACTTATCCCACCCCTGAGGATCCTCACCCCTTGGCTCTTTAAGGTATTGATGCACATGTAGCTAATGTTTGTCCAGTGTTAATCGAAGAGGAAGCTCTACTAAAAGCGGACACACGGCTTTTTGCTTGGGAAAGCTCTCCCAGCAGAGATCTGTCTCCTGTGCCTTTCCCGCTTGTGATTAACGTGTTTGAATTGTCCTGTAAGGGGCCGTTTACACGGCACAGGACAAATACCAGTTGGTTTATCTGACCGGTATTTGCACTGTTTTTGTGCTGTGCACACGGCCACAGGGGGATGGCTTTTCTCCGCCATGAGCCCTTCACATTAACATGTTCATATTCCGTCTGAAAACCGGACGGAAGAATGAGCATGTTCTATGTTTTTCAGGCGGCCGGCAGTCTGAAAAACCGCCGGGCGGAAAATCCGTTCAGTGGGGACCGCTGCACAGATTTTCCACTAAGGTCCGTGTAAAAGTTTTTCAGCCGGTTTGCAGCTGGTTTTCAAAACCGAGAACTGGCTGAAAAACCGTGCCGTGGGGACATGGCCTAAATCTTTTCATAAATGAAGTCCTGGAACGCTGCTAAACGCTGTTTAAAGTCCCATACAATGTACAATCACATGTAAAGTACTGTGCAAAAGCTTCAGGCAGGTGTGAATAAAATGCGACAGTAAAGTAAGAATGCTTTCACACATACAAGTGTTAATGGTTCATTTTTTATCATTTAACAAAATGAAAAGTAAATGAACAAAGGAATGATCAAAATCAAATCAATATTGGGTGTGAGCACCCATCGCCTTCAAAATAGCCTCACCTCTTTTAGGTATGATATGGGAGTCTAAAATATCCCCCAGCTTTGTTTGTGCAGTGTCCAAATTATAAATGAACTCAAAAGTGTATGTGCACATACATCGTCGAAAGAACAAGAGACATTTCCCAAAATGTCGGTATATCCTTTCTCCTTTATTGAAGGCTTGGCAAACAGTTCTATTAACATTGAGTAATTTGTGCAAAACAGATATACATATTTCTATTGGTTAATACCTTTAGGTCATCTTTGTTAGTAACGCCTCTTTTATAATTATTCATGTATTATAACAATCACCTCATTAATAATCATTAATAAGCATCTTTACTGGTCAGTACTAAAATCGCACCTCTAATTATGCTGATTATTCTAAATATTCGTGAACGCTACTTAGCAAGTATGACGTAGTGATTCTGAAATATTTAAGTCCAGTGGTTCTATTGCGCATGCCAGAACAACAAAACTATTGACAAGACTACTAACCTCTGTACCCAAAAAAATCTAGCCTACCTGTCCTTGGTAAACCAAGATATAAGCCATTTTATACACTTTGTTGGAGTCTGTGTCTGAAATTCTCCCAAACAATACAAGGACACAAGTTTCATGGAAGAATACATGTATCATTAGAAATTGCTAAACTTTTAACCCTGTATTATAGAACTTTAGAATTTATGACTAGAATGTATTAATTTCCATATCAGGTACTTGTGTCAAGTTGGTAATTTAAGAAAAAAAAACATCAAAAGTCTGTTTCATCATTACATTCTTACTAAGCTCATCAGATAGTTTGTTAAACTGCTTTTACTGCTATACATCCTTATCGAACTATCAGATCTCTCACACAGCTTTCCTTGAGACAAATGCGGTGTCTGCTAGAAGCCAGAGATTCAAGGCCTTCCTCTCTTCCCCCCCAGATGATACAGAGGAAAGTTTGGGAATGTGTCATATCAGCTAATGCTTCATACGTACATGCAAATTATAACTTGTCTCTTAGCGACCGCCAATTAACCAATCAATTTCCTGATTTAATCCTCTTGCCACTTGCACACAGTTTTTGAAAGAGAGAACTCGGCAGGGAGGTTTTTTCTGGACATATTGGAGAAGTAACCACAGATCTTCTGTAGATGTAACTGCTCAGGTCCTTCTGTCTCTTCATGTAATCCTAGGAAGACTGGATGATGGCGAGATCAGGGTTCTGTGGGGGCCTCATCATCACTTCCAGGACTCCAAATATAAAGGGTGGTCACACCAAATATTGATTCGATTTAGATTTCTCTTTTGTTCATTCATTTTGCATTTTAGTTAAAGGGGTTATGCACCTCGCAAGAAAATCTTACCATCAGCTCTTGGGGTCCCTGTAAATTAAAAGAAACACTTAAACTCGCCTTCCTCCAGTCTCCATGCCGCATCTCCCCGGTCTTCTGTTATTCTACACAAACATTTTGCTGTAGGGAAACTTAAACCCTTTTCCTACAGTTCTAATGATTTGTACTTAAAATATAATTTTATACAGTGTTGTCTAAAAAGTACTTTTCTATCTTGCCCTAAAGTGGTTAAAATATCCTAAAAACGGTCCCTCCTGTTATACCCCTGTAAGGGTCCATCCACACATCAAGGTCTTCAGATGAATTTGCAGATGTTTTTTGGATTTAAAACTGTCAACCATCCACATAGACTTTGATGGAAAATCTGCTCAGTAGTCTACACTGAACGGATTTTCAGCCTTTGGTGTTCCAAAAAACTTAGAACATGCACAATCTTCTGCCTAGTTTTCGGGGGGAAGGCTTGCTATTCAGTGGTTATTGGGGACAGGCGATTCTGCAAACCATGGACAGTACTTTCCCCTAAAACCATTCAAAAGACAATAAAATACAGGCCGGATTCTTTAAACAGAATCAGAGCGGTATTTTGTCTATGCCCCAAGAGCCAATTTGCAACTTGTATTTGTTTCCTTTCTAGGTTAAATAGTATCTATCTGATTTAGTAAGGGCTTGTCCCCACGGCACGGTTTTTCAAACGGTTCTCGGTTTTGAAAACCGGCTGCAAACCTGCTGAAGAACTTTTACACAGACCGTAAAAGGGTTGTATCATTTCATTAAATGGCCTTCAGAATAAGGGGACAGTGAATATAAGCAACTTTGCAATTGGATGTCATAAGCAAAGCTGTCTTATTTTCACAGTATTCCTTATCTTCGTTTTCTGTAAACAAACTTCTCCAGTGCTGGTCGGATCCCTCCTCCTTGCATTTCATTAGCTGAGGGCTTTTAATAATTTACATTCTGTTCAGCCCCCAGACAGCCGTATTCACGGAGCTTGCATTCCTGCCTCTCACTCAGAATTAGGGGCCGACAACAATTTCACTCTATACAGCTAGCTGCCTCCTCATTGACACTGCAGCTTTCTCTATAATCAGAAAACAGCAGAATTATGCCACGGTGCCTTAATGCTCCTGCGTGTAAGGGGCCGACAAAAATTTCACTCTATACAGCTAACTGCTCCTCATTAACACTACAGCTACTGCTACAATCAGAAAACAGCAGAATTTTGCGTCGGTGCCTTATGTAAACATGAAGGGAGACGATCTGTGCTCTGGTTGGATTCAACTGTCGCAAACCTCCAGCTGTGAAAGATCAGCCCTGAGTTCATAGAAGGGTGTCTAGACTGAATGCAGGCCTGTGGTGTGTAAACAGCTCTTACAAAATAAGACTGCATAGAGAGAGGACAGTGACATGTGGCGGAGGTGGGGGGGCGGACACACTGGAGCCAGCATGAACAGTGAAAGGGGGATGATGTCATCCCCACTTCAGTTAAGAAACACCCAGCTGGGGGGGGGGGAGAAACGCCCCTGGATTTCAGGAAGTGAGAGCATCAAGCTTCAAAAGAACAGCCCAAATGAAGAAGCGATGCAACCCCTTTAATAGAAAATCCGTGTAGCGTTCCCAACTGCACGGATTTTCCACCCGGCAGTTTTTCAGACCACCGGCGGTCCGAAAAACATAGAACATGTTCATTCTTCCTTCCAGTTTTCGGACGGAAGATGAATATGTCTATGTGAAGGGGGAGGGCTCTTCTCCGCAAATCACGGAGAAAAGCCGTCCCCCCTGCGGCCATGTACAAGGCCCGAAAACAGGACAAATACCAGTCGGATAAACCAACCGGTATTTGTCCTGTCCCGTCTGAACGGGCCCCTAAGGCCTCGTTCACACGGCTTATTTGGGCACGGATTTGCCGGATTTGCGCTTCAGTACGGCGCCAATCCGTCCCTGTCATTACGGTAATCCACTGCTCTCATAGAGAACAGTGGAATCCGTCGCTCCTCCCCGCTCGGCAAATCCGCCGCGGGGGGAGAAAGTGACATGCACATTATTTACGGCGCGGACGCGCCGTAAACAATGCATTGTCTATGGGGCCGGAGCGGCAGCCCCACGCGCGCTCCGGCCCGCACACGTCCCAGACCCCTTATTCGGCGATTTGTGAGCTCAATACGGCTCACAAATCCGTCGGGAATAAGCCGTGTGAACACGGCCTTACAGTCTCAAAATAATCTTCACTAGCAGTTTGCTACATTGTAAGGGACTAGTACTGAGATTATTATAATACACGAGTGGCGTCATCAGGGGTCTAGGGGTTTTGACAAGAGCGTGAGGGGATCTTAATTTATAATGGCAATGAAGCTGACCCCTGTATGCCACTATGTATTTAATAATCTCTGTATTAGTGCCTTACAATGTAGCAAACTATAGGTGCAGATTATTTTGAGACTATTACTAAATCAGAAAGATCCAAATCAAATGCATGTTGCAAATTGACTATTAAAGGGATCTTCCAGCAGGGACCGTGTTTAAGATGTTTAAACCAGTATAGGGGAAGATAGAATAGTCCCCTTTAGGCCACATTGAATAAAAATGATATTTTAAGTATTGATAATTGGCTTTGAGATACAAAATGAGTTTGTTTGCCTGCAGCAAAATGTGTTTGTGTATTTTCATACACCCGATCACCAGTGGGGGGTCCTCTTTTTCATTCTGTCACTTCTGAACAGGGGTGTAGCTGCTGATTGGCTGCAGTGTTCGCTTGCAAGCACTGATGTTAATTAGTGGCATGTTACCGCTAACACCAATCAGGTTGGACAACTTTTTTTAATAAAAAATAAACTATTAACACTTTTATGTTTGAAAGCATTCTTACTTTATAGCCTAAAATCACCTGCTTACAATCTTTACACAGTATTTTTAGTGACCTGGGTCCTACTTGATACTTCTGCAAATCTGTGCTACCGGGGGTAGTCGCTTGAGCAGAATCCACCTCCTTCCAATTATCGCAGTCATTTATATAGTCTCTTCTTACTTCTCCCTACAGATAGGTAGTATAGATTAGTGAATATTTATGGCATATGACATCTGCACTATTCACGCCTTTGGAAACCAGTGCAAGTATATATGAAATGCAACCGTTAAAGGGGTTGTCTCACTACAAGGATTGCTGCTTTTTATGCTGCAGATCTTACAAAAACAAGTCACTTTGCAATATGTGCCCATTAACAGCATCCTACCTATTCCGAGATATCCTCTCTTATATGGGCTGTATCAGCTCCTCAGGTCGCTATAGCTACAGACCTGTTCAATCTTTCATGATAGGCGTCAGCGCCGGTTGCTATAGCTACAGAACTGTTTAATCTCTCATGATAGGCTGTCAGCGCTGGTTGCTATAGCTACAGACCTGTTCAATCTCTCATGATAGGCTGGCAGCACAGGTTTCTATATCTACAGACCAGTGAAATCTCTCATGATAGGCTGCCAGCGCTGGTTGCCATAGCTACGGACCTGTTCAATCTCTCATGATAGGCCGTCAGCGCTGGTTACTATAGCTACGGACCTGTTCAATCTCTCATGATAGGCTGGCAGCACTGGTTGCCATAGCTACAGAACTGTTCAATCTCTCATGAGAGGCTGCCAGCACTGGTTGCTATAGCTACAGACCTGTTTGATCTCTCCTGATAGGCTGCCAGTGCTGGTTGCTATAGCTACAGACCTGTTCAATCTCTCCTGATAGGCTGCCAGCACTGGTTGCTATAGCTACAGACCTGGCTTCTACTGCAGCCAAGTAGAAGCCACTAAACGCCCCTGAATTCAAAGTGAAACCAAGAAAACAGGACTGTGGTAAGATGAATCGATGTAGTGAGACAACCCCTTTAAGATTGAGGGCATGTGCAGGATGCAGAATTTTATAATCCTAACACGTGGAGAATGAGGTGTCTCCAATATACTACCATGCCAGAGAGGCTCTAGTTCTCTCCTGACAAGCAAAGCAGAAAACCGCGTTTGTTGTCTGCTCTGCAGTGGACATAGGATCCCTAAGTGGAGATCTGGCTGTAGGGAAATGTAAAAATGATCCCCATTCAGTTACTTGCATAGTATGGCCCAAATGAGTTGAGTGCTGGTGGACGCATATGCTCAGTCACTAACTTAACTGCGGAGATCCGATGCCTGGACATGGCAGCGGGGAGCCTTGTGAACGCTCCCATCGCTGCCATGTTTCCGTTTGCCCCACTTCCGGCCCCAGACAGGAAGTGAGGAAACCGCCATCTTGGAACAGCCTAATGCATTGTCTATGCAATGCATTAGACTATATTAACGATCGCGCCACCTAGTGGGGACTCTATGTTAAAGTAAAAATAAATAAATAACGTTTTAAAGTCCGAAAAAGTCCGATCTATTAAAATGTAACATCATTAATCCCGTACGCTGAACACCATACAAGATTAAAAAAAAATTCCAAAAGCCAAAATTTTGTTTTTTTTGGGTCATTTCATGTCTCATAAAAATTAGAATAAAATTGATCAAAAAAGTCATATGCATTCCTAACGGCTAGAAATAAAAAGTACACTTCAGCCCACAAAAAATGCACTCACTGACGTCTGTAGGTGTTAGTACAAAAAAGTTATTGGTCGCACAAAATGGCGCCGCGGCGCAAATTTCATAAATAGAAAATGTTTGGAATTTTTTTGTGGTACCAAAACATAACGGAAACCCTACATGTTTGGTATTGGCGGATGCGTATCAACCTGTAGAATACAGATTACACATCATATTGACCGAAGATTGAACGCCGTAAAAGCAAAAAAAAAACGCAAATACGTTGCAAGTATGTTTTTTTTTTTTTTCCCCCCACAATTTGTCCCACTTGGAATTTTTTTGCAGTTTCCCAGTATATTCTATAGTACAGTGAATGACACCATTAGAAAGTACATCTTGTCCCTCAAAATAAAAGCCCTCACACATCTATGTAGCTGGAAAAATAAAAAAAAGTTATGGCTCTGGGAAGGCGAGGAGGGAAAAACGAACGTGTCACCCAAAGGGGGTTAAGAATTCATTTTTATATTCTATGTATTTCAGGCCACGATGTTGCCAGACAAGTACAAACAGGGGAAACTTCACGCCTACAAATTAATATGCAAAATCATGAAAAGGAGGCAGGACGTGTCTCCAAACAGAGACTTCTTAACGCACTTTTACAATATTATGCACTGTGGTTTGCTCCATAATGATCAGGTAAGTGTTCACCTATGTACTTGGATTAAGACACATAGGAGTAAGCCAGATAGGGAAGACATTAGTGTTACCAGATGTACTGTATGTAAGAAGACACACAGAAGCATGCCAGAAAGGAAAGACCATAGCGTTACCTTATGTACTACCCTGTTTCCCCGAAAATAAGACACCCCTGAAAATAAGACCTAGTGCGTTTTTTTTATGCAGTTCAGAGTTTGGCTGCTTCTTCTGATGTTTGTGATGAAATCACTGCAGTATATTAATACAGGCTGATGTTTTGTTCAACAATAAATGTGAATTCTTGTTCATAGAGGAATAAGACATCCCCTAAAAATAAGTCTTGGCTCATCTCTAGGAGCAAAAATTAATATAAGACACTGTCTTATTTTCAGGGAATCAGGGTATATGTATGAAGACGCATAGAAGCAAACCACAAACAGAAGACATTGGTGTCACATTATGTACTGATCTCTGCTTTTCTCATGTATTACACTATACCAGTATATGCTAGCACCAGTCAGAGGCCGTGTCCTGCTTTTACATTGCTGATTAAGAAACTACTGTTCTATTTAAGTAACTATTTTCTGCTCTTTTCTCATATAGGATATAGTTAACACCATTATCAAGCACTGCTCTCCTCAGTTTTTTTCACTGGGGCTCCCGGGAGCCACCCTCTTAATTATGGACTTTATTGTAGCAGCAGGAAGAGTTGCTGCCTCACCTTCACTAAATGTAAGAAAAACTTTCTACTAGAGATTTTAACGCCTCTTCTTGTGTAGGAAAATGACTCCAGCTTCCTATTCCCTGCTGAAGCAAAGTCTCTCCCCATTCATGGTGAGGATGGTGTATTCAGAGTGATGTGCAGTGTTGGCTTTCCTCCAAACTTGGCGCTTGGCATTTAGACTAGGAATATCCATTTTGGTCTCTGACCAGAGCACTTTTTTCCACGTGCTTACTCCTATTGGCTGCATCTCTAATTAGTACTCTCCTTGTTTAAGTAGATGACCATGTCTTGGTAGGTTAACAGTTTTGCCATACTCTTACCCTTTACGGATGAAGTAGAAAAGTAAAGAAATCAGGCGATACCTTTTTCAGGCTAACTGATTATATTTGATGGTGAGCTTTCGAGAGTACTAGCTCCCTTCTTCAGACATGGTGTTATACCATGTCTAACACCATGTCTGAAGAAGCAAGTTAGTCCTCTCGAAAGCTCACCATCAAATATACTCAGCCTGAAAAAGTTATCGCATGATTTCTTCACTCTTCTAATACTTTCTATGGCTAACACGGTACAACATTATACTACTACCTTTACGGATGATAAATTGAACAGTCCTCCGTGAGCTGTCATAGCTTGGACTATTTTCTTTTTTGTTTTCACGTAACCCTGCAATACACTGTGCCACAACTTTATTCCTGAGTTGTCTGGTGTGTCCCTTGGTTATCATGATGCTGTTTCTTCACTGATCTTCTCTAATTAGCCTTTGAGGCCTTCACAAAACAGCTGCAGTTATACTCAGAATAATTACTTACAGATGTACACATTTAACTGATTAGGCGACTTCTAGAGGCAATTGGTCACACTGGATTTTATTTATGAGTATCAGATTAGAGGGGGCTGATCACTCCTATAAAGAGCATGAGTTGTCCTATAATTCTTTACCACCATCCGCATCTCTGCCAACCATTCCCGTTTATGATATGATGTTTTCTGTTTCGTAATGTTTACTGCAATGTTGTATTTTCTGTTTCTTTCTCCAGGCCCCACGTGTGGAAGCTCAGGTGCTTCTAGGATCTCTGGTCTGCTTCCCTAACCTCTATCATGAGCTCCCAGCCCTGCTCC
Source organism: Phyllomedusa bahiana (assembly GCA_025379985.1). Classification (NCBI taxonomy): domain Eukaryota; kingdom Metazoa; phylum Chordata; class Amphibia; order Anura; family Hylidae; genus Phyllomedusa; species Phyllomedusa bahiana. Next base: position 162,613 of record JAODAL010001677.1, read on the forward strand.
CTAGTAGCTCTGAAATTGCCATGTCCAAGTTCACAGATGTAAAGGTGAAACCCTAAAATGTTACCGAACATGTAATTGAATGGTATTTATAATTTGTTATAATAATTCAAAAGTCAATTGAACTGTAAATATTTGAGAAACCCGTCTTGGGTAAATTATATTTTTCCGGTAAGTATTTTTGCCCTAAATACTGGGGAGCAGAAGGCATCAGTATTCTGTATTGGGCAGTCCGTCCAATCAAATAGTAGAGGCGTCATAGATTGCAAACCAGCATGGTGCACCCCACGTAACTGTAAAAGTGGCATCCTTTGGATTACCTTATCTATATGCAATTATAATGCTAACAACCTTCCTCCTCGAGCATAGAAGGCGATAGTGGTTGTCTTATTGGTATTTTTGCATTTGAGCAGTCTCCCCTTGTATAATGTTGTGGCTTTTCTGCAGACTGGTGTGAACTGATACTTATCCAGTGTGCAGTTTTTTTTTTTTTTTTATTCAGTTGCTCTCCTAGTGAGCGGGTGTGTTAGCAGCTGCTAATTAGTTATTTGCACCTGTTATATTTTTTTTACCAGGTAGCACCAGGGATTATATTGTCTCCTACTGGGTTTAGTCTATTGTCCAGCCGTTGTGGCCTTGTGTTTTTGAGTAAATAAAGGTTAGAGGGGTTTCTTCCATTGTGCACATATGTGATATATAGATAGGATATACCCTTAGGCCATGTCCCCACGGCACCGGTTTGTGGCCGGTTTTTAGACGGTTTGCGGATTTGCAGACTCTGAAAAACCGGCCGCAAACTAACACACCGGGCCGCTATGGAAATCCCGCGCAGCAGTCCCCAGTGCACGGGTTTTCCGCCCAGTGGTTTTTCAAACCGCCATCTGCCCGAAAAACATTGTGCATGTTCATTCTTCCGTCCGGTTTTCGGACAGAATATGAACATATCTATGGGAATGGCTCATCGTGTAGAAAAGTCCTCCCCTCCTCCCCCCGCGGCCGTGTGCACGGCACTGAAACAAGACAAATACCGGTTGGATAAACCGACCAGTATTTGTTCTTTGCCGTGGGGATGAGCCCTAAATGTCTGATCGGTGTGGGTCCCACCTCTGTGGTATGCGCCGATCATGAAAACAGATCCAGAAAACTTCTCAGTTCATACCCTTCAGATGTTCTCACATGTGCAGCACTCCCTCCTCATTTTAATGGGAACTCGGGGGCAGATTTATCAATAGTACCTAACACGCAGACAGTGGAAATTTAGACTCAAAAATCTGCCCCATGTTTAGATTGTCTAGTCTTAGTTTAAACCTTCTGTTATTTGGCCTACCTTATGCCACTAATTGCACCAAAATGTTGGTGCGTTTTTGATGCATGGCACCATATGCTTAGCCGCACCCTCTTTTTATTAATCCATGCCCATTTTACTAGGGGGACCCCCCTTTTGTCAAACAAGGCACAGAATTGTCTAGGAACTTTCTAAAACGCATAGTAAATGTATGTATGACCGTATTTTAGTGCAAATTGTGCCGGGATTGCGGTGTGATTGCTATAATTAATTTGCCCCTCTTAGAGCATCCTATCCTGTACTCGGAACTCCCATAGGACAGAATGGGGAGTGCCACACTAGCACGACCAGCTCTCCTTCCAGGTTCCCACCTCAGGATAGGTTGGAGCCCCATCTATCAGATATTTATGGCATGCCTCCTCATTTGTCAGAAGTGTGTGAGAGGCAAAAACCATTTGAAAGCTCTGTGCTTGCTGTCAGTGAATAGAAATGCTCCTTCATACTTAATGTATTTTGGTTTTATCACAGGAACTGACAATCAAGACAGTGTTAAGCTCGGCCAGAGAAGAACCTTCTGGACCAGCAAGGTAAGGCCGCTCGAATATTCCTAACAACTGGTGATCATTTTAGACTCTTAGCTCAAATAATGCCCCACACACGTATAATCTGAAGATTTACTGGTTAAAATAACCCCTTATGGTGTTCAATGTGTGTTCAAACTGGATAGGAGTTTAGTAGAGGTTAGAAGTGAAGTTAGGTTATCGGTTTTGACTCTCTTCTGTACTGATCTATATTATGCTTAAAGGGAACCTGTCACATAGGTTATGCCCCCCCTTGCTGAGGGCAGAACAAGGTAGTGTCAGACCTGCTGTTTCCAGCGCTGTGTCCCTTATTCTGTAAGATGCTGCAGTTTGAGTATTTAGTGCTCAAATCTGCCGTTTTCAGCCAGAAGAGTCCTTCAAAGAGTCAGTTTTTTTTCAAACCCGGCCAATCTGAGGATAGCCCCGCCCACCTCACAACTGATTAACCTATTACTTTGAATAGGTAGAAACATGTGGATAACTGTCAGTGGCCGGGACTAGCCTTTGATGGGCAGGGCTAACACCAGCTCATGAATAAGATTTGAGGGGTAAATGCTCAAAAACTACAGCATCTTACAGAATAAGGGACACAGTGCTGGAAACGGCAGGTCTGACACTAGCTTGTGCTGCCCTCAGCTAGGGGGGCATAATCCATGTGACAGGTTCCCTTTAAAGAGTACCTATCACCTCCATACAAACACACAATAAATGATAGAAGATGAAATTATAAGACTTTTCTCAAATACATGTCATTAGCAATCCAGAGGATTTCCCTCAGTTTTACAGGGGAACAGATTTTACTTTCACTTTGTAACTCAAGAGATCCTTAGCATTGTGTGGAAGATACCAACTATGCAGGGGGAGCTGAGGACATAGCTGCTTGTAAAGGTTGATCTGAGTCTCTCACTACCTACAGTACAGCAGGCACAGCACACCGAGACAGAGTTTACCTGTTGCTTCAGCCTCCTCCTCCATAGAACACAGGCATCTATATCACACTGCTGCTGGTGTGCACATGATGTAGGCTTGCACGCTCTCCGTGCACTCTCCCAGCTCAGAAGCAGGAGATTTGATACAACTGTCAACATAGTCATACATCAAGCTGTCAAGTGCTGACTTGGCCCGACTTCAGAGCTGTCTTAAAGGGCCAGCGCTTTTTTAAATTACAGGTGAAATGCTTTGATTTTCCTATTGAAACATATTTGAGAAATTGTTTGTATTTTAGTCTTCTGATACTTCATGAGGTTTCTCTGAAGGTGATAGGTCCTCTTTAAGGCATTTCTGACTGTTGCTTCCATGGTTATGTTCGGATGTTGCTTCCATGGTTATGTCGTCCATACACTAGAGTGGGTTGTCGTTGGCCGGGGGCCCACCTTACTTTCTGGATAGCCTGCCTATATCTGTTCTATTAATCTCTCTTTCATTCTGGTGCAGATGTGTAGCACTGTGCAGCTTGGGAATCTGGATGTGCGAGGAGCTGATCAATCAAACACATCATCCACAGATTAAAGAAGCTCTTAATGTCATCTGTGTTTCTCTCAAAGTAAGAACAAAGGAGATAGTCCTGCATTTACATATACCTGGAGACCTAAGGTAGGGTGGTGCCTCCAGTTATGATCACAGATGCCAGAACGCGTTTTACAGAGGAGTTGTGACAGTGCTAACCCGACCAACAGCACTCCAGAGTGTGTTCCCTGCTGTCACTATTAGGGTAGGTCCACGTGTGGCAGATTTTTTTTTTCACTTCAGATTTTGCCATAAATCCGCCACAAAATCCCCATTTGTGGAACATATGGACTTTGCTGCTGATTCACTGTGCATTTAACCCTTGCAGTGAAAATCTGCAACAGAAGTTGACATGCTGCAGATCTTCAAAATCTGCACCACGTGTCAATCTCTGTGTGGTACATTTCCACAGCAAATGTATGAGATTTTTAAAATGTAATTCGCCTATACTCTCTATACTTTACCTGCATAGATCTGCTACTAAAATCCATAACATGTGAGCCTTAGGGCAGATCCACACACAGGTTTTTCCACCACAGGTTTCGATACACTTCCACAGAAAAAGCACTGCCTGTTTTATATTTGCTTCAGTGAAAGGGGTGAAATCTAAAGTGAAAATCGTCGACACAAATTGACATGCAGCAATTTTAAGAATCCACTCCCCAGGTCAATTTCCATGCATCAGATCTGCAGGTAGAATCTGAAACAGGTGTCCTCAAACTGTGGCCCTCCAGCTGTTGGGAAACTAAAACTCCCATCATGCATTTATATAATCTATATCAGTGGTCATGATGGGAGTTTTAGTTTCCCAACAGCTGGAGGGCCGCAGTTTGAGGACGCCTGATCTGAAACATCTGTGACATATGTAAACTTATACTATACAAAGTCTATGGTAGCAACACCCATTTAAGGATATCACTAGAATATGCCATCAAAGTCTGATAGGTGCAGGTTCCATCTATTTTGGGAAGAGGCCGGCAAAAGTGTCTGCTCAGAATGGATAGCCGGTCATCCTTGCACATGACTCTCCATGTAGTTCTATGGGAGTTCCCAGTACAGGTGAGTGGTGTGTTTGGCTGTACTTTTAACTCCCATAGAACAGAATGGATAGTTGTGCGCAGGCACGGCCGGCTCTCCGTTCCGAGCCGAGACTTTCGGGCTCCCATTCCCAAGGTGGGTGCGGGTTCCAGAGATGAGACCCACACCTATCAGACTTCGATCCCATATCCTATCTGTAGGCTATCAAAGTCTATGGTGAGAAAACCTCTTTAAACTGCTGCAGTCCTCATTGAGGTTACACTTCAATGGCTAGAAAACTTAAAGGGGTTTTGCCACAATCTCATCTCATACCTCCTGCATCCAGCTCTTCAGCTCTGTGTGCTCAGAAGGGGGCGTGTGTGATTTGTTTGAATTGCATATCATGTGACCCAGCAGGATGACATCACCAGGCCTTTCCTCTCTGGGTCAAAGAAAGGTCTGTTTATGGATAGAATTATAAGTAGCTACAATGTAGCTCAGAGGTAACATTTTTGCTTTACAGCACAAGGGTCCTTGGTTCAAATCCCTGCAGGAACTTAACCTGTGGATTTTTTTTTCTCTTTATCAATGCACAGACCTGATTGTGGTTTCTTTTTTATTTATTTGCACTGTTTGACTAATTACTAACTAGTCCAAAGGACAGGAGTAGAATGACAGCACCTGGGGTTTGAACACTCAGTAGCTGCCTGAGAGGAGAGGTGATGTCTGAGCATGTGCGACCAGGACTGAGGAGCTCGCAGCCCTGGTCGTATCCCCTGGAGACGAGCTGTAAACAATGAATCACTAAAGGAGCAGCTAAAACAGAAACGGTGCAGAATTTTTAATAATGATGAATGGTGAAAATGTTTATTATTTAATTTTCAAACTTACCAAGTCAATTTTATTTTGTGGCAAAAACCCCTTTAAACTCTATAATTTAAACCAAGGTGATATTTGGCAACTCTGATGACCAGCCTGCAGGAACATCAGATTGCACACTGCTGCCCTTGATGTTCCAGGAAATAACTTTTAATTTCTTCTAGGCGGAGATATAATCACTTGAAGATACTAGCCCAAAGTCCAAGGCGGCACTGCTAAAAGATGCTGATGACACCATGTCCCCTTCTGATTTGAATTGTAAAGTGTTGTCATCGAGATCATATTTGAGGTCACGGAACACTTCAATGTTTGCTTTGTACATTGGAGGTTTTGTATAGAACTGCCAGTATGACCCGGTCAAGATGTCAGTGTAGTCCTGAAATCTTGTCACAATAAAGCAAAAGATTTCACTTTGCTCCAGTCTGGCGCCTGCGTTATCCAGTTCATTATATTCTTTGATTCAAGAAGTCAGAACAAGAAATATTATGAGAATTTCTCAGAAGTGCAGCCTGAGGCTTTGGGCCTGTACCATCAAATGCTTATGGATCAGCTTAGATGGAAGATTATAGCTCTGCAGTTCAATGACTCTTAAATGCGATAATTTATACTGTTTATTATAGAAAGTATTTCAGGTTTGTTCTTTAAAGGGCACCTGTCATATAGGTTATGCTTCGCTTGCTGAGGGCAGCACAAGCCAGTGTCAGACCTGCTGTTTCCAGCGCTGTGTCCCTTATTCTGGAAGATACAGGAGCATTAATTATTCAAATCTGACCTGTTTTGCAAGAAAAAAGTTCGACTTATTCATGAGCTGGTGTTAGCCCCGCCCTCTCATGGCCAGCACCGCCCACCTGCTGGTTATTCACAGGTTACTACCTATGCAACGTAAAAGGCTGAATCAGCTGTGGGTAGGCGGGGGCTAGCCGCGAGTGAGCGGGGCTGTCACTTGATCATGAATAAGCTGGACTCTTCTCTGGCAGAACAGGCTGAAAACTGCCAGATTTGAGCACTAAATACTCTAAAACTCCAGCATCTTACAGAATAAGGGACACAGCGCTGGAAACAGCAGGTCTGACACTGGCGTGTGCTGTCCTCAGCAAGGGGGGCATAATCTATGTGAAAGGTGCCCTTTAAATGTCTATTAGGTCTGATAGAAGTATACATGAATATTGAGAATAACATTGTTCTGCTGTTTATTTTAGTTTCCCAACAAAGTAGTTGCCCAAGTAGCGTGCAGCGTGCTGAATATTCTCCTCAATTACGTCCCGCAGCTGCAAATTTACCATCCGGACTATCCCCTGAAAATTATCGAGGTAGGTTCCTCCTTTGATAACCTTGAGATCACATTTGCTTTATGTAGGATGCACAGAGCTCCCTCTACAATCTGTAGTGCAGGGATGTAAATCTCATTTTCACGGAGGACCACATCAGCATTATAGCTGCTTTTTAAAGGGCTGGTGAAGTGCAGCTAGGGTGCCTGGGTAGGGCTGTCAAAGCTGTGCCATTGCCTGTGGGTTGCTGAACACAATGATGTGGAGATGCACGCCAGAGCTGCGACTTCACGGTGGCGCCCTCTCCTGGTTTTGCCACCACCAAGTGCTGGCTGCATCCTCTCGAAAAGCGGAGAGCTGGTCATTCTGTGTCCGGACCCTGTCCATTCCTGCTTGCTGTGTTACAGGCCACATAAAATAACATGGCAGGTTAGATTTGGACAGCGGGCCTTGAGTTTGATACGTGTGCTGAAGTGCAACCAGTGGATTGTTGTTAATTTTTTTTTTATTTTTTTTAAATGGTTAAACATAAAAATTACCAGAATTACCACAGACTGTAATGGACATTGTAGACCTAATATGTCAATTAGTGGGATTATCAAGTTTTATCACAAAACCTCTGCCCTGTGCAACAAGAAAAAAATGTTGCTACATGGAGCTCGTGTGTGTGTGCCATGTCATCTAGTGCTGTATCCTGATATATGTTCTCCTTTTTGCTTGTGGAAGATCCTTTTAGCCACTGTGACCCATCTCCTGCCAACGGCTGAAACATCGTCCTATGAACAAGATAAACGAGTGAGTATACAAATTCAGACACACGCTGTGCGTGGGGTTTTTTTTCCCCCACCTTCCCACAAATATATATATATAAATGTGTGTGTTGGGAAGGCCTGCCATACCTTTACAGAAGGTTAGCATTATCCTAGCCATTGAGTCCTTAGGGTATGTTCACACGGCTTATTTTGGAGCGCATTTCGCGGTGTACTGCGCTTAATGCGCGGGGTAATGCGCCCCATAATTACGGTAATCCATAGCTCTCATAGAGAACTATGGATTACGCCTCCTCTCCCTGCTCATACAATACGATTGTATTGTACGCGCGGGGAGATAAGTGACATGTCAATTACTTGCGGCGAATACGTGGCGCTCCTCCCCCCCCTCTCCCCCCCCCGTCGCGCCAAGGAAGTACGCAATGATCACCGCGACTCCCAAAACACCCGTCATAATTGCGGCCGCACTGTACACGCCGCAATTACGCCGTATGAACATAGCCTTAGATGTGGCAATTAGCAACAGTAGCAAGTTATTCATGCTCTCCATGGAGCTCTCATTCTGTTGCACACAATCCATGAATATAAGGTTTTTATTAGACACCAATCTAGTTATGCCCATTTTACAGTGTGTTTGGTACCACAGGGACTGTGTCACAAGGGGGCACTATACATGCTTTGGTCTTTCGGATGGGCTTCAGAATTTAGATTCACTAAATACCAGTGATTAAAGGGGTTTTGCCGAGAAGTGAGTTCCTCACCTAACAGGCTGATACTCCCCTCTTGAGACTTGAAAAAGGGGCGTTGTGTTTCTGCATTTAAAAAAAAAACACCCTCCTCTGTGATGTCATCGCTCCACCTCCCATGCACGTCCCTGATACTCAGTCTCTGTAGTTGAGCAAACATTGTTTTGCTAATCCACAGGGAGAACTGTATTGTGCACAAGCTATATGCCTTTTTTTCCCCTCTTATTTGCTCAGGAGAGAAGATAAGCTCAGCAGGCAGTGTCTTTCATTCCTTCGAGAACGGCTGCCGGGAGAGAGGGAAGGGCGCTGAGCAGAGAGCCAGGGAGAGTCTTAATGTTTACTCATGATAATTACACTACAATCAGTGGATTATCTATACAAAAGACACAGAATCTTTCTTCCAGTCCCTGCAAAGCTCATTCATGTTCCCTGCCATCAGATAAGAAGTGCAAACAACGCAAGAGGGGCCAGATCAGCTCCTGTCAGCTCCTGGTCCTGTCTAATGTAAACTGTCAGGAAACCAAGGGCATGTAAGGAAGGCTGTAGATCTCACAGGCTTCACTTTTTTTGATGACCTATATTTAGAAAAGTGATTAAATACCCATTTTGGAGGATTCCACGTCAACAGTAGACCCCTTTAATTTACTCTCACTACGTTTTTATGTATGTATAGAGGAGTAACACGTTGTTTCCCGATTGTCTTGCAGTTGATCGTGTCTCTGCTGCTCTCACTTCTAGAATGGATGATGGCACTACCACTCTCAGCATTACTGAAGCCAGTGCGGCATGCTGGGAGTGAAAACCAAGGGAGGGAAAATTCTGTATTGCACTGTGCCTATAAGGTAAGGTAGTGCTAAATCTGTATAGTGGTTCATGATATCTGATGGTTTTACCAGTTACCTGCTTGAAGAGTTAATACTGGAGAAAATCTGTTTGTCTTGTGGTCTAGGTAACAAAATCCATTGTGTAGGTCTCGGTCGCAGCGTTTCGGCAGTCTGTGCGTGATACCTGTTGGGATACCGTCAAAATGTATCTTGACGGATACTACAACAGGGCTATCGACTTCTATAGAGCAAACATAGTCCTTGTTGGACTAGGCTAACTCTATTTAGACACTGTTTCCTTATTAGACACAAAAGTGTGGTTAATTTTGATTTTTTTTCCATATACACTTGCTAAATAGGCCCTGTTTATGGTCATTCTCTCTGTATCCGTTGGGATAAGTTTGGACAGTATCCTGGGCGGTCGAAATGCAATGTGAATGGGGCCTCAGTGTATTCGGACATGAAGTTACAACTTTGTGTGTTTTGGAGATAAACTACAGCGATTCTTATCTACAATACAAACACCCAGTTTAGTAATGCAAGAAACCCAATACATTGCATTTGGCAAATTTACGTTAGAGTTGTCTCACCAACCCTGCCAGGGCGACAACACTGCCTGCTCCCAACCCCCTGGCAAACAGCTGATGTCACTGGGGGGGACCCTCTGCCAACCAGGCACTGCTGCAGGGAAAACTTGTATTACATGGCAGCCATTTAGATGAATCACTGTCTAATGCAAGAAGGGCTTAAAGTCCACGACGACAGGAGCTGATATGAACAGAACTGCTCTCTGTCCTGTCTTAGTGAGAGGGGTCCTGAGCAGGTCCTATAGAATGTATGTGTGCCCCACTAGGAACAAATGTTGGTCATGTTAAATCTGACTGCTGGATGCATATTAGATGGAAGAGGCGTCAGCTTCAAACCCTCAGGACAGCAACTGCTTCTTATGTGTGGTTGCACAGTATATGATATTTGGCTGCTATGGATTAGGAACACAAACGTATGCCTGCAGAATAGAATGTAACATTGCCCATGGTGTGAGAGATTAGCCAAGTTCTTAAAGGGGTTGTCTCACTACAAGGATTGCTGCTTTTTATGTTAAAGATCTTGCAAAAACAAGTCACTTTGCAATATATGTCCATTAGCAGTGTCCTACCTATTCCTAGATATCCCCTCTTGTATGGGCTGCATCAGCTCCTCAGGTCGCTATAGCTACAGACCTGTTTGATCTATCCTGATAGGCTGCCAGCACTAGTTGCTATAGCTACAGACCTGGCTTCTACTGCAGCCTAGTGGAAGCCAGTAAACACGCTCCTGAATTCAAAATGAAACCAAGAAAACAGGACTGAGGTGAGATGAATCGATGTAGTGAGACAACTGCTTTAAAGAGGACCGATGACATGTCTGGTGAACACTTTTGTTCCCTGTAAAATACCAATTCTGGAGCATCTTCTCTTATGACTCTGTGTTGTGCTGTTCCTATGTTATTCCTCCTAGAAATGTATTACTGAATCTGTCAGGTGGGTGTTACTATTCCAGACCTGCTGTTTCCAGCGCTGTGTCCCTTATTCTGTAAGATGCTGCAGTTTTAGAGCATTTAATGCTCAAATCTTATTCATGAGCAGGTGTTAGCTCCGCCCACCAAAGGCTAGCCCCTCCCACCTGGCAGTTATTCACATGTTTCTACCTATTCAAAGTAATAGGTTTGTCAGTTGAGGTGGGCGGGGCTAGCATCAGGTGGGCGGGGTTTGGAAAAAACTGACACTTTTCATGACTCTTTTCTGGCTGAAAACTGCAGATTTGAGGGGTAAATGCGCTAAAACTCCAGCATCTTACAGAATAAGGGGCGCAGCGCTGGAAACAGCAGGTCTGACACTAACTTGTGCTGCCCTCAGCAAGGGGGCACAACCTATGTAACAGGTTCTCTTTAAATTCAACCAATCCATCACTGATAAGACCGCCCAATGGACTTCTTAACACGGAATAAGCAGTAAGTTAAATGAATAATCTCCAAGTTCTGCTGAGTCTTTCCAAACGAAACTAAATATCAATCTACTCATCTCCTCCTGCTCTGAAACATGGGGCCCGCTGTTCAATGTGCCAGGTACTGTAGTGCTATTGAAAATTGACTCGATTTTCTAAGCCAATCACTGTTCATTTGAGTTCTTGACTGTTGTGTGACCATAGCAGCAATACTTGTATGGTAATAGAGAGGTTAGTGCACTGCCCCAGGAGGGTTTTGGCCAAGTGTGGGATTCATAAAGATATGTAGCTTTAATAAATCAGATTGGAAAGCGTCCGGACACTCATTAATATTCATGACTGAATTCCATATGATTATCATATGTATTTTGTATGATGGCTTTCTGTCACACGTATCACATTTCTGTCACTCCCTCCACTCACAGGCACTTATCTGTATATAGATGTACGGTCTGGGTGGCGGGTTCATTCATTTTATGTAAACCACCCAATATTTATGAAACCTGGCTGGACCATTCTGTAAACCAAGCACTTCTCACCCGTCGTCTCACCCATACACCCTAATAGATTGTAAGCTCTTGCAAGCAAGGCCCTCACAGAATATGTTGGCGCTATATAGGTTATTATGACTTTGTGAACACTGGTCGTAGTATTTATTTTTTTTTTAGTATTTTTCATTGCTTATGTGGCGCTAACATTTTACTGCACTGCTCTACAGAAAGTGTCATTCCCCACATCAGTCCCTGTCACCAGCGAGGTTCATCTACTCATTTCCCTGTCTCGGAAGGAAATGCTAGAGCCAACGTCTAGGATTTAGTACTAACCACTATTATCACGGACTATTACCGCTGTTTGTTTTTTTTTTTTTCTCTTAGTACAGTGTTATAGTTGTTATAATTATAGTTGTTATAATTCAGTTTAAACAGGTATAGTTACTTAAAGGGGTTGTCTCATCTCAAAGTTTCATAGGATGCATGAATGAAATAATGCTGCTTTGCTCTGTCACTTCCTGGTCAAGCTGTCTGTAATTAGCATATGAGCTCCGTGTATTCAGACCTCTGCTAATTAGATAAATCTCATGCTGTCAGGACCAGGGAAGCTTCTGAGTTAAAGTAAACAGCAGTCATTACTGGCTTTTGTCTGAAAGATCAGATAACAAACAAGCTTTCACTGTCTGAAGTTGTGAGCTGCCAGGACCTGTGTGATGACGTCACTCCCTGCTATCAGATAGAACAAACAGCAGGGTGGAGAAGTACACACGTCAGTCACTTGGGAAACCTGAGAGAGCACAGAAGGTGATAAAATCACTTGTAGCTCCTTAACAACAAAAAATGAACGACGCAATATATTTTGAAAACATCTTTATTTAGTGTTCCCAACATGTTGAAAGCTGATCTTTGTAGCGAGACAACCCCTTTAACTTTTTATTTTCCTCTGTACTTGTGCTGCATACATTCCTGGGGCATTTCAAAATGTGGCTTGGACTGTATTCTCCACCAGAAGGTGAAATTACAGGAAATAGATGTAATTCAGATCTAAACTCCGCTCTTCAGACATGAGCCCACAGGGTAAGTGAATGGCACTGGTGAGATATGTGCGGCTGTTCAGGGCTGAATTATTTTATGTTTTTGTCTATGAGACTGGCTGGGGAGCATATAACGTGCACGCGTGGATTTGTATTTTTTTACAGGAGTCTGTATTTTACAGGTCCAGTAGGTGTTTAATGACTGAGCTAGTTTATATAACTTATTTAATTCAGTTGAGCTTTATCCTGACTGACAATTTTATGCGGTGCTAGCATTGGGGTCCACACTTGTAACACCAATTGCATCATTCATACATGCATGCATCTTATATAGTTTCATAGTCTGTAAGGCTGAGAAAAGACAGACGTCCATTCAGTTCACCCTATTGTCCTACAGTGTTGATCCAGAGGAAGTCAGAATAATAAAGTGAGGTAGAAACCACTTGTCCTCATTTTAGGGAAAAAAATCCTTCCTTTGGCACAGAGTTCCATGGTCTCACTGCTTTTAGGCCCGGTTCACACGGCTTATTGAAGCCGGAATTGCGAACCGGATTGCGCTCGCAATTCCGGCTTGAATAAGAGGTGGGGGCGCGGCCCGCCGGCCCCATAGACTTCCATTATCCACGGCGCGTATTGCCGAGCGGGGAGGAGCGACGGAATCCACAGTTCTCAGAGAACTGTGGATTACCGTAATTACTGCGACGGATTGGCGCCGTACTGCAGCGCAAATCCGGCGCGCAGTTCCGCGACGAAATAAGCCGTGTGAACACGGCCTAACGGCAAAAAAAAAAACACACCTTTCTATGTTTATGTAGAAACCTTCTTTCTTACAGATGCAGAGCATGCCCCTTGTTACATGTACCTGTCTCAAAAAGAGCATGGATACAAAAATCTTAATTCTTTGGCTTCACCAGGATTTTGAGCACAAATAACCCTCACAAAAGTCTTGTAATTTTATTTGCAAGTCAATGTACTGAGTTTGTTACCTTAGGGCTTGTTCACATGGAGTTTTCCGTGTTACAAGCGCTTTAAGGATCCGTCTTGGGGTCCGCAATGTCGGTCCCCAAGAGGAATCTAACCGTTAGCAGTGACTTTATCACTGCTCGCTATGCTGAACACAGAGCGGCGTTCAGATGAGAGATCGCTGCTGCGTGTTTCAATAGCGCAAAATTGACATGCAATTCTTTTCAAGGCGGAGCCCAGCGGCGCTTTTGAAACCCGCAGTGGCGATCCCTCATGTGAACGCTGCTGCGTGTTCAGCATAGACAGCAGTGAGAATCTCGCTGCTAATTCTTAGATCCGTCTTGGGGACCGACATTGCGGACCCCAAGACGGATCCTTAAAGCGCTTGTAACACGGAGTGTAAACTCCGTGTGAACAAGCCCTTAGAGGGCTAATGAGAAAAGTTATCTTGGATTTCCTGTGCAGGTAATGAACAAGCACAAATATAAATGTAACTATTTAAAGTATAAACACCTATCACTATAAGGCCAGGTTCACACAGTGTATAGCGGTGTGTACTTTGAGTGCCGCTATATGCCTGCTGGTTTAGAAGTAAGAGCTGGCCAGCGCAAGCTTCTGAGCCACTCCGGCCCAGCCCCCATTCGCCCTACCTTTCCCCGGTGCATAAGCGCCGGAAAGAAGGGATAGGTCACTTATTTCTCCAGGCGTTCAGTACCCGCTGGGAAATACGCTGTAAAATCATAGCATTCATGATTGCTCTGCATTTACCGTAGTTACAGGCCGTATTTCGGCTGCATTGCATCGCAAGTACGTCCCGAAGTACACTCTGCAAATACGTCATGTGAACATTAAGGACCACTCTGCATTAACCATCAAGTCAAAATACATATACCATATAGTTCCTACAACCGAATTAGACTCCTTACAATACAATATCCCAAAACTGTATTTAATCAAGCATTGTTAAAAATACATAAAATATGTATAAAGAAAATGAAGTGACAGAAAAGGTCACCATTTGTGCAATCTTTGTTGTAAAAGGCCTCTTAAAGGGAATGTGTCATCAAAAAATGAGTAATTGTTTAAGTCCCATTTTTATGTTAAACACATTTTTTAGGAATTTTTGATTATATTTTTCATATCACTTTCAATATTTTTTAATCATTCTTAAGTCCTGCAGTTTTCACTTTGGCCACTAGGCCTTGTTTGCACTGCTTTAACAGCAGTCAGAGAGATGCTTTACAGTAGCTTCATGCACTGTAGGAGTCTTAAGACGGACTCGGTCCCATTGACTTCTATAGGAGAGTTTTCTAGTCATGCTCTGTGACCTGGGAAGACGTCAGTGTGCAGGGAGGTGAAAAGGTGAACTGTGACTATCTCCTCTTGTGACTGGGGGATCCTGTGTTATCTATTCACACTGGTGTCTCCTTTCAGTTTGACCCACTTTGAGCAGACAACTGAGAATCTTTCTGTACAGAACAGGAAGTTTCAGACTATTAGGCTTAGTGGCCTAAAAACTGCAGGACTTAGGAATTATTAAAAAATATTGAAAGTGATATGGAAAATTAAAAAAAAAAATAACCAAAAATTCTTAAAAAATGTCTTGAACATAAAAATGTGAGTTAAACAATAAGTCATTTTTGATGACACATTCCCTTTAATAGTGGTACTTGCTGTTGTGACTTCAACCTGTTTTAAGGCCTTGAGATCACTTGTTTCCTATTTCTTTTCCCTTAGAGAATTCTCTCCTAGTTTTCTTAAGGTGATCTTACATGTTGGGTAAATGTCAGCCGAAACTGATCATTTCAACAGTATTTGAATGTGTATGGTATTTCTCAACTCTGCTCTGACCAAAGGTGTTGGGGACAGAAGGATCGGGCATGTTGGATTTCAGCATGTCTAATCTATTGTTCTCATTGTAGATAGAATTGCTGACTGAAGCAAGCGTGTATGGGAAAATCGGTCTAAATCGGTGTTCCCCAACACCAGTCCTCACGCCCCTCCAACAGGTCATGTTTTCAGCATATCCAGTTGAATGCACTGACGTAATTAAATCACTTGTGCAATGTTAAGGAGAGACAGAAAACATGACCTGTTGGTGGGGAGTGAGGACTGGAGTTGGGGACTTCTGGTCTATATGAGCAGTGGGCCTTGAGCTATTCAAAGTGAATGGGCAGCTATATAATGCTTCTTATATATCCATTACATATAGGTACATAATTGAGAAGGTTGGAAGTAAAGAAACCAGTCCATCAAGCCCAACCTACATTCCCAGCACATAGATCTAGAAAAAGCCCCAAACTCCTAAGGCGGATGCCAATTGCTCTACTCCTTTGCGAGTCAGAGTAAACCTCTGGCTCAATGTCCTATCCGTAGAATCTAGAACCCATAACTTGTAATATTATAGTTGACAAGAAAGACATTTAGGCCCTTATTCAACCTTTTCAATGACTCAATCACAACCTCTTGTGGCGTCGTGTTTCATAGTGCCACCGCTCTTCCAGTAAAGAATCCCCATCTATGATGATGACGATGCCCCTCTGTCCTGAATACAGGCCTTCCCTGTTTCCCCGAAAAGAAGACATCCCCCGAAAATAAGACATGGTGCATTTTTTTATGCAATTCAGAGTTTGGCTGCTTATGTTGATGTTTGTGATAAAATTACAACCAAATAAACTTCACGACAACCGTGTCATTTATGCTCCATTTCCCAGTTTGGCATTTATTTAGCCAAACTTTCCACAATGTCACTTTAACATTTCTTATTCCATTTATAACAACTAGAATGGTGCAGAGTCTTGTTCATTATGAGGATATGCGGGAACATGATAAGCATACAAATATGACTCTTCAATATTAAATACGTTAAATACAAGCCCTCACATTAATTTCTCACAGGCTGAACTAGCTGATCTGTAGTATGCTATAGTATCCTGTTATATCCACAACCAAGCACTTAGCTTTAGTAGAATCTCCACTTTTCTACGTTCCGTGTTAGTCTGCTAGAGACTCTTCAACTTCTTTCGCTGATCCTCTCGTCATCTGACAAGAAGGTTAGTGCGCCTGTGCGACGTTTCGGGGCGTACCCCTTTCTCAAGCTCTGTGATAAATTTACTACAGTATATTAAGGGTAAGTTTACACAGCTTAATTGCGGGGCGTACTGTATGCCCCACAATTATGAGGGGTCGCGCTGATCGGCGCGGACTCCCGCGATGCGGGGGAGGGGGGCCAGCAGCCCGCCGGCTCCATAGACTTGCATTACTCGCGGCGCAAATAAATGACATGTCACTTACCTCTCTCCGCAGCATATTGCACATATGAAAACTGTGGATTACTGTAATGATTGGGGCGCATTTCGCTCGTATTAGAGCGCAGTACGCCGCGAAATGCGCCCCAAAATAAGCTGTGTGAACATACCCTTGTACTTTTGTTCAACAATAAATGTGACGACTTGTTCATGGAGGTATAAAACATCCCCTAAAAATAAGTCTTAGCTCGTCTTTAGGAGCAAAAATTAATATAAGACGCTGTCTTAGTTTCGGGAAAACAGGGTAGGTGTAAAAAGATTGTAAAAGACATCTTCCTATTCCTTTTCCCATGTAAGTTCTCCTGTATTAAAGGGAATCTGTTGCCAATTTTTTATTTTTTTTACTTATTAAATCAAGCCCCTGATCCATATTCTTTTCCTCTGTCGTTTTTATTTCCTGATTGTAGATTTCTCTATTCGGCCGTCTATATATGATTGTGGGGAAGACATTCTTGCTTGCACTGCTTTAACAGCAGTCAGACAAATACTTCACAGCAGCTTCATGGACATAGGATTCTTAAGACAGATTCTGTCCCATAGACTTGTATAGGAGAGTTTTCACTGTGAAGGGAGGGGAGAGGGGGAGCTGTGACTATCTCCTCTTGTGACTGGTGGATTCTGTGTTATCTATACACATTGGTGTCTCCTTTCAGTTTGACCCTGCTTTTACTGATAATGAGCACACTGCTGAAAAGCTCTCTAAACAGAACAGGAAGTGTCAGACGATTATTAGGTTTAGTGGCCAAAGTGAAAACTGCAGGACTTAGGAATTATTAAAAAAATATTGAAAGTGAGATGAAAAATTAAAACAAATATATCCAAAAATTCCTAAAAAGAATGTGTTTAACATAAAAATGTGAGTTAAACAAGAAGTCATTTTTTGATGACACATTCCCTTTAACATGAGCTTTGTAACCTATGCTGATAAAGCTGACTAATGAAATGTGTCCCCGACCTTTGTATTCACTTGTTTATCTTTATCTTCAGATTTCCCATTGGGAAGGTTAGAATACATTTGGGCAAATTCCTTGCTTGCTAGCTAGCACATACAAATAGGCGTAGTCTTTCTATGTATGTGTATTCAGTAAAACAGTTGCTTGGGTATAAGACGTGTATTGACATCAATTACACTCGCGTTATGGTTGATTACAATAAGGACTTTTATCAAGGAAGCTCCTTTGGTCCTCGGTGTATTTCATTATTCTTTGATGTATATTGATTTTTGCAGCATTAATCACTGTATTTGCTCCTTTGCTGAAGTGCACACCGTTCTGCTTGAATGATCTTTTAATTGTTTTCTTTAATCTACTTGCAGGTTTTACATGACTGTGTTTATGGCTCGCAGCATTTCAGCAACCCGCGCTACTTTCCCTTGAGCCTTTCAGATCTGGCATCTGAAGACTATGATCCCTTCTTACAGCTGGAATGCCTGAAGGAACCAGAACCTCTCCATTCCCCAGATTCGGAGCGTTCAACCAAACTACAGCCCGTCACCGAAGGTAAGCACGAACGTGAAATACGGATACGGTATGCCATGCCCACACCTCCCTTTTTTTTTTACTCTCCTTGTTGCCTAATGTTTTTGACCTCTGCTCCACTCTACTTGTAACCAATAAGCACCTGGAGATGATATTGTTGCTGCTTATCTATATGGCCCAGTTCCGTCACAGCCATGACAGGAGGAGAGAGCCATGCGACCTTCACTGATTGTACAAGATACTGGTAAACTCGTGACCACATAGGGGGCCATATGTTCCCACACTAAGGCAATGTTCACACGGCTTATTGCCGACGTAATTACGGGATGGATTTCGCCCCGCAATTACGCCGGCTGCCGTGGGGCGGGGCGGGAGGCCAGCAGCTCGCCGGCCCCATAGACACTCATTATTCACGGCACGTACACGCCGTAAATAATTGACATGTCGCTTTCTCCCCCCGCGGCAGATTCGCCGAGCCGGGAGAAGAGACGGAATCCATAGTTACGGCGCGCAGTACAGCTGAAATCAGCGCCCAAATAAGCCGTGTGAACGAGGCCTAACACAGATATGCTGCAACATCATTATCTGCAGGTGTCTATCATTTACAAATAGAGATGGTCCCACCCTTAACGACCGCCCACCGACTTTTGGCGTCGATGCAGACATCGGGGTTTGCGGTGCCCGGGCGCCGCAGCAGCGCTGGGATCGGGGCTGTACTACACAGCCCTGATCCCAGAGCATCTCCTGCGAGCATCAGGGAGTGGGGGAACCCCCGCAACCCAGTGCTTTTACCCTTTTATTGCGGCGGTACGTCACCGCAGCGCAGTTAAAGGGTTTCCCTGCGCTGTCGGGTGATCAGAACACCCGGTGACCCGACAGAGCCCAGGGAACGGCTGCACAGTCAGTTCTGGGGACCCAAAGTAGCCCCAGAGCTGTCTGTGTAAGAAGCCAGTGACCAGGACAGACTGTGAGCTGTCCTGATCACTGCCTGTGTCAGACTGACACAGATTATAATGTATTAGCATATATGAATATTCTAACACATTACTAAGTGTAAAAAATAAAATGTAAAACAGTTCTCCCTTCATGGGATTTAAAAATAAAAAGTAAAAACATAAGTGTAAAAAAAAAAAGAAATCATACAATAAAAATATTTAATAAAAAATAATTGTGCATATATTACACACACAAAAAAAAACTACACATATTAGGTATCCACACGACCGTAATAACCTGTAGAATTAATCCAACAAGTTATTAAGTGTGAAATGTGAAATGTGAATGGTGTAAAAAAAATAAAAATTATTTAAGTGAACTTAAACTATTCCCCCATAAAGTACAACTCGTCTAGAATAAAACGAGGCCTCATGCAACTGCGTCATAAAAAAAAAAAGTTACAACTTTTGAAACGCAAGGAGGCAAAAACTAAAAAAATGTTCTGGTCATTAACTACTTTTTAACCCCTTAAGCCCCAGGCCTGAAAAGTCCATTTTGTGGTCAGGTCATATTTTTCCCTACCGCCCTCATTGTAGTAGTGGGAAAATTTTCCATCCTGTGGTCTGTAATGGTCTTTTGCTACAAGTCTTCCTACTATTGTATGGTGCTCTCTCCAAGGAGTAATCTTACACCTCCTTAGAGCTAAGTCAAAGGCCTCTCACCCCACCAACCTGGACCATGCTCTGCAGTGATGAGGTGCAAACACCCTGAAGAAGCTGATGGGAAGGTGTTCCTTATGTAAGAGTTACTGCATGGGATTGTAATCCCCAGTCATGTATCAAGTGACCCAAAACGGGTCTGATGTGTCTAAAAGGGATGCTAGTTCCAGTAGGTGGCACCAAAGGCCTAGGTCTCTTCCCTAGAGCCTATTTCTGCTATACTAAGATATGACATATGGCTAGGATATGCCATCACATGCTAATCAGAGGGGATTAACTGAATGGTTGGGGCTGTGTTGCACTGTGTTCTGAGGGGGTTGCAAGAAGCATCACTTGGTAAAAATATATATATATTTTTTTTTTTATTTATTTATTTTTAAAAGCCAAAGGAACCATGTTCTTTAGTCTTTAGCCGGATCAGCAAAGGTCCTGGTTTTCTAGTGAATTCAAGGATTGTAAGAATAAAGAGGTTCACACAGTAGCTAAGTGAATAGATAAAATTTACTTAAAGGGGCTGTTGTCTTTTATATTTTTATTTATTATGCATCTAGTAGGAAATCGCACCATTTTGTAATATACATGTATTAAAAATTCTGCTTCTGTATCTTTTTTATACCAGTGCAGTAGGGCCCTTATCTAGAAACGAAAGATGGTGCAGCCCACATTTCTGTCCGTAGTAATGGCTGCCAAGGACTAATTCTGAACTAATTAGTCATGTGACCACCATACAGGCCATGTGACCCCTCATGGCCGTTTCTATACCAGTAGTGTATTGAAGTGCAGAACTTTATTAACAACCGCATAAAAACTGTTGTGTTGTGTTTTTTTAACACTTACCTTTATTAACAACATGTAATCGCCTAGAGAGACAGCAGTTCTGCAAGTAACTACACACAGGGGAGAAGCTGCTGGAACAACCATGTTCCTATTCAGTTGCAAATAAAACAGACAGGATTCACTTAGGTGTTTCAGGTAGACATGCCCTTAATCATAGCATAACCTGTTACACGAGCACAATTTATTATATCTGTGTGTGGACCATTTAAAAGATGCAAAACCACACACATACACCAAACAAAAATAAAACACAAATAGCATATGTATACACGCAGAACTCTCAACACCCATTCCCCCGCTATACCCGGTGAACTGGACTGTCCTTATATTTATAGACTATACCTCACAAATGTCGGGTAACCCTGCTGCTGACTGACTGACGCCATGTTTACTCCATACACTCCCCCATAGATGTCATGTGACCCTGCTGCTGACTGACTGACGCCATGTTTACTCCATACACTTCCCTCATAGATGTCATGTGACCCTGCTGCTGACTGACTGACGCCATGTTTACTCCATACACTCCCCCCATAGATGTCATGTGACCCTGCTGATGACCGACTGACGCCATGTTTACTCCATACACTTCCCTCATAGATGTCATGTGACCCTGCTGCTGACTGACTGACGCCATGTTTTACTCCAAACACTCCCCCCATAAAATGTCATGTACCCTGCTGCTGACTGACTGTTGCCATGTTTACTCCATACACTTCCCCCATAGATGTCATGTGACCCTGCTGCTGCCCCCTGACGCCATGTTTACCCCATACACTTCCCCCATAGATTTTCATGTGACCCTGCTCTGACTGACTGACGCCATTTTTTACTCCATACACTTCCTTCATAGATGTCATGTGACCCTGCTGCTGACTGACTGACGCCATGTTTACTCCATACACTTCCCCCATAGATGTCATGTGACCCTGCTTCGGACTTACTGACACCGTGATTCATCCATACACTTCCCCCGTAGAGGTCATGTGACCCTGCTGCTGACTGACGCCATGTTTACTCCATACACTTCCCCCATAGATGTCATGTGACCCTGCTGCTGACTGACTGATGCCATGTTTACTCCATACACTTCCCTCATAGATGTCATGTGACCCTGCTGCTGCTGACTGACTGACGCCATGTTTACTCATAGTTGCCAACTTTTGAAAATGATAAAGCAGGAGACATCAGTGGGCGGCGCGCGTAGCGGCAAAAATTTGCATGGACACGCCCATCTTGTCGGTATGCCACGCCCCTTCAAAAAGCCACACCCACTCCACTTAACTGCATAACGGCTTTGGAAGAAAGCCAGGTAAATGCCCTTATAGCCAGGTAGTAACCCCCCATAAGCAGGTAGTGCCCCTTACAGGCAGGTAGATGCCCCCTTGTAGCCAAGTAGATGCCCCCTTGTAGCCAAGTAGGTGCCCCCCTTTGTTAGCCTAGTAGGTGCCCCCCTTTGTTAGCCAGGTGCCCCCCTTTGTTAGCCAGTAGTTGCCTCCCTTTGTTTGCCAGGTAGGTGCCCCCATTGTGTGCCAGGTAGGTTTCCCCCATTGTTTGCCAGGTAGATGCCCCCATTGTTGCTAGGTAGATGCCACCTCTGTTGCCAGGTAGATGCCCCCTCTGTTGCCAGGCAGAGCCCCCCATATAGCTAATAAAAATAAAATAATAAAATCCACTTACCTCCCCAGGCTCCTGCAGCACGGCCGCCCGACGATCTCCTCAGGGGCGCAGGTGGGGAAGTGAGAGCACCGCGCGCACATCCCCTGCAGCCGCCGTCACTTCCCCTGCTCCGCTGACCTGTATGTGCGGCGCACACACCGGCGCCGGACATACAGGGGAAGAAGGGAGGCGGGAGCGATCCCTCCTGCCTCCTCCCTGCACAGCGAGACTCCGGGCGGGTGAAACGGGCGCAGCGGGCGCTTCACCCGCCTGTAGGAGCGGCCCGGTGGCGCCAGAGTAGCGCACTAGCGCTACTCTGTCGGCGCAGCCATTTAAAGAACCCCCGCCGCCTGCTGGCGGCGGGAGGAATGCCAACTCCCCCGGGAGGGGTCCCCAAATAGCGGGACCCCCCCGCCAAAAACGGGAGAGTTGGCATGTATGTGTTTACTCCATACACTTCCCCCATAGATGTCATGTGACCCTGCTGCTGACTGACGCCATGTTTACTCCATACACTTCCCTCATAGATGTCATGTGACCCTGCTGCTGACTGACGCCATGTTTACTCCATACACTTCCCCCATAGATGTCATGTGACCCTGCTGCTGACTGACTGACGCCATGTTTACTCCATACACTTCCCCCAAAGATGTCATGTGACCCTGCTGCTGCTGACGCCATGTTTACTCCATACACTTCCTGCATAGATGTCATGTGACCCTGCTGCTGACTGACGCCATGTTTACTCCATACAGTCCCCCATAGATGTCATGTGACCCTGCTGCTGAATGCCTGACGCCATGTTTACTCCATACAGTTCCCCCATAGATGTCATGTGACCCTGCTGCTGACTGACGCCATGTTTACTCCATACACTTCCCCCATAGATGTCATGTGACCCTGCTGCTGCTGACTGACGCCATGTTTACTCCATACACTTCCCCCATAGATGTCATGTGACCGGGCTGCTGACTGACTGACGGCATGTTTACTCCGTACAGTCCCCCATAGATGTCATGTGACCCTGCTGCTGACTGACTGAACGCCATGTTTTAGTCCATACACTTCCCCATAGATGTCATGTGACCCTGCTGCTGACTGACTGACCCCAGTTTACTCCCATACACTTCCCCCATAGATGTCATGTGACTGCTGCTGACTGACTGACGCCATGTTTACTCCATACACTCCCCCATAGATGTCATGTGACCCTGCTGCTGACTGACTGACGCCATGTTTACTCCATACACTTCCCCATAGATTTCATGTGAGCCTGCTTCTGACTGACGCCATGTTTACTCCATACACTTCCCTCATAGATGTCATGTGACCCTGGTATCCAGGTAACAGTAGGACTTCTCCAGCATTACTACCACAGAGTCTTCTCATGTCTGTCAGTGTCTGTGGAGAAGACGCCGCACACTGTCCTCTCTGTCTCCTCAGTGCACCTTGTGTCTCAGGTAACTTTATTAACATGACATCACCTAGAGAGACAGCAGTTATACAAGTAACTACACACAGGGGAGAAGCTTCTGGAACAACCATGTTAGTAATGATGATTCCACCATTATTTCTATTCACTCCCCCCATAAATGTCATGTGACCCTGCTGCTGACTGACTGACGCCATGTTTACTCCATACACTTCCCCCATAGATGTCATGTGACCCTGCTGCTGACTGACTGACGCCATTTTACTCCATACACCCCCCATAAATTTCATGTGACCCTGCTGCGGACTGACTGACGCCATGTTTACTCCATACACTTCCCCCATAGATGTCATGTGACCCTGCTGCTGACTGACTGACGCCATGTTTACTCCATACACTTCCCCCATAGATGTCATGTGACCCTGCTGCTGACTGACTGACCCCCATGTTTTAACTCCATACACCCTTCCCCCATAGATGTCATGTGACCCTGCTGCTGACTGACTGACGCCATGTTTACTCCATACACTTCCCCCATAGATGTCATGATACCCTGCTGCTGCTGACAGACTGACGCCATGTTTACTCCATACACTTCCCCCATAGAAGTCATGTGACTGCTGCTGACTGACGCCAATGTTTACCCCCACACACTTCCCCATGATTTCATGTGACCCTGCCCGCTGACTGACGCCATGTTTTACTCCATAAAACTTCCCCCCATAAGATGTCTTGTGACCCCGCTGCTGACTGACTGATGCCATGTTTACTCCATACACTTCCCCCAAAAGATGTCATTGATTGCTGCTTCTGACTGACGCCATGTTTACTCCTTACACTTCCCCCATAGATGTCTTGTGACTGCTGCTGCCGACTGACGCCATGTTTTTCTCCATAAAAACTTCCCCCATAGATGTCATGTGACTGCTGCTGACTGACGCCATGTTTACTCCATACACTTCCCCCATAGATGTCATGTGACTGCTGCTGACTGACTGACGCCAGTTTACTCCACACACTTCCCCCATAGATGTCATGTGACCCTGCTGCTGACTGACGCCATGTTTTAAATCCATACACTTCCCCCCCATAGATGTCATGAGACCCTGCTGCTGACTGACGCCATGTTTTTCTCCATAAAACCTTTCCCCCCTAGATGTCTGTGACTGCTGCTGACTGACTGACGCCATGTTTACCCATACACTTCCCCCATAGATGTCTGTGACTGCTGCTGACTGACTGACGCCATGTTTACTCCATACACTTTCCCCATAGATGTCATGTACCCTGCTGCTGACCCCCATGTTTACTCCATACACTTCCTCCATAGATGTCATGTGCCCTGCTGCTTTCTGACGCCATGTTTACCTTTCCCTACACTCTCCCCCTATAGATGTCATGTGACCCTGCGGGTGACTGACTGACGCCATGTTTAAATCAATACACTCCCCATAGATGTCATGTGACCCTGCTGGGTGACTGAGCCATGTTTACTCCCTACACTTCCCCCATAAAATGTCATGTGACCCTGCTGCTTACTGACGCCATTTTACTCCATACACTTCCCCCATAGATTCATGTGACCCTGCTGCTGACTGACTGACGCCATTTTACGCCAATACACTTCCCCCATAGATGTCATGTGAAACCTGCTGCTGACTGACGCATGTTTACTCCATACAAATTCCCCCATAGATGTCATTGACCCTGCTGCTGACTGACGCCATGGGTTTTCTCCCACACACTTCCCCCATAGATGTCATGTGACCCGCTACTGAATGACGCCATGTTTACTCCACACACTTCCCCCATAGATGTCATGTGACCCTGCCTGCTGACTGACTGACGCCATGTTTAAATCCATACACTTCCCTCATGATGTCATGTGACCCTGCGCTGACTGACGCCAATGTTTACTCCATACACTTCCCTCCCTAGATGTCATGTGAACCCTGCGCGACTGACGCCCTGTTTACTCCATACACCCCCCATAGATGTCATGTGACCCTGCTGCTGACTGACTGACGCCATGTTTACTCCATACACTTCCCCCATAGATTCATGTGACCGCTGCTGACTGACCCGACGCCCTGTTTACTCCATACACTTCCCCCATAGATGTCAGTGACCCTGCTGCTGACTGACCGACGCCATTTTACTCCTTACACTTCCCCCATAGATGTCATGTGACCCTGCTGCTGACTGATGCCATGTTTACTCCATACACTTCCCCCCATAGATGTCATGTGACTGCTGCTGACTGACTGCCGGGAGGTGACATGACTGACGCCATGTTTACTCCATACAGTTACTCCATGGGAGTCATTACTGGGAGTCATTACTATGGACTATCTGGGCTATACCATTTTGTTTTCTAGATAGAGATCTAATACAAGCGTTACAGGAGCAGCAGTTTTAATACATGTGTATTAGAAAATTGTACAATTTCCACTGATATACATGAAAAATTAAAACGTGACTTGAATATGATTTAAGAATTGGTGCGGAGTTTAAAATGTGTAAGCAGGAGCTGTGTCTCTTGACCTAGAAATCCTTGATCGTAATGGGATATCATAATAAAATTGTATAATTTTTATCTGGTTTGCTGGATCTATGGAATTTGCACTAACCCCTTTAACCCATGCTTCCAACCTAGATGTCAGACTCCCACTGAACCGCAAAATAGGGTATGTCGTAGTGATATGCCACAAAATACCAAAATGGAACACCTCTTTAAATGAGCTCTGCCATAAAGGGGCGCTCTGTAATAATCTTATAGCATTCACCTCTGTGGTATGGAAGGCCTGCTCTGACTTCTGCTATCTATAGTTTTAAAGGGGTTGTCCACATTCATTTCTTTAATTCATTTTAAAGGGGGTGTCCGGGACTTACACAAGCTGGTTGATCCATTGGCATATGATTAGAAATAGAAAAAAAGTATACTCACCTCCCTGACGCTCCTGTTCCGTTCCGGTGGCCGCCCCGTACATCCCGAATGTAAGCAGTGAACGTCCATCGTTCATGTGCTTCGTGCAGCCAATCACAGGCCAGAGCAGTCACGTGCACTTGACGTTGTGGCCTGTGATTGGCTGCACATAGTATGTGAACAATGGACGTTCACTGTGCAGCTGGGATGTACGGGCCAGCCACGGGAAGGAATGGGAGCATCACAGAGGTGAGTATACTTCTTTACTTCTAAAATCACCTTGGCATTTGTTGCTGTAAGGCTATACGCACCGCAATACGCCGGGGTTTTGGGAGTCGCGCTGATCAGGGCGTACTCCCGAAGCACATGGGGGAGGGGAGGGGGGACGGCCCGCCGGCTCCATTGACATGTATTGCTCGCGGTGCGTAATCAGCACGAATTATTGACGTCACTTATCTTCCCAATCGTATTGTACGGGGTGGGAGGTCACATTATCCATAGTTCTCTATGAGAGCTATGGATAACCCTAATTGCAGCGCGTATCTCACCGCGTATTAAGTGCAAATACGTGGCGAAATGTGTGCCGCAATTGCACCGTGTGAACCTACCCTGTGACACCCCGGTGCCCTCAATGTGCGCTTACGTCTGGTTGCTGCAAATGGTGCATGACCGCTGCAGCCAACGAGTGGCTTTACTAGCCTCATATCATTCCATGGACATCACCCCTCACATGCCAGTTACTTCATGAGCTTATAATGTCAGTGGAACGGCACATGATTACTAAATGTGGATGACACTGCCGACATCGTTGGCACTGGAGCAGTGGTGAGTGTCAAGGCGAGTATGTGTTTCTTTTTTTGATTATTGCGGCAGTAACTTTAAAATTAATTGCAGAAAAAAATTCTATGTGGACATCCCCTTAAAGCGCCACTCATTTGTGCACCCTGCATGCAAATGAGTAGTTTACAGTTGCCATTGTGGTTGATTCTGCAAGTGCATTAAACCCGCGCGCTTCTGTATGCAAGCGCGCAAGCAATTATGGGGGGTGTTGATGTCCAGTTTTGCATCAGGGGGGCCGTTTTCACACTGCCAGGATTTTCCATACATATATTTTGAGAAGCTGTAATTTCCGGTGAAATTGATATATTCACACACTTAGCATTGTTTTATGATCCTTATTGTTGTATTTTTCCACATTTTTGTTCCAGATTTCATAACACATTTTTGTTCCTTAATTAGTAGTAGCAGCGTCCTAATGATTCCTAGTTCTAGGTTAGGAACCGTTTTCAACAAAAGTTTCAGCCCTGTTCTGTATGTAATGTACCCCCCCTACTCCCTCCCCACACGCTGCGATGCCAGCAAAAATATTGAGTGCCAGAATAAACTTTTATATCCATAATTTAGGATTTTTCACACCAAAAAATAGAGGAGGGCGTCAAGCCAGGTCTCCTAATGGTGAAAACAGCAATTCTATTAGCAATCATGGCACCAGTTGAAGGTTTGTCAGCAGGATGTCATACACAAATCATTTCATTTCTTGGATCAGCAAATAAATTGAATCCTCCATATGGGTCTCAATTAATCGATTGGATTTAGACTTTATTAGGATGCAGCCTCATTTCCTGGATTTAAAAATCATATTTAAAAAAAATGAAAAAAGTTACTAGTTGTGCCAAGTATAATGGATTTAGACTTTTTATCAGTTAATGTGTATTTTGTGTGTACACACCAGATCTGTCATATTCGGGTCTTGTGCGTTCGCTATTGTGAAGTGTGGTTGCTGATGGACTATATTTCCCAGCAGAATTATTTTAAACCTGCTAATGAATTAGAATTTTTAGCGATTTTCTATGTAATTTAAAGAGGTTGTCTCATCACAAGCAGGTTCAGATTCATGCTTCCTGTCTCTTCCTAGTCAGGCTGTGGGTTACTCTATAGCAGTGATCATCCCAGCTCCGTATTCGCAGCTCTTCTAATTGAACATGAGAGCAGGAGATCTAATCTATTAGCTCTAAGGGTATGCTCACATGGCTGAGGCTATGTTCACATGGCTTATTTACGCCGTGTGGACGGGGGTGGGAGCGGGGGGCCGGCACCTCGCCGGCCCATAGACTTTCATTACCAGCGGCGCGTATACACCGCTGGTAATTCACATGTCACTTATCTCCCCGCCCGGCGGATTCGCCGAGCAGGAGAGGAGACGTAATCCATAGTTCTCTATGAGAACTGTGGATTACCGTAATGACTGGGACGTATTCCAGCCGTAATTCACGCAGTACGGCGCGTAATACGGACTGAAATACGTCCCATTTTAAGCCGTGTGAACATAGCCTGATTTTGACACTGTTTTTTGAGCATCTTTCGGAGCATTTCCACTCCCAAAACAGCATCAAAAACCCTCCAAAATGCCCTCAGGTCATTTTCATTTTTGCTGCAAATTGTGCCAGAATTCTGGTGCAAATGCCTTGATAAATGTGCCCCGTAGTGTGTATGAGAAGAATGAGCGGTCGAAAGCAAAGACTGCAAAATAACACAACACATAAAATATCTATAAAATTGGTGCAGAGAAAAAGTTTGACAGGTGCCCGTAACACAAGATCAGATATCGTCTGTCATTTCCTAAGTGGAAATATGTGACCGGTCAATGATTAGGTACTACACTGACAAGCAAAAGGGTAACAATGTTTTGAACTTTTGACTTTCAGGCTCCATATCTCACCATCCACTACAGCTTTGAACGTGAGACTCCCATCATTTTATAGACAATCCTCTTGGCTATCTCATACATGAATTTGACATATCTGACATGAAATCAGAATAAACCTTATCCGTTTTGGGTCAATTAGGAACCAAAATTATCTATATTTGCCAAATGCCAGAATAATGAGAGAGAGAATTTTTATTACTTTCTGCCAAGTCAAAAGTTTCCATACATTTCATTAGTATTTGGTAGCTTTCCCCTTAAACTGTATGACTTGGGTCAAACGTTTTGGGTATCCTTCCACAAGCTTCTCACAATAGTTGGTAGGAATTTTAGACAAATAGAACCAAATGCACCGTATTTCTTAAAGCGCATCAACAGCAGTGTATTGGAGTTCCCCACTCCACGTGAAACTTGGATATAAATTGCACTGCTTCACAATTCCTCAGAGTTTCAGTACACCATTTATTGTCTCAATATTAGATCCGTAGATTCACTTTCTCGTGCAAAAATCCTTATTTTTTTATTTTTCATGAATAACTAGTAGGTAGTATAAAGTTAAAGGGGTTGTCTCACTACAAGGACTGCTGCTTTTTATGTTAAAGATCTTGCAAAAACAAATCACTTTGCAATATGTGTCCATTAACAGTGTCCTACCTATTCTTAGATATCCCCTCTTGTGTGGGCTGCACCAGCTCCTCAGGTCACTATAGCTACAGACTTGTTCAATCTCTCATGATAGACTGTCAGCACTGGTTACTATAGCTACAGACCTGGCTTCTACTGCAGCCTTGTAGAAGCCAGTAAACGCCCCTGAATTCAAAATGATACCAAGAAAACAGGACTGAGGTAAGATGAATCAACGTAGTGAGACAACCCCTTTAAATACGTTTTAACATATTGCCTAATCAGGCTTTTATGATATCCAAAAAATTGTAACAGTCTTACTTTATAAGCAGAGTTCATATTTGTCCCATAGAAGACGTTTGCTTATCATGGTTGTAGCGGTTTTACCAGCAGCAGCGAGTCTGCCACGTTTCAGGGTCCATCCCCTTTGTCAAGCTTAAGACAATACCATGCCAGTAATTCTACTGACTCCACCTACTTGTCCTTTTGGTTTTGCCAATTTCACTGAGACACTATTTGTATCCCGCTAGTTGTCTTCAACAAGCGTGGGATATTTGTATGAAACAAGAGTGCCTTCTTTTGTACCCTACTAGGGTTACTTTAAAATCCATTATCCACAGCTCTAAGATATGTTTCTACATCATTAAAAGTAAAAATGTATTCTGAGGTGGAGGTCCACCATTAGTGGGGCGGTACTGGGGAAAAATACAGGGGGCATATAATGGTAAATATATCGGCAAAGAATAATATGATTGCATATAATTACATTTTATGGTAAAGGATCAATAAATTCTTAATGGAAGTGGCTACAGATATTCTAAAAAAAATAGTTCATATTGGAAAAGTGCAAGTGCACCATAGCAGTATACAGTAAATTAATGACTTAAATATTCCAAATTATCATAAACAATTCGTATGAATAATGTGCAAATAAATAACATTCTAGAAGATCACAGAGAAAACATACAAGTGCAAAAATTGAATAAAGTGCACAAAAGTCATTTCTGCAAGTTCATGACGATATATAAATGAACTTCTAGTAGCATAATAAATGCCCTAAAATGGTCCTGATCTTAGCCAGGCACAGGAAGCACCACAACACACCTTATAGAATCCCTTCGTCAGGGGGTGGGATGATCTGAGATGAAAAGCTGGGGATCAATTGCCTAAAAAGTGTAGTCTTTTACGTAATAGAATTCTATCTGATCAGCTTTGCTGAGCTCCCCCTTCAGAGGTTCTGTGATTATTGCACTAGTATAAGAAATTATATAACACCCCCGCCCCCGATATAATTAGTTACTATACTAGGGTGCACACTATTTGATCTCCTGCGATGCCCTTATGAATGTAATTATCCTGCAGCCTCATGCTTTTACATGATCCCTGTACTCCAATTATTTTTCGGATTCTTAAAATTCTAAGTGATACAGACAAGATTTATAGGTTAACCCTAAGGCCTCGTTCACACGGCTTATTTCGGAACGGATTTGCCGCCGTATTTACGATCGTAAATCCGTTCCGAAATCAGTCTGAAATAAGTTGCAGGCCATTTAATATTGGTTTTAATGGGAAATACGTGTCGTCGTTCAGACGACATGTATTTCCGTGCCGTATTGCCGCCGCGTATTTGCGGCCGCAAAACGGCCGGAAAAACAAAGCTCATGTCAATTATTGGGCCGGATTTCGCGACGGATTTACACCATATAATGAATGGGGATTGTAAATCCGTCGCGAAATACGTGCCACACTAAGTGACACTTGTTTCCAACTGATTTTCTTTTTTTTTTTTTAAATCAGATAATTTTTATTAAACAATTAATACAGATACAGAATAGAACGTCTCTTACCATTATTTTTACATACATACATATACAATCATTTTGCTTTTTAGATAAAAAAAAACACTAGGATATATGAATATGTCCATACCATATATCTTGATAAGTGCTTTCAGCAGTATTAACATACAACCATAAACAAACCCCAACCATCCCACCCATACCCACCAAACCAGAGCAGTACCCATGATTTTTTTAGCAACTTTTTAATCAAGACAGAAGTCACTTTGCCAAGAGTGTCTACTCCCTTTTTCAACTAAACAGTAATAGGAATTGACAATGCTCCCATTCCTTGCGCCAATCCTGAATTATGTAGCAGTAAGTGAACAGAAGGCAAACCTGGGAACTGAGCCAAGGGCTCCATATACCTTCATATTTTCTCAAGCATTTCTTTTAAGTATACGCCCCTCTCCAATCTGATGACGTTATTTAATTTGTTTACGTATTCGTTATGTTGGTGTGAGGAAGACTGAATCCATCTAAAGGCAATTAACTTTCTGGCCATATATAACATTTGGGAAATGCTAATTCTGTGGTCCATATCAAATACTATATCTTCTAAATAGCCAAGTACACAGTGTAGTGGGTCTAGAGGATATCAATTTTATGAACTTTGCTAATTAACTGGATAACCTCTTTCCAGAAGCTGCCCAATTCCCTGCACTCCATTATCATATGCAAAAGCTGGGCCTCTTCCATTTCACATCGTGGGCAACTGGAGTCTGACCTAATACCCCATGTGAATAGCTGAAAGGAGTTTTTATAAGCTCTGTGCAACAACATAAGCTGTGAATATCTTTTTTGCCTCACTTAATGACACCAATCTCGCAAGGCTCAAAACACTATCCCCATTGTTCTGTACTAATGGGCCAACGTCCGTCTCCCATTTCACTTTAAATCGGAAGCTTGTTAATATAAATATACTCCTCCGCCAAGTAACTATATGCTTTTCGAAATCAATCCTTTTGTGGACTGTGCTCCACAAACTAAATTTATTAGGGGACAGATTTAATGGACTTGTGAAGCTTGACTCTGAACCGCATGCCTCAACTGCAAATATTGGTAAAAGACTTGCGCGGTAGGTCAAACTTTCCTGCAGCTGAGTAAAACTCAACATTTCTGAACCATTTAAAATTTGGATAATAAGACAATACCAACTGCATTCCATCTCTTAAAGTCAGTCCAATTTGCAAATTTCGGAAGCTTGCGATTGAACCATAGCGGGTATATTTGGTAAATGAGGTATACCCCCAAAATATCCTTGCCTCTATCCCGCACCTTATACATTAATTTCAGAGTAGGAAGATCTGAAGAATTCAGTTCCGCTTGTCAGCATCCAGCATAGAACTCAAATGCGGCCATGAGCTTCTAGTTGCTAGCAACTTGCCTACTGGACCCATCCCTTCCCTAGCATCCCACCCTGCAAAATGCTGCCATTGTGAGGCATAAAGTAGAGCCAAGTTGTTCGGATAGCAAGTCCTCCTCTATCCTTTTCTCTTTGCAAATAATTTAATCCAATCCTGGCATGGCCCCTTTTTCCAAATTAACTCTCTGAAGAGTCGGTGTATTTTATTAAAGATATTTAAAGGGACCCAAATTGGGGAGTTATGCATAATGTAGAGAATATGTGGCATAGCAATCATTTTAATTAGATTTCCTCTACCTATAACTGATAAAGGCATCTTACACCATGCATGTATCTTATTGGTCAATCTGCTAAGTAGGGGAGCACATTGTGGCAATATAATCTTGCGGGCGGGAAGTGGTTATTATTCCTAAATATTTGAATGATGTTACTATCTGTAGCTGAGATTCCTGACCTATACTTCCTTCAGGAGCGGATCCAAGGGCAATAAGATAGACTTGTCCCAATTAATTCTTAAACCCGACCAAACTCCAAACTCCTCTATGTAGGACATGATTGATGTCCAAAGAAGAAGTTACATTCCCCACATAAAGAAGCATGTCGTCCGCATAGAGAGAAATTTTCTCCTCCATAGTCCCATGTTTGAACCCTGTAATGTCCCTTGCATTTCTGATGACGCAAGCTAGGGCTCAATGGCCAAGGCAAACAGAAGGGGAATAAGGGCAACCCTGTCTGGTCCCTCTGTGTAAGAGAATGCCTCTGACATCAAGCCATTAGCGCGTACTCTAGCCCGTGGTTCTGCATACAATAGTTTAACTGCCGATAACAAAGTTGGACCAAATCCCATTTTCCTCATGACAGCCCACAAGTACTCCCATTCCACACTGTCAAAAGCTTTGGCAGCGTCCAATGAGAGAACTCTGCCCTGCCCTCCTGTCTGCCCTGTACTCATTTGTAAATTGAGAAACAGTCTTCTTATGTAATGGCCGTTGACTTATTGGCATAAAGCCCGACTGGTCTTCATGAATGACACTTGTTATGACTTTGCTTAACCTGTTAGCTAATACTTTTGCCAATAGCTTAACATCAGTTGGAAGTATCGAGATGGGGCGATAGGACCTTGGGCTAGAAGCATCCTTATCTGGCTTAAGTATCAGTACAATAACTGCTTCCCTCATTGAATATGGCAAGTGACCGTCCTGGACTGCCACCTGGAAGACCTCTAGTAAATGCGGTAACAAGGTTTATTTCCAACTGATTTTCAACTGATTTCGGAACGTATTTACGATCGGCAATCCGATGTAAATACGTTCTGAAATAAGCCGTGTGAACATAGCCTAAAAGCCGTAGTCTGTAATAACAAACATGATATATTTGTATAGAAATATCCTGTATCCTATCAGATTCCATTATTGCCATTCCAAACACAATGAAGATAGAAAGGAAATCGTGCCACAAAAGGCACGATGGCTCAATTCAAATAATCCTGCACAAAATTGGCACAAGGGATATTCCACTGTACAAACCTCAACTTCTGTGTGTACAATATGAAAAAAACGTCAAAATACTGTATAGTTATTAAATATTTTTAGTAATTTCCCACATAATCACTTACCAATTTCTGGCCCAAATTTTATGTTTATAGCTTGTTGCCAAGGGATACGACCTGCAGTAAAATTTTAGCTTTCTGGTCAGGCATGCTCAATTCCAGCACTAGGAAAGTGAGCGATATATCTGAAGCAGCAGGGAAAGGTAGCGGATGTAACTAGGAAGTCATGTGAGAGGATCAGTGGGTGGGGGGAACAATATGAGATGTACAGGAGGATGGAGACTTGTTCTTCAGCAGTATGGGGAATACACGGGAGGAGAACAGCCTGGAATAGAGGTCAGCAATGCGTGGTGGCACCTGTAGTCTGCTACCCACATGAACTGCTGATAAAGCCAATCCCACACTTGTAGCACTGAGGAGGAGGACATAGGGAGCTATAGTGTGACACAATATGTCAATTATGCATGTTTTTTACTGTTGCTCTGTATGTAACGACCCTGCTACCTGCTTTCAAGCTTTTTTTTGTCAGAATACCCCTTTAAGAACATTTAAAATGCCCAAAGGTACAAGAAATCAAGTCATTGATAAACCATAATGAGTATTCAATGTGCCAAAGCTAAAAGAAACCCCTAAAATAGATTAAATCAATGGGAGAGACCCCCGTCACGAGACTGTGCATGGTCAAAGTAACTGGCAATTAAAAAGACAACTAATGCATCACAATGCTAACTCGATTATATTAAGGAGAACATTTCCACATTTGGCTATAATGACCTCTCCTGCCCATAGAAACTATATGGCCGTTCTCGGCAGAAATTGCAGGTTGGTAGGTTTCTGTATGGACAATGTATAAACTTCCTCTACGTAATAGGATCCTAAATGAGAAAAAGAAGTCAAATGTGTTTTTACGTATATAATACAGATCACATGTGCTGCCGTCTAAACATGGGGGCTACCACTGCACCACTAATCCACATGATCTGGGAACAGAAGTTAATCTTTATTGCACAAAATGTACTCCTAAAAAATGAACATTTTAGATACCCGAAGGTATAACAAATCCAGTCACCGGCAAACCATAATGAGTCTGTGACAAAACACCAAAAGAGATGGTATTAAATCAATAGGAGACCGAGGATGGTCATAGTATCTACCAATTAAAAAGACAAGTATAATACATCACAGTGCCACCCTGGCTACCAACAATATTACCATTATATGTGGGCAAACATTCCACTGGCATATGGGGAACAGCACCTGTTTCAACTTCAGTGCAGGAGTTGTTGCCCACATTGCGTACTGGATGGTAATCTTGTTGGTAGTCATGGTGGCATTGTGATGTATTATACTTTTAATTGGTGGTTGCTGTGACCATCCTCGCTCTCATGGTAATGTCTCCTATTGATTTGATACGATCTATTTTGTTGCTCTCTTTTGGCGTTTTGTCAAAAGACTATTTATTGTATTATCGGGTGTTTTAAATGTTGTTCATTTATGTGTCCATTTTGTGAAATAAAAAGTAACTCTGGGTTGAGCCTGCACACTTTTTGTGGCAAGCTTTTCGGTCTTCGTTTTGGTTGATGGATTATTGCGTGTCGCATGTGTGCTTTTTATGGCACAATTCTATCTATTGCGTTCAGTTGCTTGTATTATAGTATCACGTGTGTGCTTTCTACGCTACAATTTTCTATCTTCCTTGTGTTTAGGTTGATGTACAATATCTCACAAAAGTACATCCCTCACATTTTTAAAAATATTGTATGATATCTTCTTATGGGACAACACTGGAGATATGACACTTTGATACAATGTAATGTAGTCAGTGAACAGCTTGTATAAGGGCTTGTTCACACGGAGTTTTGCCTCCGTATTAACATCCGCTTTTTAGATGCGTCTCGGGGACCGACGGGACGGACCCAGAGACGCATCTAACAATTAGCAGTGAGTTTTATCACTGCCGGCAACGAGGAACACGCAGCGGCGTCCACATGAGAGATCGCCGCTGCGTGTTTGCCCTGAGCCTGTCGGGTCCGTCTTGCGGATGCGATCAAAGAATTGACATGCAATTCTTTGATCGGACCCGACAGGCGCAGGGCAAACACACAGCACAGGATGCGTTTTACGCCGCTTTTTTCAATCCCTTTTTCAGATTCAAAATCGCAGTATGAACATACCCTAAGTGACAATGGACAAATTGTGTCCAATTAGCTATTTTTCTTCCATGGGGTCATGTGACTCGTTAGTGTTACAAAGTCTCAGGTGTGATTGGGGAGCAGGTTTGTTAAGTGTGATGTTATCGCTCTCGCACTCTCTCATACTGTCATACTGATGCGTTCAACATGGCACCTCATGGCAAAGAACTGTCTGAGGATCTGACAGAATTGTTGCTCTATATTAAGATAGCCTAGACTATATGACCATTGCCAACACCTTGAAACTGAGCTCCAGCACAGTGGCCAAGACCATACAGCGGTTTAACAATACAGGTTCCACTCAGAACAGGCCTCTTCATGGTCGACCAAAGAAGCGGAGTGCACGTGCTCAGCCTCATATCCAGAGATTGTCTTTTCAAAATTGATGTATGAGTGGTGACAGCATTGCTGCAGAGGTTACAGGGTCAAGGGGGAGGTGAGAGGGACAGCAGTCTGTCAGTGTTCAGACCATGCACTGCATCACATTGATCTGCATAACTGTCGTCCCAGAAGAAATCCTCTTCTAAAGATGAAGCACGAGAAAGCCCATAATCGGTTTGTTGAAGACAAGCAGACTAAGAACATGGATTACTGGAACAGTGTTCTGTGGTCTGATCTGACCAAGATAAACGTATTTGGTTCAAATGGTGTCAAGTGTGTGTGGTAGATGAGGAGTACAAAGACAAGTGTTTCAGTTACAGTCAAGCATGGTGGTGGGAGTGTCATGGTTTGGGGCTGCATGAGCGCTGCTGGCTATGGGGAGGTACAGTTCATTGAGGGAACCATGAATGTCAGCATGTATTGTGATATACTGAAGCAGATTATGATCCCTTCCCTTTGGAAACTGGTCAGCAGGGCAGGACTCCAACATAACAACCTCAAAACACTCCTCCAAGCTGACCACTGCCTTGCTAAAGAAAATGAGGGTAAAGATACTGGACTGGCCAAACATGTCTCCAGACCTAAACCCTATTGATAATCTGTGGGGCATCCTCAAACGGAAGGTAGAGGAGGGCAAGGTCTCTAATATCCACCAGCTCCGTGATGTCGTCATGGAGGAGGGAAGAGGATTCCAGTGGCTGTAACCTGTGAAGCTCTAGTGAACTCCATGCCCAAGAGAGTTAAGGCAGTGCTGGAAAATAATGGTGGTGGGCCACACAAAGTATTGACACATTAGGCACAATTTGTCCATTTTCACTTAGGGGTGTACTTACTTATGTTCCCAGAGGTTTAGACATTGATGTCTGTGCGTTGCGTTATTTTGGAGGCACATCAAATTTACACCGTTATACAAGCTGTGTACTGACTACTTTACATTGTATCAGTGTCATATCTTAAGTGTTGTCCCATGAAAAGATCTAATACAATATTTACAAAAATGTGAGGGGTGTACTCACTTTTATGAGCTACTGTATTATAGTATATCGCATAGATGCCTCTTGTGGCACACTTCTCTCTTTGTTGTGTCTAATGAATTATAGTGCGTTGAATGTCTGCATAAAAAGCAGACATTCAACGCACTATAATTCATTAGACACATTTCTAACTTTGTATTATTGTGTGTTGCATGCATGCACACTTTTTGTGGTGTCGTCTATTACAGTGTGTTACATGCTTGCTTTGTATGTTACACTTTTCTATCTTCGTTGTGTTTAGGTTGATGTATAATAGTGTATTTGCATGCATGCTTTTTGTGGTACACTTTTTTCTATATTCGTTGTGTTTAGTTCCAGGTATGATAGTGTGTTGCGTGTCTTCTTTTTCTGGCACACTTTTGTATCTTAGTTGTCTTTAGTTTGATGGAGAGTGGGAGAAAAAGTATTTGGTCAGCCACCAATTGTACAAGTTCTCCCACTTGACGAGCGAGGCCTGTAATTGACACCATAGGTAGATCTCAACTATGAGAGGTAAATTGAGAAAACAAATCCAGAAAATCACATTGTCTGCTTTGGAAAGAATTTTTTTGCAAATTATGGTGGGAATTAAGTATTTGGTCAATAACAAAAGTTCATCTCAATACTTTGTAAGTCTTCACAAGGTTGGCACACACTGTTGCTGCTATGTTGGCCCATTCCTCCATGCAGATCTCCTCTAGAGCAGTAATGTTTTGGGGCTGTCGCAGGACAACACAGACTTTCAACTCCCCTCCAAAGGTTTTCATGGGTTGAGATCTGGAGACTGGCTAGGCCACTCCAGGACCTTAAAATGCTTCTTACGAAGCCACTCCTTCGTTGCCCTGGCGGTGTGCTTGGGATCATTGTCATGCTGGAAGACCCGGCCACGTTTCATCTTCAATGCCCTTGCTGATGGAAGGAGGTTTTCACTCAAAATCTCACGATACATGGCCCCATTCATTTTTTCATGTACACGGATCAGTCGTCCCGGTCCCTTTCCAGAGAAACAGCCCCAAAGCATGAAGTTTCCCCCACCCCATGCTTCACAGTAGGTCTGGTGTTCTTTGGATGCAACTCTGCATTCTCTCTCCTCCAAACAGGACGAGTTGTGTTTCTACCAAACAGTTCTACTTTGGTTTCATCTGACCATATGACATTCTCCCAATACTCTTCTGGATCATCCAAATGCTCTCTAGCAAACTTCAGATGGGCCCGGACATGTACTGGCTCAAGCAAGGGGACACATCTGGCACTGCAGGATCTGAGTCCCTGGCGGTGTAGTGTGTTACTGATGGTAGCCTTTGTTACATTGGTCCCAGCTCTCTGCAGGTCATTCACTAGGTCCCCCCGGATGGTTCTGGGATGTTTGCTCACCGTTCTTGTGATCATTTTGCCCCCACGGGGTGAGATTTTGCGTGGAGCCCCAGATGGAGGGAGATTATCAGTGGTCATGTATGTCTTCCATTTTCTAATTATTGCTCCCACAGTTGATTTCTTCACACCAAGCTGCTTGCCTATTGCAGATTCAGTCTTCCC
Source organism: Phyllomedusa bahiana (assembly GCA_025379985.1). Classification (NCBI taxonomy): domain Eukaryota; kingdom Metazoa; phylum Chordata; class Amphibia; order Anura; family Hylidae; genus Phyllomedusa; species Phyllomedusa bahiana. Next base: position 202,455 of record JAODAL010001677.1, read on the forward strand.
AGCCTGATGCAGGGCTACAACTTTGTTTCTGGTGTCCTTCAACAGCTCTTTGCTCTTCACCATAGTGGAGTTTGGAGTGTGACTGTTTGAGGTTGTGGACAGGAGTCTTTTATACTAATAACCAGTTCAAACAGGAACCATTACTAACAGTAATGAGTGGAGGACAGAGGAGCCTCTTAAAGAAGAAGTTACAGGTCCTGCTTGTTTGTAGGGGACCAAATACTTATTTCCCACCATAATTTGCAAATAAATTCTTTCCAGATCAGACAATGTGATTTTCGGGATGTGTTTTCTCATTGTGTCTCTCACAGTTGAGGTCGACCTATGATGTCAATTACAGGAATCTCTCATCTATGGTAAGTGGGAGAACTTGCACAATTGGTGGCTGACTAAATACTTTTTCCCCACTGTATTATAGTTGCCACATGCGTGCTTTTTGTGGCTCACTTTTCTATCTTTGTTGTATTCGAGTGTGTTGCATGCTAAAGTTGTTGGGCAATTCTCATTCTACATGACTGTATTCCTTGTTGCTCTTCCCAGATCATGTGGCTTGGCAGTGCAGTGGTAGCCTAGATGGCAGCACGTGTAATCTGTATTATATATGTATTAATCCATTTGACTTTTGTCATCTAGGATCCCATTATGTAGAGGTAGCTCATATCCATTGTCCATACCGAATTATTGTAATGTGCTATTCCTGCAGATAAAGGTGTTTTGGTTTCTGTGGGCAGGAGAGGTCGTAATTAGAGCCGATGTGGAAATGTTCCCCTTAATATGATGAAGGCGTTATTAGTGCAATGTACTCATCTGTGGGCCAGGACAGATCTTTTCTCCAGTAATTACATTTTCACCTATTGCTATTACAAGAGGCTAAAATTCGGACCCCTTGTCACAATCGGTTTCATGTTTTCTCTTTTTCCCGGCAGTGAGGACAGCGGGCGTTCTGTGTCTGTGCCGCTTCTCTGTATGCCGTAATGGGCTGTAATTACTGAGTTTGCAGCACAATGCATGGATGTTTGTTTAAAGCTGAATAGCCTGCTCTGAATGGGCTCTTCTATTAAGTAAATAGATGTTGCACAAAGACCTATTATCAGAGATACCCCAGGGATGGCATTCCCCACACGTGTGTCTTTGTGAAGACAAATTTTTGTATCCATACTGGCAGGAGAGTTGTCATTTTGTACATGCCCCCCATTCTCTTTACACGGGGACATATTTTAAATCTGTTGTTTTAGCTCTAGTTTAAGAATAATGCATATTAATAAAAAGTAAACTTCGTTCACTTATTGGCAAAAAAAAATAACGCACCAAAATAGTTGTTGGAATTAATTGAAACTTTCTATGTGTGAATGTAAGGATATATTGAAGCAAAAAATTTTTTTTTGTCATATTTGCTGTTTAGAAGCTTACGTCTGCAGCTTAGACATTGGAGGGCGAGACGGGGAACCATCATTATAATTTCTGGATCTTAAAGGGAACCTGTCACATAGGTTATGCCCCCCTTGCTGAGGGCAGCACAAGCTAGTGACAGACCTGCTGTTTCCAGCGCTGTGTCCCTTATTCTGTAAGATGCAGCAGTTTTAGAGCATTTACCCCTCAAATCTTATTCATGAGTAGGTGTTAACCCCGCCCACCAAAGGCTAGCCCCGCCCACTGACAGTTATTCACATGTTTCTACCTATTCAAAGTAATGGGTTTATCAGTTGAGGTGGGCGGGGCTAGCCTCAGGTGGGCGGGGTTTGAAAAAAATTGACTCCTTGAATAACTCTTCGAATGACTCTTCTGGCTGAAAACTTCAGATTTGAGCATTAAATACACGAAAACTACAGCATCTTACAGAATAAGGGACGCAGCGCTGGAAACAGCAGGTCTGACACTAGCTTGTTCTGCCCTCAGCAAGGGGGGCATAATCTATGTGACAGGTTCTCTTTAAAGATTTTTTTCGGGCACCAGCTTTGGTGCTTGATGGCCTATCCAGGCTATAAGCCTTCTTTTTTGAGCTGCGTGGGGTCTGAACCTCAAGAATCCCCGCCAAGCAGTAGGAAGAAGGGACATATGAGTATCTGTATGCGATACTGCAGCTCAGTCCAGTATGGATGAGCCAGTGAACTTATGTTAAAGAGGACCTGTGGCTGTTCTTGACGTGTCGGTTTTAGTGAATCCTTGTGTTTCCCACGAGATAACAATTCAGGAGCATCTTTCCTTGGATCTCCATGTTGTGTGGTTCCCTTGTTGTTTCTCCTAAGAATTCATTACCAATCTGTCAGATGGGTGTTACCAGCTGGGGGTGTTCTTGCACATTGTCCAATCAGTGCTGACAGTCAGTGTGTGCAGGGACACACCTCTTTCAAAACTGGAATGCTAACACCCATCTGACTGATTCAGTCATGTATTTCTCATAGGAATAACGGCACAACACAGAGTTATAAGAGAAGATGCTCCAGAATTGTTATTTCACAAGGATCACACGTACCCTGTTTCCCCGAAAATAAGACCTAGTGCGTTTTTTGATGCAGTTCAGAGTTTGGCTGCTTCTGCTGATGTTTTTGATAAAATCACTACAGTATATTAATACATGTGAATTCTTGTTCATGGAAAAATAAGACATCCCCTAAAAATGAGTCTTCGCTTGTCTTTAGGAGCAAAAATTAAAGGGCTTGTCTCACTACATTGATTCATCTCACCTCAGTCCTGTTTTCCTGGTTTCATTTTGAATTCAGGGGCGTGTTTACTGGCTTCTACTAGGCTGCAGTAGAAGCCAGGTCTGTAGCTATAGCAACCAGTGCTGGCAGCCTATCAGGAGAGATTGAACAGGTCTGTAGCTATAGTAACCAGTGCTGGCAGTTTATCGGGAGAGATTGAACAGGTCTGTACCTATAGTGACCTGAGGAGCTGATGCAGCCCATACAAGAGGGGATATCTAGGAATAGGTAGGACACTGGTAATGGACATATAGTGCAAAGTGACTTGTTTTTGCAAGATCTTTAACATAAAAAGCAGCGATCCTTGTAGTGAGACAACCCCTTTAATATAAGACACTGTCTTATTTTCGGGGAAACGGGGTAGTTACTAGACAAGTCGGGAGATGTCATGGGTCCTTTTTAACAGCGAACAGGAGGCAACCTTGAATGGATTTCTGCAGCCCCTTTATTCTTCTAACCACCAGGGTTGCCAGTAGTCACATCTAATACATTGATGACCTATCCTAACAACAGATCATTGATGTATATGTCCTGGAAAACCTTCTTGTCTCCAAAATTTATAGTTCTCCAACTGGAACATTTTCCCGGTTTGTCTCATATCTATTTGAGCATTTTCTACTAAAACCAACCACCACTGTCAACATTTTTGAGTTGCACAGTTGCTTACAATTGTGCATAGTGTTTCTGGGAAAGCTGGGTTACATCCAGTGCAACTGCTTTTATGGATTCCAAAGTGGCTGTCATCTAGCTTTCCTGGGCTCCGGAATGGTTCCCCTGCCAAATAATGCAGCTATACCCACTCTGCTCCATTGCGACCACATAAGCAGGCGGATTTAGGCAGGACCCATTCTGGCCATCATTTAAAGGGGTTTTGCCACAATCTCATTTCATGCCTCCTGCATCCAGCTCTTCAGCTCTGTGTGCTCAGAAGGCGGCGTGTGTGATTTGTTTGAATTGCATATCATGTGACTCAGCAGGATGACATCACCGGGCCTTTCCTTTCTCTGGTCAAAGAAAGGTCTGTGTATGTATAGAACTGTAAGTAGCTACATTGTAGCTCAGAGGTAAGATTTTTGCTTTACAGCACAAGGGTCCTTGGTTCATATCCCTGCAGGAACTTAACCTGTGGATTTTTTTTCTCTTTATCAATGCACAGACCTCATTGAGGTTTCTTTTTTTATTTGCACCTTTTGACTTATTACTAACTAGTCCAAAGGACAGGAGTAGAATGACAGCACCCGGGGTTTGAACACTCAGTAGCTGCCTGAGGAGGGAGAAGTGATGTCTGAGCATGTGCGACCAGGACTGAGGAGCCCTCGTCACTGGTCGTATCCCCTGGAGATGAGCTGTAAACTATGGATCACTAAAGGAGCAGCTAAATCAAAAACAGTCCAGAATTTTTAATAAAGATGAATGGTGAAAATGTTTATTTCATTTTCAAACTTCCCACGTCAATTTTACTACGTGGCAAAACCCCTTTAATGAACTTGAATTCCTAAAACCTCTCCGTTTCTGTTTTACAGTAGAATGGTAATAGAGTGTGTGGCTATATAGACATCTAGAAAACCTAGCACGAGGCAGTCATCTTCCGGTGAATGTCCGGCAGGCAGTCGCGTATAGAAGGATCTTTTACAGACACTGAAATTTAGACCGTTTGACATTATGATTTCTGTAACACATTGGCTGTAATTGGCCGCGCATTGCTTTCTGCTGATGGATCTTTTTACATTCGTTTAATCTAATTTTCATTAGTTTGCATAAAAGTCACATATAAGCCAGCCTTAATTAAAGCAGAAGAAAAGTAATTGCATGCATATGTCCAAAGCCTTTCTAATATCATCCGTGCCCGGGGCCAGATCTCCTAAATAGAGATGAATCGTGAGCTCCGACCGAGTGTATTGTTTAATTATTAGATGCCAGGTTAGAGTGGTGTATTAGTGGGAAGGATGAGTTTGATATTCTGTCCTTAATTAGAAGATGATCCGATTTGTCTTTCCCTTGTTGACCTATAGTTAAACTCTTCAGCCCCAAGGGACTATTACTCTCTTTTGTCATGAGATACTTTAGAAATCACCACTAGTCATTGAGCCGAGCCACAGCTGTAACTGCATTGTTCTTTGGCGGGTCATTTTCACTTTCCCCCTAATCATATAATGAACATATCGAAACCGGCGCTATTTTTTTTTAGAGGACCGGCTGAATATTGAATGACGAACCAAATTAATGACAGGGGTGACGTGCTCGGCGATGCATAATTAGGATTGGGCTTGGTATATTTTAACCATTACTCACTATGAATAGCTAACCACCTTGGTTGTCTTGTCATTGGCATCATAGATCAAGAAGAATTCATGCACCTGTAATCTGTATACGGATTTTATTCTAGAGCAGGGGTGTCAAACTGCGGCCCTCCAGCTGATGGGAAACTACAACTCCCATCATGCTTATAATAAATAATTATAATCTATAACAGTGGGCATGATGGAAGTTGTAGTTTCCCAACAGCTGGAAGACCTCAGTTTGACACCCCTGCTCTAGAGGATCCCCAGCCCAACACTGGGATCCTAGGGCAAGGATAGTGTACTAACTGAGGCACATTTATTAACCTTGTCTAAAAGTTAGGAAGTCAGAGGATGCAACTTGTCAAATTTTAGGCCCTGCTCCTTTTCTGGGAAGCCAATCGCTTTCAAATAAGCTTCTACCCCTGGTTAGGTGCAAAAGTGTCTAAAACAAATAATAAATGTCTGCAATAGACTGGGCCACTTTTTTGCACATTTCATAACCAATATAAGCCATGCTTTTTTTTTTTTCTTGTAAGGCTACACCCTTACAGGGAATGTGTCGTCAAAAAATGACTTATTGTTTAACTCACATTTTTATGTTCAACACATTTTTTAGGAATTTTTGGTTATTTTTTTTTAATTTTCCAGATCACTTTCAGTATTTTTTTAATAATTCTTAAGTCCTGCAGTTTTCACTTTGGCCACTAAGCCTAATAAAAGTCTGACACTTCCTGTTCTGTTTAGAGAGCTTTTCAGCAGTTGCTCATTATCATTAAAGCAGGGTCAAACTGAAAGGAGACACCATTGTGTACAGATAACACAGAATCCACCAGTCACAAGAGGAGATAGTCACAGCTCCCCCTCTCTTCACAGTGAAAACTCTCCTATAGACATGAATAGGACAGAATCTGTCTTAAGAATCCTATGTGCATGAAGCTGCTGTAAAGCATCTCTCTGACTGCTGTTAGAGCAGTGCAAGCAAGAATGTCTTCCCCACAATCATATATAGAGAAATCTACAATCAGGAAATAAAAACGACTGAGAGGAAAAGAATATGGATCAGCGGCTTGATTTAATAAGTAAAAAAAAAATAAATAAATTTGGTGACAGACTCCTTTAAATAATTCCTTCCCCCTTTTCAGCTGAGGTGCAAACTTAACTAAAACAAATATAAAAAAAAAAAGGAAAGAAGCAGCACTTCCTTAAGATCAACAGTAGAAGAAAAAGAAGCAAGTGCCAGCGGCGACGACTCCAATGTATGAGCTCCAAAGTATACAATAAAGAAAAGTCCACGGCACTCCTCAAGAAGTTGAAGCAAAAGAGTAGTTTAATTCCTCCATGCAAAAACAAGCTTGTTTTAGCATGGAGGAATAAACTACTCTTTTGCTTGAACTTCTTGAGGAGTGCCGTGGACTTTTCTTCATTGTAAAACAAATATTAAATGTGCCTGGATGGGCTATATTTTGATGCATTTTAGGATACATTGAGCCCATGTCCCTTTCTCGTGAAGCCCCACTCACAAATAAGCCACCCCTTTTGTCAGATAAGGTGCAAAAAGTGTCTAAATCGTTAGTTAAATGTGTCTGTGCCAGGATGGGCCACATTTTGATGCATTTTATGACACGTTTAGGACATGCCTCTTTCTTGTGAAGCCCCACCCTCACAAACCACTCCCCCTTGTCAGATTAGATGCAAAAGTGTTTAAAACAGTAGTTAAATGTGTCTACGCCAAGATGGGCCACATTTCGATGCATTTTTTAATACATGTAAGTCATGCCCCTTTCTCCACCTCACAAATAGGCCACTTTCCCATAAGTAAGCCACTCCCTTTTTATCGGGTAAGGTGATAAAGTGTCTTAAACAAATAATAAATGTGTCTATGCCAAAATAAGTGACTATTTTATAACCTATTTTTTGTGCCACCATTATAGTAAATGTTTCCCATTACATTTGTATGTTCTCTGTGTATGCATGTGGGTTTTCTTCCAATTCCCCCCCGTGGCAGGGGGGTAACTTTGTTTTCCTTGGACCATATTTAAGATGGGGGAAAATGAGATGTGAAAAAAAAACAACAATCCCAAACTGATTGGGGACTGGGTATCCCTAATAATACACTCAGTATCTCCACAAATATCATAGAAAAAAACTACACATGTAGAGATTAGAATACTTGACTAAAGTATAACTTTTAATATTATCACTAAAAGACAAATACATAAATAGCACATCTATTAAGCCCTATACTAACCTTTCAAAATAATAACCTAATCTCTAACCCTACCTACCAAATAAAGGGGAACCCGTCCCAAAAAAGGGCGACTCCTAGCGGAACCTATCCTATATACACAATAACCCTATTTTACCCTACAATACAATCCTAGGTAAACATCTATAACCCTACCTACCAAATAAAGGGGAACCCGTCCCAAAAAGGACGACCCCTACCGGAACCTATCCTATATACACAATAACCCTATTTTACCCTACAATACAATCCTAGGTAAGTTTACCTAGGATTGTATTGTAGGGTAAAATAGGGTTATTGTGGGTTATTGTGTATATAGGAAAGGTTCCGCTAGGGGTCGCCCTTTTTGGGAGGGCTTCCCCTTTATTTGGTAGGTAGGGTTATAGATTAGGTTATTTTGAAAGGTTAGTGTAGGGCTTAATAGATGTGCTATTTATGTATTTGTCTTTTAGTGATAATATTAAAAGTTATATTTTAGTCAAATACAGGCAGTCCCCGGGTTACAAACTGGATCGGGACTGTAGGTTTGTTCTTAAGTTGAATTTGTATGTAAGTCAGAACAGGTAAATGTATTAAATGTAACTCCAGCACAAAAGTTTTTGATAGTACAGGGAAGGGATTTTACATTTGTTTTGCTCTCTGTGCCCCTGGTAAGAAGATTTCACCTCATTTTCACCTCACCTGCTGCTGGGGCATGCTGGAACTTGTCGTTCCACAGCTACTATCTGTTGTGGAACATGGAACTACAAGTGTCAGCATGCCACATAAGGCTCCATTTGTAACTAGGGGACGGATGTAAGTAGGAACGGTGTAAGTTGGGGACTGCTTGTATTCTCTACATGTGTATTTTTTTTTTTTTTTTTTTTTATAAATGAGATGTGCCATAACGGGCACAGGGACTGACCGATTTCTGGACAAGGCTGGGGAATATGTGGGTGTGAGATAAATACACAAAATATATCTCTGGGTTTGGATTATAAATGGACATTATTTTCCTCCATTATAATGCAGTGTCTCTTCTTTTAATCTACAGTAAAGACCCCCAAGCAGCAAGGTCTGATCCCTGTAGCAGCAAGAACAGTCATTACACACCTGGTGAACCACCTAGGACATTACCCCATGAGCGGAGACCCCGCCATGCTGACCAGTCAGATCTGCGAGAATCACGACAATCCCTATAGTTAAAGCTCTGACCTCTCCCCACAGCTCTTCCATAGCCCCAATCTCCAGTTCTTTGTACTGAACAATACTACATTAGTGTCCTGCTTGCAAATTCCTGCAGAGGAGAAGCTACCTCCTGGTGAGGAACTATCTTCTGCTACTTCCATGGTTCGGGTCATCATGAGGGATCTTTCGGGCAAGTACAGTTGGGAATCTTCCATCCTTTATGGACCTGCACTTGAACATTCTGGACAAAAGTCTCAATGGTCTTCCCTTCTTCCTGCCGTTAATACGTCTTCTGTTACCGTAGAAGAAGAAGAACAGCCAACCGCCCCGCGGGAGTCTGAGGACTTGTCCTTGGTCCAGTCAAGGAGGAGAGGCAGGGAGGCTCTGCCTTTATGGGACAGCTTGTCCGACGAGGAAGACGCTCTTGACTGTCTATTGCAGTATCTGGGAGCCACGGGCCCGGAGTGCCTTCAAAGAGCTGGTGTTCCTCTCAATGTCCCCTCGCCACCACCGGCCTGCTTTTCTGAAAAACTAGAGAATGAGGTCAGTAATGCTATTTTAAAGCAAAGTGCAGAAGAGAAGGAATTTGTAGAGAAGCATTATTGTAACCTCCACATGAGAGCAATGCCTCAAGAGGAACCCGCCAACCAAAAGCCCGAGTCCGCCTTCTACTACTCCCGACTGCTGCTCAGCATCTTAGGCATGAACTCCTGGGAGAAAAGGTAAAAATCTTATGTGGATCTTTGAGACCTGTTGTTTTATCGCTGTGTTGCTTGAAAACCACTCTTCTTGGTGTAATATACTCCATTGCTTTTTCTAGGAATGTTGCTTGCACCCAGGACCGATGCCAAAATGTTTAGGCCTTCGTAATATCAGATTATTATTGCTCTCTTGTTTCCTTAAAGGGGTTGTCTCACTACATTGATTCATCTCACCTCAGTCCTGTTTTCTTGGTTTCACTTGGAATTCAGGGGTGTGTTTACTGGCTTCCACTAGGCTGCAGTAGAAGCCAGGTCTGTAGCTATAGCAACCAGTGCTGGCAGCCTATCAGGAGAGATCAAACAGGTCTGTAGCTATAGCAACCAGCGCTGGCAGCCTATCAGGAGAGATCAAACAGGTCTGTAGCAACCAGCGCTGGCAGCCTATCAGGAGAATCAAACAGGTCTGTACTATAGCAACAGTGCTGGCAGCCTATCAGGAGAGATCAACAGTCTGTACCTATAGCAACCAGTGCTGGCAGCCTTTCAGGATAATCAAACAGGTCTGTAACCTATAGCAACCAGTGCTGGCAGCCTATCAGGATAGATCAAACGGTCTGTACCTATAGCGACCACGCTGGCAGCCTATCAGAAGATCAAACAGGTCTGTAGCTATAGCAACCATGCTGGCAGCCTATCAGGAAAATGTAAACAGGTCTGTAGCTATAGCGACCAGTGCTGGCAGCCTATCAGGAGAGATGAAACAGGTCTGTAGCTATAGCGACCTGAGGAGCTGATGCAGCGCATACAAGAGGAGATATCTAGGAATAGGTAGAACACTGTTAATGGACATACAGTATATTGCAAAGTGACTTGTTTTTGCAAGATCTTTAATATAAAAAGCAGCAAGCCTTGTAGTGAGACAACCCCTTTAAGGCATGAACTTCTGATGTTTGGTGTCGGTGAATGAAAACTTATACAAGAAACATTGGCACTTTCTTGGATGACAACTTCTACACCTGTCCACAGGTTCTATCTAAAATTGCAGCTCCTTTCACTTCAATAGAGCGGAGCTGCTATACCAGACACAACCCCTGGATGGGAGGGATGATGTTTTCAGAAGAACAGATCCATTGGTTCCAATCCTGTGTCATTTTCTGAAAATGTGTGTGACTGGAGATTGTTCATGCACAGAGGATAGACGTCAGTTGCGCAATTGCGAACACCTTGATGTCTGCATAAAAATGCAAGCTTAGATCAGCGTTGTGGACTATACAGCTGGCCTCACACATAGGATGAAAATTGGCCTAAAATGCCGATTTTGACCATTTTGGACTATCTCTTCTTTTTAAAGAGAACCCATTGGGTTGTTTATGCTGTCCTGTCTGAGAGCAGGATATAATAGAGGGAGAGGAGCTGAGCTCTGTGATATATAGGATTATATGATAGAAGAGAAGCTGAGCGCTGTGATATATAGGGTTATATGATAGAGGGAGAGGTGCTGAGATATGTGATATATAGGGTTATATGATAGAGGAGAGAAGCTGAGCTCTGTGATATATAGGGTTATATGATAGAGGGAGAGGAGCTGAGCCTAGTGATATAAATGGGTTATATGATATGAGAGAGAGCTGACTCTGTGATATATAGGGTTATATGATAGAGGGAGAGGAGCTGAGCTCTGTGATATATAGGATTATATAATAAAGGGAGAGAAGCTGAGCTCTGTGATATATAGGGTTATATGATAGAGGGAGAGAAGCTGAGCTCTGTGATATATAGGTTATATGATAGATGGAGAGAAGCTGAGCTCTGTGATATATAGGGTTATATGATAGAGGAGAGAAGCTGAGCTCTGTGATATATAGGGTTATATGATAGAGGGAGAGAAGCTGAGCTCTGTGATATATAGGGTTATATGATAGAGGGAGAGAAGCTGAGCTCTGTGATATATAGGGTTATATGATAGAGGGGAGAAGCTGAGCTCTGTGATATATAGGGTTATATGATAGGAGAGGAGCTGAGCTCTGAGATATAGAGTTATATGATAGAGGAGAGGAGCTGAGCTCTGTGATATATAGGGTTATTTGATTGAGGAGAGAAGCTGAGCTCTGTGATATGTATGATTATATGATGGAGGGAGAGAAGCTGAGCTCTTTGATGTATAGGGTTATATGATATAGGAGAGGAGCTGAGCTCTGTGATATATAGGATTATATGATAGAAGAGAAGCTGAGCGCTGTGATATATAGGGTTATATGATAGAGAGAGAAGCTGAGCTCTGTGATATATAGGGTTATAATGATAGAGGAGAGAGAGCTGAGCTCTGTGATATATAGGGTTATATGATAGAGGAGAGAAGCTGAGACTCTGTGATATTATAGGGTTATATGATAGAGGGAGAGAGCTGAGCTCTGTGATATATAGGATTATATAATAAAGGGAGAGAAGCTGAGCTCGGTGATATATAGCTTTTAATGATAGAGGGAGAGAAGCTGAGCTATGTGATATATAGGGTTATATGATAGATGGAGAGAAGCTGAGCTCTGAGATATATATAGGGTATATGATAGAGGAGAGAAGCTGAGCTCTGTGATATATAGGGTTATATGATAGAGGAGAGAAGCTGAGCTCTGTGATATATAGGGTATATGATAGAGGGAGAGAAGCTGAGCTCTGTGATATATAGGGTTATATGATAGAGGGAGAGAAGCTGAGCTCTGTGATATGTAGGGTTATATGATAGGAGAGGAGCTGAGCTCTGATATATAGGGTTATATGATAGAGGGAGAGGAGCTGAGCTCTGTGATATATAGGGTTATATGATAGAGAGAAGCTGAGCTCTGTGATATATAGGGTTATATGATGGAGGGAGAGAAGCTGAGCTCTGTGATGTATAGGGTCATATGATATAGGAGCGGAGCTGAGCTCTGTGATATATAGAATTATATGATATAGGAGAGAAGCTGAGCTCTGTGATATATAGGGTTATATGATGGAGGAGAGAAGCTGAGCTCTGTGATATATAGGGTTATATGATAGAGGGAGATGAGTTGAGCTCTGTGATATATAGGGTTATATGAGAGAGGAGAGGAGCTGAGCTCTGTGTTATATAGGGTTATATGATAGAGGGAGAGAAGCTGTGCTCTGTGATATATAGAGTTATATGATAGAGGGAGAGAAGCTGAGCTCTGTGATATATAGGGTTATATGATAGAGGGAGAGAAGCAGAGCTCTGTGATATATAGGGTTATATGATAGAGATAGAGAAGCTGAGCTCTTTGGTCTTGCCCATGTTGTAGACCAGGGGTGTCAAACTGCGGCCCTCCAGCTGTTGGAAAACTACAACTCCCATCATGCCCACTGTTATAGATTATACAAATACATGATGGGAGTTGTAGTTTCCCAACAGCTGGAGGACCGCAGTTTGACACCTCTGTTGTAGAGGTTAGAGTCTGACTGATCTAGTCTGTGGACAGGAGTCTTTTATAAAGGTGACTATTTAAGACCGCTGTCTTTAATGCACGTAACGAGTTGATAGGAGCATCTAACTGGTCTGTAGGAGCCAGAACTCTTAATGGTTGGTAGGGGATCAAATACTTATTTCTCTCAGCAAAATGCAAATACATTGATATAATTTATACAATGTGATTTTCTGGATTTTATCAGGGATATTCGATCTCTCAATGTTAAATTAACCTACCCTTAAAATTATAGACTGTTCATGTCTTTGTCATTGGGCAAACTTACACAATCAGCAAGGGGTCAAATAATTATTTCCTTCACTGTATCTGATTTGATGCTGAATTTCTTTGTAAAAAGTAGAAAAAAAATCTTAAAAGCAAAATGGAAAGTGTACACACTGATGCAGAGAAAGCCGTCAATCTCTGTATGTGGGTGAGGTAAGCAGGACTTTCCCTCTCTCTTAAGGAGTCCGAACATGATTTACTCTGCTTTTTCCTGCTCCAAATGATATAAACCTATATGTCACAAAGCTCAGCTTCTGTCACTCTATCGCATCCTGCTCTTAAATAGGGCAGCATAAAGCTCCTGACAGGCAGGGCTGTAGGGTCGGAGTTGGTGCCCATTTTGCAGGAGTTGAAGTTGTAATAAAATGGACCGACTTCGACTCCCAAAATGTATAATAAATTGGTCCAGTTAGGTCTTGCCAGTGCTACTGCTACCAGATCTTCAGCCTCATCAGATGAGTTTTATTTTGGAAAGTATTTGGATAAAATTAAACAGGCAAAGTGTTGCCGCAGGGGAAGATATTCTGCTCCATAGCAAACAGATTGACCACATTTCAGCAAAATTTTTCACTTGTTCTCAAAGAAGTAGAAGAGTTCAATCGTTCATCAGAACTGACTGTGGCTGAGGCAATTCCTTTATACCCTGACATTGTTAGAGATGTTGCCCCTGTGGTCACCGCTTTGCCTCCAACCCAAGTTAGTGTAGAGAGGCCGTTCTCTAGCCTGGAAATAATGAGATCAGATTGAGGTCATCTATGAAGAAGGATCTGATGGAGCCCATACTATTTCTTAGAACAAATAGACTCCACAAATGTTATTCAAGATGTTTTTGTTGAAAACTTGTTTTTTCCCACTTTCTGCAGCACTTTGCATATTTACAATTTTTTAAAGTTTTTTTGTGTTTTAAGGTCATATCCAGTAAATATCTTTTACACCGACAAGCAAAAGGGTAACAATGTTTTGAACTTTTAACTTTGACCTGAAACTATTTAACATATGCTTAGTTCTGCAGATTCTTCTCCTGTAACTGCGTTGTTACTGTTTAGCTCCTGGTGGCGGAATCTTTTTCTTCTTCTTGTTACAAATTACAACCTGTTCTCACATTCCCTAATAGTTTAATGTGTTATTAGGCTGATTCCCAAGTGAAAGGTCACTGGTTTGAGCAGCCATGAAGAAGATTTCCCAAGAAGAGAGACGCAGCATCATCCAGCTCATCGATGGTATCTCTGGGCCAAGAAAATTGCCAAACTGCCTTATAGGAGTGCCATGACAGCGGGAAGAATATGAAATGAAGTCCATCCATCCATTCAGAAGCAGAGCGGTGGCGTCCAGGGGAAATATCAGTCAACAAGTCGCTCATCACAAGGTGGATCAGGTCTAACGCAACGGCAGTGGAGGCGGCTCGTATGTTTAGTAATAGTGAGATCACAGACGTCCATGCAAGCACCGGGCGCATTACACAGGTCTGGAAAAAGTTGAAGAAGCCTCAACCTCAATCTCGTTATAAGAAGCGTCGGCAAAGAGTTTGCAAAAAAGTATGAAAAGTGGAAGATTGGAAACAGGCAATTTAGAGCGATGAGATGAAAGTCAATAGACCGGGCTCTGATGGGGGCAAATGGGTTTGGAATAATGTGACAAACGGATCCAGAAATTGAAGGAACTATCATGTTCGGTTGAGGAAGCCTGAGGATATGGGAGGTTTCACAGCCAGAGATGTTGGATACTTGACCAGGATCGATGGTGGCCTCAATGCTGAGCTCTGTGAGTGTCCTACAAGATGAGATACTTCATACACTCGAGTACTATGGGTATGAAGAGGACGACATAGTGTCCAGCAGGACAACGACCTGGAACAGACGTCAAGGTTGGAGAAGGAAGGGTTCAATGGCAATGAAGTAGAGTTGCTGAATTAGCCTTCACAGTCCCTAGACCTCAACCCAATCGCAGACTTCTGGGTAGAGTTGAAGAAAAAGCTGTATTTGTATCCAAGTCCAGTCTGCACCAACATTGGGAATGTGTAGAAGAGACCGGAGAGCAGATTTTGGTCAAGGCATGCTTGAATCTGATCCAGAGCCCAGAAGGATTCAGGCAGAGCTGAAAGCCAAAGGGGGATTTACCAAATACTAAGAAAATAATAAAAAAAAATATCATTTTGATATTTAGGTGCCAAACGGTAACAATGCAGTTACAGGAAAGAATTTGCAGAACCGAGCAGATGCTAAACACCTGCAAGTCAAATTTTATATGTAAGATAGGTAAGATGATTGTCTATAAAATGATGGGAATCTCACGTTGAAAGCTGTAGTGGATGATGAGATATGGAGCCTGAATGTCAAAAGATCAAAACATTGTTACCCTTTTGCTTCTTAGTGTCTGTTCTACCTAAATAGCTTGATTATTGTATCATAAGGTGATAAACAGCCTGATGGGACCATTTTACTACAGTAAAGTTATCACTTAAACATGCGCCATGTATGAGGGAGTCGGGGGTCAGGGAAATTTAGGAGTCGGAGCTTTTGGCAGGTTCCTTGTAAAGTAAGACCAGACATAAAACATCCAGATAAGAGGACACCCTCACTACTCCTCTTACAGTATGACTATACTCAGTATATTTTATCCGGGGTTTATAAAATATTGTTAATTTTAAATCTTGTTTGTTGTCCTAGGAGAAACTTTCACCTTCTCAAGAAAAATGAGAAGTTACTTCGGGAGCTGAGAAATCTAGACTCCAGGCAATGGTGAGAAGGACACGAGTCTGTTTCGGCGTCTGTTATAACAAAAGTGAACTTTTCTGTAATTTGGCTCCTGATAATTTTGATGCTTGATTGCAACAGAGAACTGTATAATCTTGAGTTGTACAAAGCAAAACCCATAAAACTGGGCAAAGACAACTCATCTGATGATAGTGGCATATTTTAGGATTTATATATTCTTCTATAACCATACACAATCTCCTAACCCCTCTATTTCCCGACCCAGGATTGCATGACTATACAATACATGGAAACCTCTAAAGAAGCATTTATGCTGTCTACAATATATGAAAAAAACTTTGAGATTCTTAGTTTACATGTTTTGATCAAAAAATGCTTAAGCCACCCCCGGCTACCAACGGGATCTCAAGGCGGGTGGTCCTACTCTATCTTTACCTCTCACTAGAGTCAAATTCAGACTTCTCATTGGGTCAACAGACCTCCATAATCCAGAGAGAAAAATTTAAAAAAAAGCACCAACCTTGCACGCATACTGCACTGATATAACAAGCTGTGGATGTGGGCAGGGTGCAAGAAACCAAAATGGAGGCATCCATTCCTCCCTATATAGTTTAAAAGCAATATATGCCAAATACAACGTATAGAGTAGGACCACCCGCCTGGAGATCCCGTTGGTAGCCGGGGGTGGCTTAAGCATTTTTTGATCAAAACATGTGAACTAAGAATCTCAAAGTTTTTTTCATGTATTGTAGACAGCATAAATGCTTCTTTAGAGGTTTCCATGTATTGTATAGCCCTTTTAGCAGTTGTGTGCCACTGGTAATGGAATGCGTGTGTATATGTGTGTGTATATATATATATATATATTATATATATTATATATATATATATATATATATATATATATATATATACATACACACACACATGCTGCAGCTATGCCAGTGGCACCCAGGTTCCCATTGTGTTTTTCAGAAATGTTTTTTTTGCGCAGAACTATACGTTGTATTTGGCATATATTGCTTTTAAACTAGGGAGGAATGGATGCCTCCATTTTGGTCTCTTGCACCCCGCCCACCTCCACAGGCTGTTATATCAGTGAAAGTATCTTGTAAGGTTGGTGTTTTTTTATTTTTCTCTCTGGATTATGGAGGTCGGTTGGCCCAATGAGAAGTCTGAATTTGACTCTAGTGAGAGGTAAAAATAGAGTCGGGCCACCCGCCTTGAGATCCCACTGTAAGCCGGGGGTGGCTTAAGCATTTTTTGATCAAAACATGTGAACTAAGAATCTCAAAGTTTGTTTCAGGATTGCATGACTTCTCAAAAGTTTAGGACCACCCACATGACTCTCCACATGTAGTATGCATTACTTTCTAGATTCAGACTGCGTGACCCCTCAGGAGACCAGGACTACGCACGTGAATCCTCCCATATAGCGTGCACTACTTTATAGTTTGGGATATTTCAGACGGTTGCATCATTAAGAAACCTGTTTTTATCATGTGTATGGTGGTGTTTTAGGTGATGATGTTATGATGATGGGTTCCCTTTAAAGAAATTCTCCTATCTGGACAACCTTTCCCACCAATCGGCTAAATGCTGCGGCAGATTCATTCTGTATCCAGATGAAAGACCACAAAAATCATATACGATATATGCAGGCCTTGGAAAGATAAAAACTTTAAAGATCTAGTATAAAAATATAGTATTGTACCATGATAGACCCTACACAGTCCCTACCCTTACCTCCTAATAGAAAACTATCCCTGCCTGCACAAACCGAGAGTATCCGCCCTGAAAAGGGCGACCCCGCACAGGAACCCAGCCTTGTATACATTTCTGATAATACCTTACAATATACCTTTGACATCGCTGGACCGCGGCAGGACCGCTTTTTTTTTATTTGCCGCAGGTTTGCGCAAATATTGTGTCAGTTTTGGGATTTGCTGTCAGCTCATTCAATTAAATGTACGGCAATTCGACGGAATCCCGCGTTGCATATTCCGCCCAGTTTTAAAACAGACAGTAAAAAAGTCCGTGCTGTGTAGGCTACAGCAGGGGGTTTTTTACTTGCTTCAAAGCCACGGGGGTACAATGGTATTCCATCTTTTGTGGGCATAAACCTTTTTCTAATTTAAGGGATTTACCCTTTTTTCCAAACATTTTACCCCCAAATTTCCCGGGTTTTCAAAACCTACTAAATTTACCCTACTAACACCCCCCCCCCCCCCCCCCCCTTTTAAAAAATTAATCCGGGGGGGGCTTTCCCCAAACCACTTAACAATTCAAAGGGTTTTAAGGGGGTCAAGGGCCCCTTCCCCTTTTTTGGGGGGCAATTTTTCCCCGGGCTTTTGCCCCGGCCCCAAGACATTCATTACTTGACAATGAAATGACATTCACTTATCTCCCCCCGGCGTACAATACGATCATATTGTACCCCCGGAAGAGGGAAACGCAATCCATTTTCTCTAGACTGTGGATTACCGTAATGATTGGGGCCATTTCCTCGTATCAGGGCAGTACCTCGCAAAAAGGGCGAAAGCGCCCCAAAATAACCGTGTGAAAAACCCCAATAGGACACAAAAGTAGTCGCCAGATAAATGTTGCAAAGTCGCAAACTTCCAAGCATC
>JAODAL010001678.1:0-145000 GCA_025379985.1 Phyllomedusa bahiana
AAAACCCAAAAATATGGGAGCTGCTCTTGATCATTAGATTCAACAGGTCATCAAAGCTGGAAACAGAGAGTCCTTCTACCCATTGCCTGCAGGTGGCACTTAAGCTTCTCTCCACATCTGCGTAGCTGTCAGTGGGACCTTTCTGCAGACTCCGAAATTTCCTGCGATACACCTCCGGAGTAAGGTGATATTTCATGACCAGAGCTCTCTTTATGGCATCATAGTCCCCGTCTTGCTCTGGTAGGAGGTCCGAAAAAAACTCCAAGGCTTTGCCCCTTAGTCCTGGGGTCAGATATCGTGCCCACTCCTCTTTGGGCAGATGATATTGTCTGCAAGTCTTTTCAAATCCTCGTAGGAAAACATCTAAGTCCCCATTCTTTTCCATCACAGGAAAGTGTTCTAGTCGGAGTTTCAAAGGGTTTGTATCCTTTCAAGTTGTGCCAGCTGTAGCTTGAGGTCCCTTTCAGCTTGACGCTCGGCCGCCTCTCTCGCTGCTTGGCGCTCAGCCACCTCTCGCACGGCCTGACGTTCCGCGACCTCTCTCTGCTTGTTGGAATTGCAGGATAAGTTGCAGGTGCACATTAGGGTCACAAGCGCCAAGTTGCTGCAAAGCCATGCCCAGAGCAGAGTCCATGCCTCCCTGAGAACTGCCGCTGCGGGTGTCCTCAGGGGAAATTATTCCAGGGGCAAATTCCGTCAATTGGACCTGTGCGCTGTCAGTTTCGTTCTCTGACGCCGCGTCCAGCTGCTGTAAATCTTGCTCCACGAGCTCCCGGATCAGCTGAACCTTTGTCTTTGCCGCCGGATTTATATTTCTCTCCTCGCATAAGGTAATGAGAGTTTCTTTACTGCTCTTCTTGTACAGGGCTGCCATCTTGCAAAGCACCCTTTGCCAAATAAAAGATAGAAAAGAAAAACAGGGAAGGGAAACTGATTGTGCGTATGTCAAGTAAAGTAAGCACTGCGTTAGTTCTTGTAAGACTGGTGTAATCTTCACAAAGATACAGCCAGTCTTTTAGTGCAGGGAATGATTGCTTAAACCAAGCACTAATGCTGCAATAAAAAGAAAAAAAAAAAATATCCCACCGCTCTGCCACCAATTTGTCACGTACACGCTCACCAGCACGTGACTGGGGGGCCACTGCAATAGGGGAGAGTTATTTCCACTTGCGCTCACCTCTCACTCAGGTAGCGAATCAAGCATAAATCGTACCACAAGACAGCTCCAGCCCCCCAAAAATACACGCTGCCAACACCTTCCTTCAATAATCAAAAAGGAATCAGCCAGAAGGAATCTGATTCCTAACAGATATTCTAAAAAAACTATACTCAACTCACTGCTCTCCAGCAGCTACCAAAAGAAAAATTCACTCCTTCAAGGAAATGGATCTGTGCAACACCAAAGAACTTATGAATTAAGGCTAACTTTAATTTTAAAATGATTTTCAGTGCTTACATGAACAAAATATGATAACAAAGACTATGACATACACATCAATCAGTTATTAAAAGAAAAAGGATAAATGCATAGAAAGAATTCACACTTACAGATGTTTCAGATCAGGTCCCGGGGGAAGGATGGAAAATGGGACACAGCTCAATCAGAAATTGGCCCCCAGCTATGAACACAGACTAGAGGCTGGCCTCATGTCTTATAGGGCCAAACCCCTGTCCAGGTTCTCTCCTCCTTTCTCATAACTTCCTACTCTCTTACTGGCTGGAATTATTTTAGGAGGTGGGTGTATACAGGATTGTCTGATGAGGGTGATGCGTACTAACGCCACTAGATGGCACTCACGGACTGCGCTTCTGCTGGGGCCAGATCAATTAAGAGTTTTTTGTGGTGTGGTCATAGTTTATCAGGTATCCAGGACAGCTGCATATACAATCCTGGGCCATAAAGCGTAATAAACCCATGGTATCTAAACAGTTCAGTAATTAAACAGTCAAAGTGCTGGGATGAGGGTCTGCAGGCCCATGCTTCAAATTCTCTACAGGGGAAGGATGGGGGGTGGTATTCTAAGCTGCAAGAATTCTGGACTTCCCAATTTAAGCAATGGTTTAATGAACAAATCAGAACACATTTAATTTTCAATGTTCTACATAACACTATACCTGTCCTGTACCGCAGAATGACCATTAAACCTGTCTGACCCACAGATTAAAAAGTGCTGGGAAAAGGAGTCTTTGAACCAACATTTTATTTTCAAAGGACATTGACTATAACTGTCCTGTACCGCAGAATGACCCCTGAACCTGTTTGACCCACAGATCACAAAGTGGCACTATGCTATTTTGTACAGTGACTGTCGTCTAGTATATTTTTTGGTAACTGACATTTGTTTACAGAATTTATTTAGGGAAGTTTTATTTATAGTTTTACATTATTATCATTTTGCTTTTTTTTTCAAGTCTGATAACATACAACATACACCCCTCCCTGCAGTTTTTAAAGGTATTTTTTACACTGTGAGATGTGTTAATTCGTCCGCACACCCCATAAGTAATAAAAATGTCCTAATCATCCCCAAACACTTCTTAGTTGAGAAGACATTTGCCCTCCTGGCTTCTGAGAGTGATTCAGCCAATCAATTCAATGGTTTCATTTTTCCTCCAAATTCTTCTTCAGTGATTAGGGACAGACTCCCCTGGAGATCAAATGATGCGACCCCATAGTGACTCCAGCCCCAGAAAATTTTAAGCCTCAAATTGTGCAATTTGTGTCCAGCCCTGGGGCCCTTTTTGACACTACTTAACCTCACAGAAATCACCTTTTTCAAAATCAGATTTTTTTGAGAAATTTGAAGCTCCCTGATTGCCCCTAACGGGTGAGACCCCGGCGGGCCGGCACCACTTTTAACCGGAGGTCCACTCCGGGCCCCAATTACAGTGGGTGGGGTGA
The DNA here is from genome assembly GCA_025379985.1 of Phyllomedusa bahiana. Lineage (NCBI taxonomy): Eukaryota > Metazoa > Chordata > Amphibia > Anura > Hylidae > Phyllomedusa > Phyllomedusa bahiana. Next base: position 2,903 of record JAODAL010001678.1, read on the forward strand.
GGCCCGGGCTAGCGCTTCACTTTTAACCCCGGTTCAGCTCAGGGCCGGAGTTCGGGGGTGCGGTGAAGCCCAGGGGGCCGTCATCTATTACAGGGTAAAAATCCCCTTTGTGACACAGCAACAAAAAACAGTCATGCGAAGCAAGGCGGAAGCGGAAGTGTGGGTAAGCCCTCCAGCCTTCCTCAGTAACCATCAAGACCGGGTTTTAGCGTTTTGCCCCCTATGGTGGGAAATTGAGCTTCACTTGGAATCTGGTTTTGAGGAGAATTCACTTCACTGCATCCCCCCACTGCATTCCCTTCCCCCCCAAAACTAAAAAGTCGAAAAAACAGTTCCCCCACCACAGGACAAGCTAATTTTCATGTTAATCGCCAGCTCTTTCCCCCAAAGCCCCTGTGGGGGTCGCCCAAGGGATGGGGGCAACCCCTGAAAAATCCCCATGTAAACCAAATTTGCACGAACATGCTGGTCCCAAATTGCAAATTCAAAAACTTTCTCAATCCAACCCATCGGGGTTCTCCGATATTTATACGATTTTAGGCGACCGCCAAAACTGGGGCATGGGGGTTATTCCAAAATATGGAACTCCCCCCCCAGCACAGGCCCATTTTCCCGGTTTTTCCAAGGGCAAAAGGGGGTGAGCCCAACCCGGGCCCCCGGGGGCCCTAAGGGCTGTCCATATCCAGGCGTTGGTGATCCGCCGGTTCTGATGATGCAGGGTCGGTCGTGCAAGGGGCCCGCCAGTTTTAGTCCCCTTTTTGGGGTTTGTATCGAAATGGATGGGGGGAGGAGTTTATAGGCCCGTCCCCGGGGGGTGTAGGGGGGGCCAGTGGGGGGCCCCCCCACGATATAAGCCCGGGGCCCGGGGGGGTCTTCCTATTGATCCAGGAGGGGGGGGCCCCTAAAAACAGTTTCCAGGACATCCGCACGCAGCAGCCAGGCCACATATGCCCCCATGCGCCGGCGGCCCCAAAAGAAACAAGGTAAATTGACTTATTTTTACTGCCTTTTGTCTGTAATCCTAATTGTATTTGCACCTCTCTCTGACCCTGTATATTATTATCCATCTGTACATATTACCTGTCTAGTGTGCCCTTCAAGGCTAATTAAATCTATAAAATTTAATCTGAGTTAGTCTGTCTTGATCAACGGCCTTTACACGCCTAAATTCTCGGTCTATAGTATATAGCTACCAAGGGTTGGTTCCCGACCCCGCATAAGTCGGTAACGGACCCGGGCTTATAACTAAACGAGGAAAATGGGGCAGCATTGTTTTTTCCCTGTGCCCGTGTGGGCAAGGGTTAACAGTGGAACAGTATTTTGGCTGACCTTAAGCTCCCCCTAGTGGGCAGCGCAATGTCGAGATACACCCCAAGTCAGGCCGTCGTCCCTCAAGCGGGCCGGTGGACTGGCTGTTTTCGTCACACTGGTGGTTAACGCTCCTGTTCCACCCAGGTGCCCTTTTTCTTGGCATTCTTTTTCTCATTTTACTCAATGTGCTGGAGGAAATTGTCTCTGTTCTTTGTTCTCTGTCCGGCCCCAAACCCCACCCCTTTGAATAACCTACTTGGTCTTCTGTACCCCCCTTGTAAAACCCGAGGAATTTTTTTTCCCTTTTTGTACATGAATTTTTTTTAGTATTTAATTCAGAAAACAATTTTTAAAATAGGGGGAAACCCCCACCATGTCTTTGTTTTCTTTTTTTTTGTATTAAAGGGTTGTTAAATACGGTATTGTAGCATTTTAAAAGATTTTGCAAAACAAGTCATTTTGCAATATTGCCCAAAAAAACATGCCCTCCCTACCCTGTTTTAAACGCACACACCCTTGACCCACTCTTGAAAATTGGAAAAACAAATTTTTGTTAGAAAAACTTTTTTACAAGGGGCCCGGTAGTCTAGTGCATTTCACAGAAAAAATGCCCCAAAAATTCAAAACAGACCAGACCCATTTTTGACAATTGTGAAAAAATGTCTTTTAGAAAAATTTTTTTTTTTATAATAGGACCTGTAGTATGTGCATGTCACAGAAAAATCCCCCCAAAAGTTCAAAACATGCCCCTTGCCCCACTTTGAAATTTGTGAAGAACAAATGTTGTTGAAAAAAAAATTTTAGAATAGGACCTGTAGTATTGCTGATTTCCAAAGCATGACCAAAACATTAAAAAAAGATTTTCCGCCATGTTAAAAAATTGTGGGGAGAAATGCACTTAAAACCCACATTTTTTCCAAAAGGGCCCAGTTATGGTTCCAAAGAACATGCCCCAAAAAAATACAAAAAAATTACTTCTACCCACGTTAAAATTGTGGGGGGAAAATTCCCCTTAGAAGCCAATTTCTGTTCCAAAGGCCATGATTATAGCTGTATTACAGAACAGCCCAAAAAATTTAAAATGACTTTCACCCACTATTAAAAATTGTGATGGAAAATCCACTTAAAAGAAATTTTCTTTTCCCAAAAGGCCAAAAACTATGCTGACTCACAGCAACATGACTAAAAAATTTTAAATGACTTTCACCATATTAAAATTGTGAGGGAGAAATCCCATTAGAACCCACATTTCTGTTCCAAAGGCCCCTTTTTAAGCTGTATCTCACAGCAACATCCCTCAAAACCATTGACAATGGGGAAAAATTCTAAAGTAAAGTGAGTAAAGGAAATATGGTGTTGCATAAACCTTGGTCTTTTTACAGTCTCCTCCAGAAAAAACCAAAAATGAACTAGGGAAAGAATAAAAATTGAAAGAAAGAAATTTATTTTTAAAAAAAAAATTTTTAAAAGAGGACTTTCTGTTTGAAGGGAAATGTGAAGTAGCCGGCAATAATCGGTGCCTCGCAATTGGGGCCACAATATAAGACCCATGCTGATTCATCTTGAGAAAGTAAAACGATGCACATTATCTGGGGAAAAAGGGATGTGTTTGTCTTAATGACCCCTCCAGCTGTGCTGAAGGTCCGCTCAGAAATGCCCTGGCTGCTGGGCAGAACAACCCCTCTTGGCGGGGCGACGGCTGGGCCATTGTCCTTTTTGGGATACCAAAAAAGTTTTTGGGGTCCAAAAACCATACAAAAAATCAGTTTGGGAACGCAGATAGTCGTGCACCATGATCTTAAGTGGTTCTGTGTGTTGGATGTGTGCCGCATTGCAGGGTTGGTGAGGTGGTAAATAAAGTTGCCAGAGGTCACCCATAGGCTTCTGCCCCTTGTGCTGCGGGCCCCGCTACGGGGCACCTTGCTGTCACGTCGCTGATGTTGTTCCACGGACATTTGGGAAGTGAAGCAGACGCAACAGAGTCTCATTTGATCACCCAAAAGGTCCCCATTTCCTGCATTTTACTCTTTTTGGGGGGGTGGAAGGGAAAAGTGCTGGTTTTGTTTGTACGGGGACCGGACGGGGCCCCCAGAAACTGTGTTCTTTTGTTTGGCCTTAATGCGAGATCATGTTGGGGAAAGGAAAACATAAGACCAGGGGAAAGGGGCCCTTGTTTTCCAAAAGCCTCGGGTCGGGGGCACTAGCAAAGATCTTCCTCTCTTCCTCCCCGCCTCAAATTCGCGCAACCTTTTTCCAGGGGGGAGTCGGTAAGTGGTGTTAAAAATCCCCCTCCCCCCTCCGTTTCCCTCCGCAGCTTCAAACAGTGACTTCCCGGGAAGATCCCCGAGAGCTGATCGTCCCTTGCACTACCCCGGACCCGAATCATGCCTAATAAAGATGATAAATTGGAAACTGTGGGCCCTTGTGGATTCGAGGAGAAAAAGGCTCCGTGCCCCGCATCGGTCCGCTCCTCCCGTCCGGGGGGGACTGTTTTTTTCGGTGTCCAATGATTTTTCAAGAACTAAGATCCCCAAAATGTATGGAAAGGCATGTCCGCATGACCATTTTGGTGGCTTTTAAAACGGGCAAGGATGGTGCAGAGTCTTTATCCTCCACTCCGGGGGCTAAAAACACCCCGAGGTCCCCGCTGTTGTCGGCCAGGTCACTTCGTATGCTAATGGCATTGCGTGCCCCCACAACGTGGGCATGTTGGGGGGGGAATTCCAGGTGTTGCCCGCACAAGAACGGTTGACGGGGAGGCCAGCAACGCAGCCGGTGGGGGGAAGCGGGTGTGAACGGCGGGAAAATGCGAATTTTAACCCCCGAGCTTCCCCAGAGGGGTCCCCACCCGGGTAGTCTTTTTGAATTTTTGGACGACAAGGGTTTATGACATTGCAGGCAAGGGATGTGCTCCCCCTACGAAATTTTGGGCGGCAGCAGATTTCGCCCCTTATGCACACCCCCTTTCTGGCACAAGGCTTTGTCACCAGCCCGCGTGGGTTTGTTGCGGGGAAACCCTCCAAACTCCTACCTGGGTGGACGGCCTGGTTTCCCCGGGACGTATGCACCATAGGACCTTTTGGGGAAAAAAGCCCGCCCTCCCCGCGGTTTTGAGGCGTGCGGAGCCCGAGACCCCCCGTCACCCCCGAGACATCCACCCAGTACCCCCGTGAGCGTCAAGAGAATGGCCCCGTGCTTACTATCCCTGTGTGGTGGTGAGAGGCCCTTTTTCCCGGGAAAAGATGCGAAAAGGCTTGAAAAATTTTGTACCGTGGTGGCGGGGAAGGGGCGGGTTTTTTGGCAAAAAATGCCTTGGGTCTGGGATTGGGGGGGGAAGGGCCCTGCGTGGCGGAACCATTTGTCCACAGACGGAAGGAACTTTTCCCAAGGCCCAAAAACTTGGGAATGGACTTAGGCTTTTGGGTTTGGGAGGTTTTGGGGTTAAGTGTTTCTTCTGCTCCCAAAAAAAAGAAAAGACGAAGTGGTGTGAGGCCGTGTACGGCGTGCGGTCGTTGGGGGGAAAGGGGTAATGGGGGGGGGTGGGGATCGGGGACGGGGGGGCTGAAGGGAGGGGGTCCCTGATCATGATCGAGAGACATGGGCAGTGAGGAAGCTTGGGGGTGGCGGGAGGAGGAGGCGGGAAGAGGTGGACGTGGTTTGGGGCCGGGTGGTTGGCCTTTTTTTTGGCCAGGTTGCCTCCTTTCAATCATGATTCGTGCTTGATAGAATTTGGGGGTGGGGGGGGGAAACACTAAGATTTTTGACTTATTATGCGTTTACGCAAAAGGGGGATATGAATCGCTGGGGGAAACGAGGCTTGCCAAAAAAGGCCCAGGGTTGAGAGGCCTGGACCTTTTTGGGCGGCGATAAGGAGGACGGGGTTTTTTGCTGCCGTGGCGGCGGAAACAATACAACTTCTGCGACGCCCCCTTTCCCTTTTTTAGGGGGACCCCTACTGACACTCCCCCTCTCTTCCTCCCCTCCCTGATGAACGCTGCAAGCAAATTCGCTGAAAAGACCTGTTGGACCCCAAGTGTCCAATCTCAAACAGGGGGCTTTGTCTTCCCCGAATTCTCTCCAGGAGCTGGGGGTACAAAACCAAAAGGGATGCAAGGCGTTGGACCGCTGGGGGTTTTTTTCGATTGGGCGGCTTCCCTTTCTCCCTGTGGATCAGTAAAAGGGGTCAGAGCGGAAAACTCATCTTTGGCTCTTGATCTTTTAAAATGCTTCTGACCCCAAAAGCATTTTGTATCAAAGAGGTTTCAGAAAATGGATTATCCAATGGTGTACACGAGTTAATTTGGGCGGCCTTGCTTATTTTGGACGGGGTGTGTAGTGATGATGACATTTGTGGGCCCTGAGGGAGGACGAGGGGGTAAAACTGCTGGTTTCAGGTTGCATTAACCACGAAAACAATTGGGGACGCTGTTCGTTATGTATTCACAGGGCCTGCCAGCGAGACAGGGACGGTCCTGCAATGACGATCCGCTGGGATGGTGTTGTCGCCAGCACTGGAAGGAGCACCTTTCTCGTACCTCTACCTCCCTGTCCTCCCCCCTCTTTGCTCGCTTACCCCTGAAATTTTGCTCCTGTTAAAAAAAAAATTTGAGAAGGTATGGAGAGTTTTGGAAAGTTCTTATTAAAAAAAAAGACAAACACAGCTATTCTCAAATCCTCAAATCAAAAAAAATTGCTGGTTGAAATTTAAGGGGGGGTAGGTACCCTTTTCAAAAAAACTTTACGACCAAAGTGAAAAAAAAAACCTGTCTGAAAGTATAGGGATAAAAACGGTTTTTTGGCCCCATCATTACCTGTGGTTACAAAATTTCTGTATTCAAATTTACCCGCAAAGTAGCTCATCAAAAAGCTTGACTGACAAAAGTGAAAAAAACACCTGTTGAAATGTATATGGATAATAAAAGGTATTTTTTGGCACCTGCAATTTACCTGTGGGACTACAAAATTTCTGTTTTCAAATTAACACAAAGTAGTCTTCAACAAAGCTTGACTGCCCAAAAGTGAAAAAAACCCCTGTCTGAAATGTATAGGGGAAAATAAAAGGTTTTTTTGCACCTATCAGTACCCCTGGGTGACTACAAATTGCGGGATTAAAATTTTAAACTGAAAGGTGGCTCTATCAACAAAGTGGCCTGCGCCAAAGTAAAAAAAAAAACATGTTCTGAAATTATACGGGATAATAAACGGTATTTTTGGGCACCTATTTATTCATGTGGTAAATAAAAAATTGCTGTATTAAATTTTAACTGAAAAGAGTTTTTATCCAATATCCTTTATAGAGCTTGTCTGTGTTCGCCCGCCCCCCCCCCCCACCCCGGTCCCCCCGGTGACTTTACAGGGGTAGATGCTTTTTTAAAAATTCTTGCTAAAACCTAAAACTAAAATCTCTGATAAAATAAGTTTAAGGATCACACTAAAAGAGAGCTGTCTCTGTAAAAAAATAGAATAATTTCGCTGAGGTTTGCTGATTTTTTGGACAGAGGCAGAGCGCACGTCCTATGCTATAGACGCTGACACACACTGACATGAACAGAAGGGGTTTTTATGTAAAACGGGGCCCTGTGTAAGGTTTGGCTGTCTCCCCGGAATTTTGTTTAACCCTTACGCGGACCCATTTTTGGCCTCTCTGACAGAGCCCTTTTTTTTGAAAATTGTCATTTTTCACTTTATGGAGAAAAACTTTTGACATTTTACCTTTCCCATGTGATTCAGAAAATGTTTTCTCGTGACACTTTTTGCTTTAAGATAGAAAAAAATTTTTGGGCAAAAAAAGTTTGTTTATTTGTAAAAAAAATCAAAAAAATCGTGAAAAATTTTTAAAAAAATTTACCCCAAATTTTAAACTTCAAAAAAATTTTTGCATGTAAGACAGATAGTTTTCCACTCAAAATAGTTTATAACTGGCATTTTTCCCCATGTCTGCTTAGTTTGGCATCATTTTTTAAATTCTTTTTTTTTTTTTACGACATTAGGGGCTTTGAAAATTTAGTGAAATTTTCAAATTTTCAAAAAATTTGCAATATACATTTTTTAGAGAACAGTCCCGTTTTTAACTGTTTTTTATTGGCCTGTATGTTGATCCCCCATAAATGCCCTATCTAAGAAACTACCCCCTTAAAGTATTCAAAAAACCCCATTTAAGGAAGTTTTTTTAACCCATTAGGTTTTTCACGGGAAATTTAAAAGAAAAAGGGGAAATTTGAAATTTAAAAATTTCACTTTTTTTTTGAAAGTTTTTTAAATTTTTTTTATACATTGTTAAACAAAATAGGGGAAAATGTGATAGGGAAATACAATTTAAAATTTTTGGGTTTCCCCAGATTCTGCCGTTTTCAGGATACCCCATATGTGGCCCTGTGCATTATTTGGCTAAAACCAAAAGGGCCCCAGAATAGGGGGAAAGCCCTAGGGACTCGGGAAGTCTCATTTTCATTACCATTTTTTTTGGGGGCCATTTCGGGTTTTTTTGCGGACACCCAAAGGGTTTCCAAAAACTTAATAAACGCCCCTAAAAAATCCCCATTTTGGGAAAAAAAAACCCCCTTTAAAGGGAATTATACCAGGGGTGAAGTGACATTTTCGACCCCAAGGGGTGTGTCACAAAAATTTTAAAGCGTTAGGCTGTAAAAATGTAAAAAAAATTTTTTTTTTCCCAAAATTAATTGAAATTTTTAGTGAAAATGTTTAATTTTAAAAGGGAAAACCCCGGTAAAAAAGCCCCCAAAATTGTTCCCAAAATTTTCCCTTCCCAAAGTTCGGCAATACCCTACATTTTGGGGGGTTTTTAATCTGCTTTTTGGGCGCATGGCGGGGGGTTTTAAAGGGAGGGAGCGCTACTTGGTTTTTGGGAAATTTCAGTTTTTTGGGGGGGCCTTTTCCCGGCATAACAAACCCCCCCAAAGTACCAAAAACGGTAAAACCCTTTCCAAAAGTCAACCTATTTTGGTTTAGCACCCCCTCAAAGAACTCATCTGGGGTGTTTTGTATTTTTTTGGGTGCACGGTTTTTTCAAATTTGTTTTTTTGCATTGGGCAAATGAAAATGAGGGGGAAAACCCAATTCGCCTTTTTCCTTTTTTGAGCTTAATTTTACAGCGTTCGCCGTGCGGGTGAAAAATGACGGGAAATTTTCTTTACTATGGGGGTGGGGTAAAATTGCTTTGGGTTAGTTTTTTATATATTTTTTTTTATTTTTTTTTTCTTTTACACAAAAAGAAATGGGCCCTAAAAAAAAAAAAATTGCGTTTTTTTTTTTTGTTCTTTCGGGATAGAATAACGTTTTCAGTTTCTGTATACGGAGATATTCTGGGCTTTTTTTTTGTGGGATGATTTAATGTTTTTTATTAGTACCTTTTATGGGGGCTATGCCCTTGATCACTTTTTTTTAAAGGGTTTTTGGTGAGGCTTTTTTGAACAAAAACATTTTTCCCTTTGGTAGTGTTTTTTATTTTTTTTTTTTAAAACACGGTCACCGTGCAGTATAACTGACATAAAGTTTACTAAATCATCGATCCCCGTTTACACCCGATACCCAATTTTTTAATATTTTTTTTTGTTTTTTCTTTTACACAATTAAACATTTTTTTCAAAAAGGAAAACACGTTTTTGCATCCCCAATGGGCCCTGAGAGCCAAACTTTTTTTTTTTTTTTCTGTGTACGGAGCTTTTGTGGGGGCTTGTTTTTTGGGGGAAAGATTTTGACATTTTTTTTGGGGTAAATTTTTGGGGGGGGAAAAAAGAATTTTTGATCAGTTTTAAAAACCGTTTTTTTAAGGCAGGGTGAAGAAAATACGGGAATCCTAGTAATTTTTTGTTTTTTTTATTTTTAACAGCGCTCACTGTGCCCTATCCATACCAGTTTGCTTTTCTCTCTGGGGGCATCAAAATGGCGATACCCATTTTTATGGTTTTTTTTTTTTGGGGGGCACTTTTAAAAAAAAAAAAAAGTGTTTTTTTTTGTTTTTTAAAAATATTTAGGGATCGCTGTTTTGGACCATAACTTTTTTATTTTTTTCCCAAAACAGAACGTGTTTGGACTTTTTTTTTGCGGGATGAATGAAGTTTTAAATTTTACAAAATTTGGCGTTTTATTTTTTGGAAATTTTTTATCGCTTTTTTTCAATTTTTTTGTGCTGCAAAATGTAAAAAAATCGCAATTTTTGTGACTGTTTTTTTTTTTTTTGTTTTTTATGGCGTTCACCGTAGGGGTTTAAAAAAAATACAATTTTTCGGGGGGGGTCGTTAAGAAAGGGCGATACCCAAAAATGGGTACTTTATTTTTTTTTTATCTTTTTTGGGGGGATTGGCGTTTGTTTAAAAGGGGGGAAAGGGGGTTGTACGGGGTTTTTTTTTTTATTTTTTGTGTTTGTGTTTTACTTTTTTTTTACTTTTGACATTTTTTTTTACTTTTTTCACTTTTTTTTATTTATTTCTAACGCAATCATCGATTGCTGTTAAAAGCAGCCCATGCCCAGTATCAGTACTGTGTACTGGTTCCCCATACAACGCCTGTCACCTTGCCAAAATGATTGCGGGCATGGTGACATCCAGATGACCCGGGAAAAGTGCCGTTCACCCCCCGGGGATCAGAGAGGGACGGTGCCGCACTCAGTGCGGCGCCGCCGGGGCGGCAGGAGGAGCTCACTCCCCTGCCTGCGGTTTTTTATCGCACCCATGACAGGTGCGGGTAATAAGGGGTAATACCCGCGGCCGGACCCCTCCCGGGGGGTGTAGGGCATCGGCCAGCGGTAATTTTCCCGCGGGGCCCCATGTTGCGATCGGCGTGGCCGCCCGAACCCCCGCGGGGTGCCAGGGGTATGGATCGTCCTTTTTGGGAAGTCACTTCCCGCTGGGGGTTTATCCAAGCCCTATGTGGGGAAGGGGTTAAAGGTCGCCTGTGGAAAGTTGTCCCGCGCTTTGTGGGGTCCTTATGTCATTTTGGATGATTAACCAGGGGCCCCGTCTGAAATTCCCCTCTGGATTCCGGATACAAAATTTATTTCACCTGTCACTCCGAAGAGATAAGTTCCCCCGCTACCCCACCTGTAAACCTCCTCCTCCGTTAATTAAGGGGGATTAAGTATGAGGTGGGCCCCAATCATTTACTCTCGCAGAGTCAAAAAGGGCCCTTGCAATTCCTGGTCCATTGGAAGGGTTATGGTCCCCGAGGAGAGGGTGGGTTCCTGCTAACTCGATTCATGCTGATTCCCCCTTTAAGGATTTTCCCCGACCTCATTCCCGAGAAACCCCGGCCCGGGAAGGGTCCCCGTGGCCCCCCCTAAAAGGGGGGGGGACTGTCAGGATACTTTGTCTGGGGAGTCTCTAGCTGTTTAGCACAAGCTTGCGAGAGTTAATAAAACTACCCGGGGGCCCCCCCTGGGAGAGTTTTCTGCTCCTGACCAGGATGTGACAGCTCTAAAGGACCAATTGGAGGGCCTGGATGCTGCACCAATCAGCTTCGGAGGCTGTGTCCGGGCAGACTTCTTAAACCTCCTCATTCCCTCCAGGCCTTGCCTGACAAAGGTGTTCCCTAGCTGTTCCTGTCGTTCCCGTTTATTGTTGTTCTCCTGGATTTCTGACCCCAGCTTGTTTCTTGACCTCATTTGTTGCCTCTGATTTTGTACTGCGCTCCTGACTGTGTTTGGACCCCGGCTTGTTTCTGACTATTCTTCTGGCTTACGTTTTTGCCATATATGTTCCCGTACGTTTACTGACCCGGACTGTTTGACCTGACGGCCCTGCACTTAGCAGCGTAGGGGCTGTCGTCCAGTTGGGGTCTGCCGCCTAGGGCAGCACACCAAGTAGGTAGGGACAGTGGGCTGGGTGGCAGTCAGGGCCCACTGCACCTCCCTTGACATGACATTACCTTTGTCCTTTGTGTTCTGGTCAGCTATATAAGGGCTCTTGTACTTTCACCCTTTGCCTGGTATTGTTATCTGCTATCTCTTGGTTCTTATCATACCTCTCGGAACAGTCATTTAGTGTCTCGTTTACAAGTTCAACCTCCTCCTCTTGTTGTTGGGGTTCCTCAGGGATCAGTTCTACGTCCTCTCCTGTTTTCCCTCTACACAGCCTCCACTGGACAAACTATCAGCAGATTTGGCTTACAGTACCATCTCTACACTTATGGCAATCAATTATACACTTCTTCCCAAAAGGTCAACCCTGTCCTGCTACAAAACACCAGTGACTGTCTATCTGCTGTTACTGACATAATTTCCTCCTTCTATTTGAAACTAAACCTCAATAAAACTGAACGTCTTGCCATTCCGTCAGCTACTAACCAACCCCACTCTGCTATTTCTATCTCTGTGTGTGGTACCACCATAATTCCCAGGCAGCAGGCCCGCTATTTTGGGGCTCCGATCTGTCTGTCACCCCCTGTATTCTATCCCATGCCTGCTCTGGTCACCTGCACCTCAAGAACATCTCCAGAATCCATCATTTCTCACTGTGGAAACAACTCAAACTTATTGTTGCACTTATGCTTTCACATCTTGATAACTGTAACTCCCTGCTTATCGGTCTCCCTATCTGCAAACTCTCCTCTCTCCAATCTGTCCTGAATGCAGCAGCCAGGCTCAACTTTCTTTCCAGAAGCTATACTGATGCCTCTACCCTGTGTCAGTCACTGCACTGATTACCCATTTAATACAGAATACAACATAAAGTAATCACTCTCACCCATAAAGCTCTCCACAGTGCTGCACATCCCATTCCCTATATATCCTCTCTCATCCCTGTCTACCACCCTACCCAGCCTCTACGCTCTGCTGATGATCTTAGATTACATGCCTCAATACACCAAAACTCCCATGCCTTTCTCCAAGATTTTGCATATGCTTCACTAGTTCTCTGAAATATGATACCCAGTACGATCAAGTCTACTCATAACCCTCACAGTTTTAAGTGTGCCCTGAGAATAAATTTTCTTAGGCAGGCATACCAAGCTCCCTAATTGCTATCTACCTACTTTCTGTCACAGACATTTCTGTCACTCCCTGCACTTGGGCACTCAACGACGCTTATCTGTATATACGTGTCCTGTCTGTACATAGATGTCCTGTCTGGGTGGCAGGTTCATCCACTTTTATGTAAAATACCCTGCATTTATGAAACATGGCTGGAACACTGTGTAAACCAAGCTATTCTCAATAAAATTTTTGTCTCACCCCTATTTCCAAATAGAGTGTAAGCTCTTGAAAACAGGGCCCTCACATCTTGTGTTTGATCTGTAAGTAGATTTTTACTGTGTAATGTTTGTTTTTTGACTGTACTTATACCCTCTAAATTGTAAATTACTGCATGATATATTGGTGCTATATAAATAAAGAGACTGTAGGCTGTCCTAATTTTTAGAAAGGAACACTGCACTGTGGTCTTTCACATCTGTGTGGGTCTTGTAAAATACTTATCATGTGCAAAAAGCATACAGTATGCAACAGACTTACTTGTCTACTATGGAACTTCATGTTTCCAAAAAGTTTAGAAAAGGGTTAGGATTCAGGTTGGAGCAAGGGTTCTCAAGATATTTCTCTGATGGCTGTTGCAGTTGCTTTCCAAACTCCAGAAAACACATGTAGAATTTTTTTCCCTATAGACTCTAATGGAACTCAGGGTCGGTACATCCTAAATCCAAATATTTTGACAACTTTGGTCAACATATTCTTGGTCAACCAAACAGAAAAAACATTTAGGGTATGTTCAGCGTAATGTCGGTCCATACTTTGGCGTGTAAATTGCGCTTCGATACGCCCGAAATACGGGTGACTTTATGGTAATTCATAGCTCTCACTGAGAGCTATGATTACCTGTTCTTTCCCCCAGCGCACAATACATGCAAGGGGAAAGAACGGACATGCCAATTCTTCCCGGCGATTATGTTGGGGTGACTTGATGTACCTCTCTGATGCGGCGGGATTTTAGCGCCACATAGTAACGAGTGCTACACGCCCTGTATAATCATGTGAACATACCCTTAGAGCAACACTAGAGGGGCTGTAAGCTTGCTACCTATCATCAGAAACAGGAATATTGGTTGCGTTTTCAGCGGAATTACAGAATTTGAAACTGCTAAATAGCCGACATCATAGAACCTTCTATAGAAAATCCATGCGTAATCAATAATAGAACAGATTATTTGCTTACCTAAGGTTTTTACTTATACTAAAACTTCCGACTGGATGGTAGTATAACTTGTTATATTTTACGCTGGTCGACGTCGATTTCCAGCAATGCCCTAATGTACTAGATGTGTGTTGGAGCGATTTTTATCGACAAAGTTGGAAAATCGGCAAGGTTTTTATGGTTGAATCGAATTTCCAGAATCATGCGATAATTAAGGTTAAATATGCTGTCATCATCTATTAAGATAGCGACTTTTTCGGCGCCTTCCTGTAATTTTGGCGGCCAGCCAAATGAGGATTCAACAGAATAGAGCAGGTGTGAGTGTGTGCAGAAGTCATGACTGGGATGTGTATGGTTGCGATTGGCTGGGAGAAAAACACATGACCTCGTTTTACATAGAACAGCGTTCCTGTTTCAGCCTCGTTGAATCTCAGCGTCTCATAGGGATAGGACCTGCGCTCTGCTGTGGCCAAACAGTCCTCGCTGAAATTCAGTCTATTTCTGCACAGAGAAACCTTACTTATTAGCTGTGATCCTTCCAATTTGTTTGATTAGAGATTTGAAGATTTTATGTAGTTAGCGTAGAGAATTTTAAAGCAGAATCTACCCTTCAATCACGGCAGTGGTGGGAGGCGGGGGGGAGGGGGACCCGGGGGCGCAGCGAACACAGTTAAGAATCTACTTTAAAGAACAATGGAATAAAGTTCACCAAGAGACTTAGTGTGACATATGCTAGTGGAATATCTTTATTATTAACAGTTTGCATTGTAGAATGATTTCCTGGGATGTTTTGGGCCAACCCAGCAGCCTGAAAATTATATTGGAATAGAAAACCTCATTTCATAGTAACTGCAGGTCTCTTTGTTAGCTGCAAAACTCCACTTTTATTATCAGTAGTACATTTCAGATTTGGTGTTTCAATTTTCTCAATTAAACCTGTGACATGTTGATATATTCACCTTGCACTGTTAAAATTACAAACCAGCAATCTTGTAGGTCAGCACAGGATACCGTGTATCGTACGGAACATGTTACAGTTACGTGTTTTTTGAACTTTTGCAGCACCCAGAACTGTTCATTGACGCTAGTAGCATCGTACCGTAAAAAGTCTATTAAAAAGCACATTCTATATTCACAATCAGTGAATTGAAAGGTGCACTAAAAAAATACAGTTTATATCATATCAAAACATAACAGATTAAGTGTTTTTTGCATTTTGCGCACCCAATGCACTGTTCATTTGACGCAGCATCTACGTAAATTCTTAAACTAGCAATTCTATATTCACCAATGCGTGAATTGAAAGGTGCAAAATAAATACAGTTTTTATTATATCAAAAACTAATCAAGTTACATGTTTTTGACTTTTGCTCACCACAAGCACTGTTCTTTGAGCAAGCATCTAGTAAAATCTTTTTAAAACAGCAATTCTTATTCACACTTAAGGTGTATCCTGTAAAGGTGCAAAAAATACAGTTTATTATATCAAAAAAATAAACCTAAGTTAAGTGTTTTTGACCTTTTGCGCAAACAGCACCTGTTCATTGACGCAGCATCTACGTAAATCTTTAAAAACCAGCAATTCTATATTCACCACGGGTGAATTGTCAAAGGTGCAAAATGTTAATACGAGTGTTATCGACGTTTTTTTATTATATCAAAAACATACACAGTTACGTGTTTTTTGACTTTTGCGCAACCCAGCATCTGTTCATTGACGCGCATCTAACGTTAATCTTAATAACAGCAATTCTATATTCACCACAGCAGATGAATTGTAATAGGTGCAAAAAATACCGTTTATTATATCAATTACATAATAAAAGTACGGTGTTTTTTTGACTTTTGCATGCACCACTTAGCTCTGTTCTTGACGCCTGGCAATCTACGTAAATATTAAAACAGCATTTCTTTATTCCACCACAGGTGAAATTGAAAGGATGCAAAAAATACCGTTTATTATATCAAAAATACAGTACAGTGCGTTTTTGACCTTTTGCGCACCCACGAACTGTTCATTGACGCAGCATCTACGGGTAATCTTATACAGCAACAATTCTTATATTCTCAACAGGTTCTGAATTTGTAAGGTGCAAATAATTACAGTTTATGTTATATCAAAACATAACTGTTAACAGTGTTTTTTGACTTTTGCGCACCAGCACTGCTTCATTGACGCCAGCATATACGTAATAATCTTAAAACAGCCAAGTCTATAATTCTCCAACAGGTGAATTGATAGGTGCAAAAAATTCCGTTTTTTATTTCCAAAAACATAACAGTTACGTTGTTTTTTGACTTTTGCGCACCCAGCACTGTTCATTTGACGCAGCTTCATACGTAAATCTTAAAACAGCAATTCTATAATTCACAGTCAGGTGAATTGAAAAGGTGACCAACATATACCGTTATTATATCAAAACATATCCGTTACGTGTTTTTTGACTTTTGCGCACCAGCACTGTTCATTGACTGCAGCATCTAAGTAAATCTTTTAAATCAGCAATTATATATTCAACCACAGGTGAATTGAATGGTGAGCAAAAAATAAAGTTTATTATATCAAATCATACAGTTACGTGTTTTTCTGACTTTTGAGCACCTGCAATGGATGCATTACGCACTGCATCTACGTATAATCTTAAAACAGCAATTCATTATTCACCACAGTTGAATTGAAGTGCAAAAAAATATCCGTTATATTATATCAAAACATAACAGTTAAGTGGTTTTTTGACTTTTGCGCACCCAGCCATGTTCATTGTCAGCTGCATCTACGGTAAATCTTAAAACAGCAATTCTATATTCACACAGGTGAATTGAAAGTGCAAAAAAATAAGTTTATTACTTACCAAACTTAACAGATACGTTGATTTTTTGGACTTTTGCCAGTCAGATTTGTTGATAGACACTTGCAGTTAAATTTGTACTCCAGCATCTTGTTTTGATTTGTACGGGGATTGCGATATGCTAGTGATTTGCCGTCTTTATATATAAGTGACTTTCTCAAAACTATTTCCATACCTTTTAAAATTTGTATATTTCTAACTTGTGGGAAATGCAGGTGGTAAGCGAGCATAGAGGGGGGTAGCCTTGCGGTGGTAGGATGGTACGAGAGAAGGTGGCTCCGTTCCAGATGCTGGCGGACAACACCGAATTGCCAGAGGATCGTCTGTTGTTGCAGGGACGTCAGGCCTGTCATCGCTGGGTCAGGGCCCTTGTGTATCTATGTAAGACGAAAATGTCGCCACATTTATGTCTCCAGTGGTTAATGCAACCTGGCATCTAGCAGTCTTCCTCCTCGTACTCGCAGTTTATAGAAGTCACGGCCACAAATGTCGTCATCACGCCTTCCATTCAGGCATCTGTCCAACATGAAAGCAGCCAAAATCTCAACTCGTGTACCACCACTGTGGATAATCCATTTTATGAAGACCTCTATTGATGACAAAATGCGGTTGGGGTCAGAAAGGCTTGTTAAGAGCAAGAGGCCAAAAAGGGATGATTTTCTCTGCTAATGACGACCAGTTACTGATGCCTTCAGAGGAGGTGATGCGAAAGCCGGTTCAATCTGCAAAAATATCAACGGTGACGGTCGGCAACGGCCTCTGCATGGTGCCCCTTGCTTGTAGCCCGCAGCTTCTGGATGCAGAAAGTCAGGACGTCCAAGTACCATGTGTTTGATGAGGATTGATTGATGACGTACCATTGCGGATTCACATCTCTGGTCTTTTTACGCAGAATTTGCTTGCCGAGCGCTTCTCAGTGAGTAATCCGAAGGAGGAAGACGATGGGGTTGTGTTACAATACGGGTTCCCGCCACACAAAAAGGGAGACGGGCTGGGTCGCAGAAGTTACCCCGATGATTTGATTCGCCAGCCTCAGGGTCAAGCGCCATTAAACCCTCCGCCTCCTCGCTTTAATCGCACGTCAAAAAAGGTCCAGGCTCTATAGCCTGGGCCTTCTATTGACAAGCCTCTGATTCCCCAGCGATGTTCATATGCCGCCCTTGGCAGTAAACATTAAGTAGAGGCAAGAACCCTTAAGTGGTGTTAACCACCACAAAATGTCTAGTCACATGCTGCAGAATGCATCGAGTTGAAATCGGAGGGAAACTTGGCCCAAAAAAAAGGTCAAGGCAACGAGCCGGGCATCCAACCACTTCACAACCTCTGGTCTCTCTCCGCTCACTCCCTCTTCCGCCACCACCAAGCGACTTCCTCAGCTGCCATGTCTCTCAGGTCATTGATCAGGGATCAGACCTCCGCCTTCAGCCTCCACCGTTCGGCTCCGAGTACCACCACACCACCCCAGAGACCCATCCTACCCCTTCTTCCTTCCGCCAGTTTTGCGACCGGCACTGCCGTTACAGCGGGGCCAGTTAGCACCAGACATTCTGTTACCGGTGTGGGAGGCTGAACGAAAAACACTTTAACCCAAACCATCCATAAGCACAAAAGCCTGAATGTCGGCATTGCCAGGCTTTGGGACTTGGAAATGTTGCCTTTCCGTTGGTGGACACTAGATGGGTTCAGCCCAAGGAATGGCCCTCGCTTTCCCCCTATACAGATGCCGAGCAGGCATTTCTTTTCCAGAAAAAGCCGTCCCTGCACTGGCCAGCCACGTGTCACTCTTTAATTTCAAGCGCGTTGTCTGCATCTGTGGTCCGGAAAAGTCACATTCAACACCGAAACATGGACTTGGTAAGCAGGCCAAGGCCGCTATATCTCTGTGACCAGCTATCTGGAGGAGGGCTTGCGGTGGACTGTCCTTGGCGGCGTGACGGGTTTGGCTCTCAGGCTCGGCGGCACGCTCTTCAAAAACCTCAGGGATGGTTTGGCAGGGCTCTTTCCCCCAAGAGGTCACTCTGGTGGCCGCATCAAGTGCCCAGAGACACCAGGCCGTGTTGTAACTTAATCTGCTTGGAGACACGTACACACAAAGGTCAGGAGCTGCTGGACGGCTCTAAGCAACGAGACCGAGCGTGCTGGGTGGACAAGGAACCTTGTGCCAGGCAAGGTGGTGTGCGATTAACGGGCGAAATTGCTGGCCGCCCCTTAAGATACGGTGGCTGGTGCACATCCCTTGCCTGGCACATGTCATGAACCTTGTCCATCCTGAAATTTCTAAAGAGACTACACGGGTCTGACTGCTGATGAAGAAGGCTCGAGGTCTGAGTTCGCACTTCCGCCGTTCGCACCCTGCTTCGTCCCGCCTGGCTGCGTTGCAGCGTCAAGCCTCGTGCGACCCTCACGTCACCGTCTAATTTGTTTGACGGGGCAACAGCTGGAATTCCACCATCACAACATGCTCTGCGTTGTGGCAGCAGCGTCCAATGCATTTCGCAGTACGAAGTGACTCATGGCCTGACAAGCAACGGGTACGGACCTCGGGGTTGTTGTACACCGAGTCAGAGTGGAGGCAGGTGAAAGAGCTATGCTCACATCCTGCAGTTTTGAAGAAGCCACCATAAATGGTCAGTGCGGACAATGACCTTTCAGGCACGGCAGCATTGTGGTTAATCTTAGTTCTGGAACGTCGTTTGGACACTCTGAAACAAACAGGTCAGCCAGCGAGGGAGGAGGAGATGGACACAGATGCGGACACGGAGCCTTTCTCTCCGTCAAATACACAAGGGCAACGGACAAGTTTCACAATTCATCGGCTTCAGTAGGCAGTGGTTCGGGGGGTCCAGAGCTAGTGCTAGGTGGCGCTTAGATCTCAGGGTGCTTCATCTCAGGCAAGTCAGGGCTGTGTAGAATCTGTGCCGGAACGGCAGCGGAGGAGGAGAGGAGGTATTCCTAGACACCGTGTTACCGACATCCACTGCCCTTGGAAGTAGGTTGGCGCGAGATTTGAGGCGGAGGAGGGAAGAATAGGAAGATCAGTTTGCTAGTGCCTCGACCAGAGGCTTGTGGAAATCAGGCTCCATTTCTCCATGAGTGCTTGGATGCTCCATTTCCTCCAACATGATCTCGCATTAAGGCCACTCAAAATGAACAACAGGTTACTGGGTGGCACCCTCTGGTTATCCCCGGTTATGTTTTTTTTTACAAAAACAAAAATCAGCACTTTCCTATCCACCCACCCAAATAGAGAGTAAAAATGCAGGGAAAAGGAAATGGAGACTTGCTGATTGATCAACTGGAGACCTTGTTGCGTCTGCTTCACGTTCCCAAATGTCACGGTGGAACAAACATCAGCGAGTGACAGCAGTAGAGTGACCAAGTAGGCGTAGCGGCCGCAGCAGGCTAGGGTGGCAGCAGAAGCCTAATGGGTGTACCTCTGGCAATCTTTGTTACCACCTCACCAACGCATGCAATGCGGGCACACATCCAACACACAGAGATCAGCTTAAGATCATGGTGCACGGACTATCTGCGTCTCAAACACCGATGTTTTTGCAATGTGTTCCGAGACCCAATAGTCTCCTGGGTATCCAAAATGGACGAATGGTCCGAGCTGGACTCGTCACGGCCTAGAGGTGTTGTCCTGCCCCCAGCAGCCAGCGTCATATCTGAGCCGGACCCTTTCACACAGCTGGAGGAGTCGATTACAGACAAAACGCATCCGGATTTCCACAGATAATGGTGGCATGGTTGACTTTCATCAAGTGAATCAGGCATGGATCTCGTATGATGTTGTGCCCCAATTGCCGAAGGTACCGATATTAGTTGCAGTCTACTTCCACATTCCTTTTTCAAACAGAAATGGTCTTCTTGAAAAACTTTTTTTTAATATGATCATTTCTTACTTCAATTTTTATCTCTTTTCCCAACAGTTGATTTTGCTGGTTTGCTGTGAGGAGCTGTAAAAGACAGCATAGGTTTCATGACAACACGCTATTCGATTTACTCACTTTATCTTAAGATGTTTTCGACATTGTCAATGGTTTTGAGGTCATGTTGCTGTGAGATACAGCATAATCATGGTCCTTTGGAACAGAAAAATGTGACTTCTATAGTGGCATTTCTCCCTCACAATTTTTAATAGTGGCTGAGAAGTTCATTTTATAAATTTTTTGGGGTCATGTTGCTGTGAGATACAGCTATAATTTAGGTCTTTTGGAAACAGAAATGTGGCGTCTATGTGGCATTTCTCCCTCACAATTTTTATTAGTGGCTGTGAAGTCCTATTTATAATTTTTTGGGGTCATGTAGCTGTGAGATACAAGCAAATAATAATGGTCCTTTGTACAGAAATGTGGCTTCTATGTTGGCCATTTCTCCCTCACACATTTTTACTGTGGATGAGAAAGTCACTTTTTATAATTTTTTGGGTCAGCTGCTTTGAAATGCAGAATACTCAGGTCCTATTATAAAAAAAATGTTGTTTCTAACAGAATTTGTTCTTCACAATTGACAAAAAACGTGGCTCAAGGGTCAGGATTTGAATTTTTGGGGGATTTTGCTGTCGGGACATGCAGCTATGTACAGGTTCTTTTCTAAAAAATGTTGTTTCTAACAAGACATTTGTTCTTCACTATTGACCAAAGTGGCCTCAAGGGTCATGCTTTAATTTTGGTGGCATTTTGCTGTGAATGCAGCTATACTAACAGGTTCCTATTCTAAATAATGTTGTTTTTATACCTCAGACATTTGTTTTCACAATTGTCAGAGTGGCTCAGGGTCGATGGTGCTGTACAGAAACAGGACAATAGGTTTAGGACAATGTTTTAATGGACACATATTGCAAAATGACTTGTTTTTGCAAGATCTTTAACATAGCTAATCAATCACCTGTATTGATCGACAAACCCATTTAAATACAATTGAAAAAAGAGAAACAAAGACATGTTGGGTTTCATCCTATTTTTTAAAATTTGTTTTCTAGAATTAAAGTACTAAAACTTGCCAATGTAACAAATAAGCTGTTTAAAATAATTCCTCTGAATATGTACAAGGGAGGGTACAGGAAAACTTGACCAGCATGTTGGTTATTCAGAGACATGGAGTATGGAGCAGCAACGGACAGAGAAAAGAGTACAGAGACCATTTCCTCAGCACGTTGAGTAAAATGAGAAAAAGAATGCCCAAGATAAAAGAGGCACCTGGGTGTAACAGGAGCGTGGTTTCAACCACCAGTATTTCCAAGTGAAGCTTTAAATGGTCCACACTATTACGGAGGGGGCAAAGCGCTACCCAGGTATTGATGTTGTTACGAGGAATGCTGAGTTCTCACACTCCGCTTCAGCACTCAGCTTCAGCATGACAGTTTTAGTTGCTGCTTGCGTCCATCAGGCATTTTAACCTGCGTGTTAATAGATGACGGATGCAGCACCTGGACTTTCACCGCACCCCAAGACTGTAACTCTAAGGCCGCTGGGTCATGCTGTGGCCCTGGAAGTAATATGTCAAATGTCCAGTTCACATAAATTGGTGGTTGAAAGATCCTTTTTCGGCACTTTTTAAATCGTTGGGGGGTTCAATGCAAGGTTTGGGGCCATGCTGTTGGGCCCAGGACAGGTATAGTCAATATCCCAGTGAAACTAAAATGGTGGTGAAAGACTCCTTTTTGCGGGCATTTTTAAATGGGGGGGTCATGCATGTTTGGGGCTAATGCTGTGGCCCAGGACAGGAATAGTCAATGTCCAGTGAAACTAAAATGGTGGTTGAAAGACTCCTTTTTCCGGCACTTTTTAAATGTGGGGGTCATGCAGGTTTGGGGCTCATGCTGTGGCCCAGGACAGGTATAGTCAATGTCCAGTGAAACTAAAATGGTGGTTGAAAGACTCCTTTTTCCGGCACTTTTAAATGTGGGGGTCATGCAGGTTTGGGGCTCATGCTGTGGCCCAGGACAGGTATAGTCAATGTCCAGTTCAACTAAAATGGTGGTTGAAAGACTCCTTTTTGCGGCACTTTTTAAATCTGGGGGTCATGCAGGTTTGGGGCTCATGCTGCGTTCCAGGACAGGGATATTCAATGTCCAGTTCAAGTAACATGATGGTTCAAATCATACTGCCTTCTGGCACTTTTTAATTTGTGGGTGATGCAGGTTTAAGGGTCAGGCTGTGGTACAAGACAGGGATAGTAAATGGTCTGTGACTTTTTTTCTGTGACTTTTATAACCTAAGTGTGTTGCCTAAGATGTAGCATGTATCCATTTGACTGTTGTGGATGTTAATTTCAGCTTCTCCAGCCTTGTTTGGGTGTAATAATGAAGGTGTTGTTGCTCTCCCATAGACTTTAATGGTCATCGCGCATAATCGATGCTCACTATCGAAAAACCTTATCGATAGCGGCCGACTATCGACTATCGATCGATCTCGATAGCCAACGCAATCACTCAACACTAGTACTGAGCTGTCAGGAACCCAAAATCCGAATGCTGTTTGTAAAAAAAGCCGTAGCAGCCCGGTCCAGCAATGTGAAAATGCCGTTGGATTTTGGGAGGCATTTTCAAATTGCGGTATGGATCTAGCCTAAATGTTCTACTGCACCATCTACTGGTCAGAAGTGTATTTCTGACTGGCCTCTAATGAGTAAGACCCTAGTTAGGCTATTAACAAAAACATACTGGGGCACATTTACTAATAGTGTCTAACTGTAAGATAATTTTAAGTAAGATTAGACAGTCTTACAATGCGCCTCATTTATCACAGTGTTGATAAATCTGGCACAGTTTAGAACTGTCTAGTCTAACTTTATACCAACATTAAGTTGGCTTACTTTTACGCTACTAATGGCGACAAAATTTGGCGTACGTTAAGCCAGACCATTTTTATGCAAAGCCACACCTTTTGCCTAGGCCGCACCCCTTTTTTAGACGAGGCGCAGGTTGAAGTGTCTGCAAGCCGTCGACAACACATAGGGCCACATGTATGAAAACTGTCTAGGTCTAAATTTCACTTCAATCATAGCGCCCGTTTTATTTCATATATTGCTCTGGAAAAATGAGAGGGGCGCTATGATTGGTTTCTATGGGCAGCAAAGTGAATTTTAGATCTAGAAAGTTTTCATACAAGTAGCCCACAGTAAATGTGGTGTAAAGAATGTAATACGTTATTTCTGCCGCAAATTGCACCAGAATTATGGCGCAACTGCGTTGATAAATGTGCCCCATTACCTCAAAACTAATGTGATAGTGCTGCTTAGGCTATGTTCACATGGCTTATTTGTGGGGCGTAATTACGGCCGCAATTACGCCGTGTGGACGGGGGCGGGGCGGGAGAGGGGGCGGGAGAGGGGGGCCGGCACCTCGCCGGCCCATAGACTATCATTGCTAGCGCCACATATATGCCGCTGGTAAATGACATGTCACTTATCTCCCCCCGCGGCGGATTCGTCGAGAGGGGGAGAGGAGACGTAATCCATAGTTCTCTATGAGAACTGTGGATTACCATACTGACTGGGACGTATTCCAGCCGTAATTCACACAGTACGGCGCGAAATTACGGACTGAAATACGTCCCATTTTAAGCCGTGTGAACATAGCCTTATCTGTGATGTTGATCTTGTACTATGTTTTTTTTTTTTTTTCTGTTAATGGTTTTGTCCATGATATAACTACTATTTTAAAGGGTTTTCCAACACTCTTTAAATCTGGTAATGCTGTCTGGAAAATAAAATCTCAAATATCTTAAGTTATAATGTTTTTTCTTGGTCCTCCACTGCTATCTATATGCTATAACTGAAAGGTAGTAGCGTGACATAAGTGACATCACATAACCTAACCATGGAAGTAAATTCATGTACATCACAGTCAACCTAACTTCACCACAGAATGCCATAGTCATGTGATAGAAGAGTGAAGAAATCAGGCGATACCTTTTTCAGGCTAACTGAGTATATTTGATGGTGAGCTTTCGAGAGAACTAGCTCCCTTCTTCAGACATGATGTTATACAAGAAATTGAAAATTCACAGACTTTTTATAAAAAGTCTGTGAATTTTCAATTTCTTGTATAACATCATGTCTGAAGAAGGGAGCTAGTTCTCTCGAAAGCTCACCATCAAATATACTCAGTTAGCCTGAAAAAGGTATCGCCTGATTTCTTCACTCTTCTACTACTTTCTATGGCTAACACGGTACAACATTATACTAATAGTCATGTGATGTGACACCACTATGAATAGAAATTGCATACGGAACCAGGACAGAATTTATAACATAAGTAGATTTAAAAGCTTTTTATAACTATATAGCTGGCAGCAACATGTTTTTGTTTTTTATCTCTGAAAATCCCAGTATGATTATTTCTATAAATTAATCCTATAACTGGTGTTTGGTCATAACAATGTGTTAGAGTAGGGGAGATGCAGAGGAATGCAGACTATTTACACTGTGGAACTGGTGCTCTATGTTCCCATTCATGTTTTCATTTTTATAAAGCTTGGACTGGATCCCAATGGAAAGAATCTTTCTTCATTGCTGTCCTGTATTTAGTAAAAGTAAAACAAAAGTAAAACAAACGTACAATGAAGGAAATAATTATTTGATCCATTGCTGATTTTGTAAGTTTTCCCACTGACAAAGACATGAACAGTCTATAATTTTAAGGGTAGGTTAATTTTAACATTGAGAGATAGAATATCCAAAATAAAATCCAGAAAATCACATTGTATAAATTATATAAATTTATTTGCATTTTGCAGATAGAAATAAGTATTTGATCCCCTACCAACCATTAAGAGTTTTGGCTCCTACAGACCAGTTAGACGCTCCTAATCAACTTGTTACCTGCATTAAAGACAGCTGCCTTAAATAGTCACCTTTATAAAAGACTCCTGTCCACAGACTCAATGAATCAGTCAGACTCTAACCTCTACAACATGGGCAAGACTAATTTTCTAAGGATGTCAGGGACAATATCATAGACCTGCATAAAGCTGAAAATCAAAATCTCACCTCGTGGGGTATCCTTGATCATGAGGAAGATGAGAGATCAGCCTCAAACTACATGGGGGAATGTTAATGATCTCAAGGCAGCTGGGACCACAGTCACCAAGAAAACCATTGGTAACACATTACGCTGTAATGGTTTAAAATCCTGCAGTGCAAGGTCCCCCTGCTCAAGAAGGCACATGTGCAAGCCCATCTGAAATTCACCAATGAACACCTGGATGATTCTGTGAGTTCTTGGAAGAAAGTGCTGTGGTCAGATGAGACAAAAATTTAGCTCTTTGGCATTAACTTAACTCGCCGTGATTGGAGGAAGAGAAATGTTGCCTATGCCCCCAAAGAACACTGTCCTCACTGTCAGGCATGGAGGTGGAAACATTATGTTTTGGGGGTATTTCTCTGCTAAGGGCACAGGACTACTTCACCGCATCAGTGGGAGAATGGATGGAGCCATGTACTGCAAAATCCTGAGTGACAACCTCCTTCCCTCCATCAGGTCATTGAAAATGGGTCGTGGCTGGGTCTTTCAGCAAGACAATGACCCAAAAAATACAACCAAGGCAACAAAGGAGTGGCTCAAAAGAAGCACAGTAAGGTCATGAAGTGGCCTAGCCAGTCTCTAGAAATTAATCCCATAGAAAATTTATGGAGGGAGTTGAAGCTCCGAGTTGCCAAGTGACAGCCTCAAAATCTTAATGATTTAGAGATGATCTGCAAAAAGGAGTGGACCAAAATTCCTCCTGACATGTGCGCAAACCTCATCATCAACTACAAAAAAAGTCTGACTGCTGTGCTTGCCAACAAGGGTTTTGCCACCAAGTATTAAGTCTTGTTTGCCAGAGGGATGAAATACTTATTTCTCACTGCAAAATGCAAATAAATTTATATAATTTACACAATGTGATTTTCTGGATTTTATTTTGGATATTCTATCTCTCAATGTTAAAATAAACCTACCCTTAGCCTCCTGGCTTCCTGCTTCCCAGCCCTGGTAGAGCTTGGTAACTGCATGAGCAGCTGAGTTTTATCAGACCCAGATCAGCTCTGCAGTGACTTCTGAGGGCTGTGTTTTCCCTGTATTTCCCCTGTAACTTGGGCAAATAAATCAGATCCAGTCATAGAGGAATCAGGGTAAAAAAAACGTTTTACAAAAATGTCACCCAAAGGTTTTTTCTGACCATACTGTGGGCACAATTTGTAAAAATAAAATCATTTTAAAAAACTACATACAAAAAATAAAATGTTATTACAAAAAATAGTAAAAGCCAAAACCACAAATTTTAGCCCTAACCCCAATAACCCTAAAACTTTATATGACCTATATATAAAAGTGACATAATTACAAAACTTATTTGTGTCAATTTTGATGTTAAAATTAATAAGTAAAAAATATGAAAACCAGACTTTTCAAAAAACTTTTTTCACTTATATTAATATTTAAAAAAACTGATGTAAATATGACATAAAAAATAAAGCATAACGTCGAAAAAGGCAAACAAAAGTAAGCGTTATATCGCTCAAACCTGTTTGTACTAGAGAAAAGGAAAATGTTCCTAGTCAGGACTGGGGGTAAATGACCTGTTCAGGAACTAGTTAAAGAAGTTCTAAAATTTTTGGGTGCAAAATATTCATGTACTGTACATGTACATAAGCCATGCAATTTAGTCATGTAATGTATTGTGTCTTCTTCACTTTGTTTTTGTTTTTACAAATGTTTGTGTAATATAAATGTAAAATAAAACTGTAAAAAATGCAAGCCATTTTAAATTCTTAAATTTAAGACTTCCATAGCAAAAAAAGGATGATAACCTTGATCCGTGGAAGATGCTTCATTCAGTTTTTTAGTTTCATTGAGTTTGTAGGTTTAGACTGTGTATTCCTAGCTCAGATGTATAAAGGAGTCATTCCAATCAACTTACAGGCAATGATATCAGAATAAAATTCTATGAATTGTGGGTATGAACAAGCTAACTGAAAGCGCTGTATTTCAAGGAGATACTCTTAAAAATTAGATAAACACTAATAATCACCTACAAAATAGAATTTAGGTTTTTAGTAGTTGTGCAACTATATTGCTGAAGCCAGCAATTCACCCTTCTGACAGTAGGTGACAGAGCACCAGTGGGAGGCATAGGAAGAGGTAAAACTCGGGAAGTTACATAGTTACATAGTTAGTACGGTTGAAAGAAGACATGTCCATCAAGTACAACCAAGGGTGGGGAAAATGTGGGTGAGGGAGAGAGACAAGAACTTTACGCCCAGCCTCACCAATAGTTAATGCCCTGGAACCCACAAGGCAAGAACGAATCTGCTCCAGTGGAGATCATATCTCTGACCCCAGAGCCGCCACCAGCCAGTTCTTACAGTGAAGAATGCTCTTCTCCTCTGGAGATTGAATCCTTTTTTCTCTAGTCGAAGGGAATGTCCCCTTGTCTTTTGAGGGGGCTTCACTTGAAATAATTTTTCCCCATACTTTTTGTAGGGACCATTTATATATTTATATAAATTAATCATGTCCCCCCGAAGCCGTCTTTTCTCAAGACTAAATAAGTTAAATTCTACTAACCTCTCCTCATAACTAAGATGCTCCATTCCCCTTATAAGTTTGGTTGCTTGTCTTTGTACTCACTCTAGCTCCATTACATCTCTTCTATAAACTGGGGCCCAGAACTGAACAGCATATTCTAAGTGAGGACGCACCAATGCTTTGTACAGCGGTAGAATTACATCCTTGTCCCGCGAGTCCATGCCTCTTTTAATACACGCCAATATCTTACTTGCCCTAGAGGCAGCTGATTGACATTGCATGCTGTTCTGTAGTCTATGATCTACAAGAATGCCCAGATCTTTCTCAACAAGCGATTCTCCAAGTTTTTCTCCCCCTAGGACATATGATGCCTGTAGATTATTTCTACCCAGATGCAGAACCTTACATTTATCCACATTGAACCTCATTTGCCAAGTGGATGCCCAAGCACTCAGTGTGTCCAGGTCTGCTAGCAATTTATGAGCATTTTCCATAGATTGCACTACCCTGCATAGCTCGGTGTCATCTGCAAAAATCGAAACCGTGCTATTGATCCCTTCCACTATATTGTTAATAAATACATTAAATAAGAGAGGACCTAATACTGAGCCCTGCAGCACACCACTCATAACCGGGGACCACTCAGAGTAGGAGTCATTTACCACCACTCTCTGAGTACGATCCAGCAGCCAGTTTTTAATCCAATTACACACTGTTATCTCTAACCCAATGGATTCTAATTTACCTAACAAACGCTTATGCGGGACAGTGTTGAATGAATTTGCAAAGTCTAAAAACACAATATCTACAGCTGCCCCGCTATCCAGACTTCTACTCACCTCTTCATAAAAATAGATCAGATTGGTCTGACAGCTTCTGTCCTTAGTAAATCCATGCTGGCAATCACTAATAAATAATATTGTGTTTGTCAACATACTCCTGTATATAGTCCCTTATGAGCCCCTCAAACATTTTTCCCACAAGAGAAGTTAAACTTACTGGTCTATAATTACCTGGGCAAGACTTGGAACCTTTTTTGAAGATGGGAACTACATTTGCCTTGCGCCAGTCTCCTGGTACTATACCAGTCACCAGGGAATCTCTAAATATCATGTACAGGGGCACAGAGATAACCGAGCTGAGCTCTTTAAGAACTCTTGGGTGAATGCCATCAGGGCCTGGAGCCTTGTTCACATTCAGTTTATTTAACTTGGCTTTGACTTTTTCTACACTGAGCCAATTAATTATAGCAGATGATGTATTAACAGTACTGGCACCACCTACATCTGCACTTGGCCCACCCCCATCAACTACTATTTCATTGATAGTATATACTGAGCTGAAGAACCTATTTAGTACCTCTGCCTTCTCTTGGTCACCAGTGACCAGCTCCCCATCACAGTTTTTAAGGGTCCTACATGCTCTGACTTTGGCTTTTTGGCATTTATATGCTTAAAGAATTTCTTGGGGTTAGTCTTGCTGTCCTTGGCCACCTGCCTTTCATTTTGAATTTTAGCTGCTTTTATCACTTTTTTACAGATTTTATTAAGCTCTCTATAATTTTCAAAGGCTGATGCCGACCCCTCTGACTTATATTTTTTAAATGCCCTTTTTTATTGTTTATTGCCCTCTTAACAGAAGGTAGAAGCCATGTTGGTTTTAGTTTTAGTCGCCTATACTTGTTACCCATAGGAATATATTTTGCAATAAATTTCCCCAAAGTATATTTAAAGCTCCCCCATTTGGCTTCTATATCACTATTTGCTAATAGCTGCTCCCAGTCTAGGTCCTGTATTGCATCCCTCAATAAGGAAAATTTGGCCCATTTAAAATTAAATGTTTTTGCCTTCCTGCTCTGTTTTTCATTTTTTCCAGTTTATGCTAAAATTAATTATATTGTGGTTACTGTTACGATGATTTTCAGAAACCGTGACCGCTCCGACAAGTTCTGCTTTGTTAGAAATGACCAGATCTAACAGAGCATCACTTCTAGTGGGTTCCTCCACAAATTGCCCCATAAAATTATCCTCTAACAGATTGGGGAACTTCCTTCCCTTTTCAGTTGATGCAGAACCATGACCCCAGTCAATGCCTGGGAAATTAAAGTCACCCATTATTATCACTGTACCTGCTTGTGCTGCTTGTGCCTTTGTCTGGTACCCCTAGAACTCCCCCGTGGGAGGAGTCGGTCCAGAGAGAATGTCAGGAGAGAGACATGAAACAAGAGGGGAAATAAGGCCAATATTAGTAAGCGATGTTCAGCAAACAGTTCATGGAGCCGTTAGATGAAAAAAACTGGTAGGTAACAGTACCGGGGGCTCATGGAGAACAGCTAAACATTGGGAAACCATGTGTGGATGGAGAGAGAGACTTGTGCCCCACTGGCGTACTGCCAAAGACCATGTTGTAACAAAGAGAGTGGCAAAAGGTTGTTTTGTGGGGTCCTTTCAGTGCTTTCAGCAACAAATTATCTCTCCAAGAGGTCAATAAACCTGTTTAAGCAGCTGTAGTTATCTTAGGATATGTTCACACGGTGTTTTGGAGCGACACGCTGATCAGCGCGTCTTTCCAAGGTACAGGGGGGCCAGCCTGGTGCCGGCCCCATATACATTCATTATTCTCGGCGCGTGTTCGCTCTCTATGACTGCTATGGATTACCGTAATTGCAGGGTATAACGCACAATACACAGCGAAATGTGCACGAAAATAAACCATGTGAACATACCCTTACTGTAAAAACGAAATTCACACTAAAACAATCTTCAGATTTTTTGTCATAGAACAGAGTCAATAAGGCCATGTGTCACTTTCCTCTACTTATGTTCCCTGCTGAACAAGTAAGCATTAGCTCTGGCTGATTCACATCTGCATCAGAGGTTTTTTTTATGAGCTATTGACTTGTATTATGGAGAAAATGCTGGAAAAAATATTGCACCATGCAGCACAATTTTTTTTGCTCGTTCAAGTGACTGTCCCCATTACAGTACATGGGGTTTGTCTGGCAACATTGGTGTCTGTCATGTAACAGATCCAGCACCAAAATTATTTTCAGCTTTCTGTTCCCTTGTCAGAGAAGAAAACCAGACATAACAAGGCATATGTGAATTGTGTCTTTAAAAGGAAGGGAAAGGTCACACATTAGTCCTTTCATAGACTCATCACCTTCTTGGTCTGGAGGAGTGTTTATTGGCATACCATAAGTATTACCCTACATTGATGTCTATTAACACCCACATAGCTCTGTTTAAACATGAGTCTTAAATATGCCACAGTGGGTTTATGTCCTAACTATGGTACACCTGTAATTATTTGACTATTGTCAATTTATTTATCTCTACATTATTGTTGGATTGTTAATTTAAAAAAAAAGTAATACCCACCTTCCTCCTCATGTCTGTTCCAGTGCTAGATCTGAACAGTTTTGAACAGTGAATTAAGCAGAGGCACATGACCGCTGCAGACGTCCCATACAGAACAAGACAGAAAGTAAACAGATGACCCAGTGCTGGAACTGAGGAGAGGAGGAAGGGGAGTGTAGGTGTTTTTTTTTATTGGGCACCAGTAGTCAATTCGTTTTAGATGACTCATTTAATGTGTACTTTAACCCCTTAACGACCTTGGGCGTATGAGTACGTCCCAGGGCCGCTAAGGGGCTTTGCAGGGGGATCGCGCCGCGACCCCCCCCCGCACAGCCGGCGGGTGTTAGCGGCAAATCGCCGCTAACACCCGGCAGTAACAGCGCCGGTCGGTGGCTCCGCCCGCTGGCGCTGTTTTACCCATCAGACACCGCGCCAAAGATGGCTGCGGCGCCTGAATGAACGCCAATCACTGGTCGGTACGGTTATCGGCAGCTGCCCCGATCCGATGACCGGGCATGGTGGTGGGGAGCCTTGTGAAGGCTCCCGTCAATTACCCTGGCCGGTTTGCCCCACTTTCGTCCGCAGACAGGAAGTGGGGAAACCGCCATCTTTGTACACCCTAATGCATTGCATAGGCAATGCATTAGGTTGTATTAACAATCGTGCCACCTAGTGGTCAAGTACCATAGGTGGCCTCAATGTTACAGTAAAAAAAAAAAAAGTTTTAAAGTACAAAAAAAAAAAGTATTAAAAATTCAAATCACCCCCCTTTCCCCATTTTACAAATAAAATAATTAAAATAATAAAAAAGTTACACATATTTGATATTGCCGCGTCTGAAAAAGTCCTATCTATAAAAATATAACATCATTTATCCCGTACGCTGAACACCGTAGAAGAAAAAAAAATTCCAAACGGCAAAATTGCGTTTTTTGATCATTTTACGTCACTCAAAAAATGGAATAAAAATGATCAAAAAAGTCGCATGCATTCCAAACTGCTAGCGATAAAAAGTACACTTCAGCCCGCAAAAAATGCCCCCTCACTGACGTCCGTAGGTGTTAGTACAAAAAAGTTATTGGTCGCACAAAATGGCGCCGTGGCGCAAATTTCAAAAATAGAAAATGTTTGGAATTTTTTTACGGTACCAAAACATAACGGAAACCCTACATGTTTGGTATTGGCGGATGCGTAACAACCTGTAGAATACAGATAACACATTATATTTACCGAAGATTGAACGCCGTAAAAGCAAAACCCTCGCAAACATGGCGAAAATACATTTTTTTTCACAATTTGCCCCACTTGGAATTTTTTTGCGGTTTCCCAGTATATTCTATAGTATAGTGAATAACACCATTAGAAAGTACATCTTGTCCCGCAAAATAAAAGCCCTCATGTGTCTGTGTAGGTGGAAAAATAAAAAAGTTATGGCTTTCAGAAGGCGAGGAGGGAAAAACTAACATGTCACCCAAAAAAAAAAACGCCTGGTCCTTAAAGGGGTTGTCTCGCTACAAAGAATAGCTTTCAATTTGTAGGGAACACAAAATAAAGACATTTTCCAAATATATTGCATTGTTCCTCTGTTTTCCCTAAAGAGATACAAGTGAATTTATTACCTCCATGGCTATTTCAGTTCCCTCAGTAACTGACCTGTAAACAAATCTCCTGGGGCTGTTTGTTCAATGAGATAACAGAGAGTGAGTCATCACACAGGTCAGCAGTGTCAGTCAGTGTCCTGTGCTGCCAGACAGTAAAAAGCTTGATTTATCTCAAGTAAACAGCTCTGTAATTAGGGCTTTTGTTTTGGGGATCAGATAAGAAGTCCTTTGAGTAGTTTGAGAAGCTAATCTAATCTAATTAGCATCTGAAAGCACAACCTAGCTGTACAAGCATGGAGCTTATGCAAATTAGTATGAACCAGGAAGTGACAGAGAATTTCTTTCATGCATTCTTTGAAACCCTGTGGGGAGACAACTCCTTTAAGGGGTTAATATCATGATACTTCTTAAGCCTTAGATTAAAAATTCCTCCCCTCTTTTACACCATGTTTGTTACTTATAAACAATTACCAGACTGGACTTACACAGCAACACTAAATGATACCGTTATTTACAGGATGCTATCTGAATAAAAAGTTCCAATCACTTATCATCATCATATTGTTTTTCAGTTTATACCAGTTTTCAATCCCCATTGATTTTGATATAGAGATTATTGTCGAAGATATTAAAATGGAGATGGTAACAGTAACATCTTTTCTTAAAGAAGAAAATGGTAAACTTCTCATTTAGTACAGTTTATTACTTTATTAAAACATTTTAACAAATCACATGTACATATCTGTCACTCACTCAGGCAAAGAAACTGACTGGATAAAGCATATAAATATAATGTACTGTAGGTTCTAGGTAACCTCTGTGCTTGAATGAGTGGTACTGTTGAGTTAGCTTCCAAATAAAGAAGATAAACTCAATATCAGTTCCATACAATTCTGGAGAAGGGCTTTTGATCCAGGGATTTATTCTGATTGGCAGACGGGAGTCGGGAAGAAATTTTTCCCTAAAAATGATGACAATTGACTTCTACCTCATGGGGGTTTTTGCCTTCCTCAGGATCAACACTTTGGGGCAATAGCCTGAACTGGATAGACAAATATCTTTTTTCGGCCTTACAAACTATGTAACACTGATGGGACTAGATCTCCTTCAACTAGTCATGTGACAGGTAACAGCAAGGCTAAATTTTAGCATCTTTATTACAGCCTCCACACTTGATCAATCACCCATCTCTGTGGTTCTACTGAACTGAACATAGATTATCATAAAAACCTATGGTATTCTGTCTTTTGTCAGTACAACCATGGGTGTTCAGATGTTGTAGCAGAAATGTGAACCGGTCCCATTGAACATGCTATCTGATATAATGGCAGCATGTTATAGAGCAGGAGAAGCTTAGCAGATTGATATATAGTTTTATGGGAAATGACTGATTAGAAGTTGTAATCTCTTCACTCAAATGTTTGCTTATTAAGGGGTTCAATTGGTGGTCTTATTAGTAAATCACAGCCATCTCTCTATGCATATTCATACAAGGAAAATTATCAATCAATGATAAGACTGCCCACTGGACTCGTTAACCCAGAATAAGCAGAAATCTGAATGAATAAATTACAGGTTCATATACAAAATCATGTACTATACCATATAGGTTGAATATTCTGTCTGGTGCAGTTATACCTCAGTTGTTAATATCTTTTTGGGTCACCACAAAGCAAGTAATTTTGAAGAGTGCCAGACATAAAACTTTTCAAATGTAGGTACTATAGGCATAAATGTGCACTTTAGACAGGTTTCCAAATAATCCTAGTGATGTTCTTGAGGAACAAGTTCCATCAAGATATCAAGGGGATGTAGGAAAGGTATTAAAGGGGTTTTGCCACGATCTCATTTCATACCTCCTGCATCCAGCTCTTCAGCTCTGTGTGCTCAGAAGGGGGTGTATGTGACGTGTTTGAATTGCATATCATGTGACCCAGCAGGATGACATCACCAGGCCTTTCCTCTCTGTAGTCAAATAAAGGTATGTTTATGTATGGAGCTGTGAGTAGCTTCAATGTAGCTCAGTGGTAAATGTTTTGCCTCAAAGCACAAGGGTTCTAGGTTCAAATCCCTGCAGAAACCAAACCTGTGGATTTTTTTTATCTTTATCAATGCTCAGGCCTGATTGAGTATTATTTTGTTTTATTTATGTTTGACTTATTACTAAGGAGAACAGAGGACAGGAGGAGAATGACAGCTCCTGGGGTTTGAACACTCAGTAGCTGCCTGAGAGGAGATGTGATGTCTGAGCATGTCTGACCAGGTCTGAGGAGTTCTCAGCCCTGGTTGTATCCCCTGGAGATGAGCTGTAAACAATGGATCAGTGAGGTAGCAGCTAAAAGAAAAAAGGTGCAGAATTTTTAATAATGATGAATGGTGAAAATGTTTATTATTCAATTTTCAAGCTTCCCACGTCAATTTTACTTTGTGGCAAAACCCCTTTAAGTCAGATGGTACAGACATACAGTTGAAACTAGAAGTTTTGATACACTATATAAAGACACATTTGCATGTTTTTCTCACTATCTGACATGAAATCAGAATAAGCCTTAACCGTTTAGGTTAATTAGGATTACCTAAATTATTTATATTTGCCAACTGTCAGAATAATGAGAGCATGAGAATTTTTTAAGGCATTTTTATTACTTTCTGCAAAGTAAAAATTTTACATACATTAGGACTGCTATGCCTTTAAATAATTTGGGCCATCCCATTTGATTATGTCTTTGGAAGCTTCTGGTTTATTGGCAACATCTGAGTTAATTAGACACACACCTGTGGATGCGGATTTTTTTAGAGCACACCAGAAACACACTGCTTCTGTGTGTAACATCATGGGAAAGTCTAAAGAAATCAGGCAAGATATCAGGAAGAGAATTGTGGACTTGCAGTCTGGATCATCGTTTGGTACAATCACCAGATACTTGGAGGTGCCTCGTTCATCGGTACAAACAATTATACACAAGTACTGTACAAACAAGATGGGAATGTCCAGCCATCATACTGCTCAGGAAGGAGACGGGTTCTGTGTCTCAGAGATGAATGTGCTTTGGTCCAACATGTGCTTAACAACCCAACAACAAAACTAAAAGACCATATGAATATGCTCCCAAAACCTGGTAAGATAGAATCATAATTCACAGTGAAACAAGTACTCTATCAGCATGTGCTGAAAGACCACTGTGCCAGGAAGAAGCCAGTACTCCAAAAGAAACATATAAAGGCCAGATTAATGTTTGCAAATGCACACAGGAACAAAGACCTACTTTTTTGGTGACATGTTCTGTGGTCTGATGAAACTAAAATGGAACTGTTTGCCCATTATGACCATTGTTACGTTTGAAGGAAAAAGGCAGAAGTTTGGAAGCCTGAGAACATCATCCCAACTGTAAAACACGGGGGTGGCTGCATCATGCTGTGGGGTTGTTTTGCTGCAGGAGGGACTGGTGCACTAAACAAAATAGATGCCATCATGAGGAAAGAAGATTATGTGGAAATACTGAAGCAACATCTCAAGATATCAGTCAGGAAGTTAAAGCTTGGGGCTGAAATGGGTCTTCCAAATGGACAATGACACGAAGCATATTGCCAAACTGGTTACAAAGGGGCTTAAGGATAACCAAGTCAATGTATTGGAGTGGCCATCACAAAACCCTGATCTCAATCCCATTGAAAATTTATGGGCAAAGCTGAAAAAGCAGGTGCGAGCAAGGTGACCTACAAACATGGCTCAGTTACACCAGTTATGTCAGGGGGAATGGACCAAAATTCCTACCAACTACTGTGAGAAACTTGTGGAAGGATGTTCAAAATGTTTGACTCAAGTCAAACAGTTTAAGGGCAATGCTACCAAATACTAATGAAATGTATGTAAACTTTTGACTTTGCAGAAAGTAATAAAAATGCCTTAAAACATTCTCTCTCATATTATTCTTGCATTTGGCAAATATAAATAATTTTGGTAATAGTGATTGACCTAAAAAGAGGAATGTTTATTCTGATTTCATGTCAGATAGCGAGAAAAATATGCATATGTGTCTTTTATATAGTGCATGTAAACTTCTTTTTTCAACTGTATGATGGCAGACAACTGCTCGAGACTTCAATGACCTGAGGACCTGATTATCCTGGAGACCTATATCAAAGAAAATCGTACAAGCAGTGCTTTTCTATGCATTGTGTTTATCTTAATCAGCTTACTTTATTGTTCTGTTGTTGTACCAAGTACACCACTGACTATTTTATGTTTTATTTTTTTTTATTTCACGAAAGTTATAACGGAGATTGAATTTTTTTTTTATGGTGCTGTTATACCTCTTGTTAAGAACCACTTATGCTAGCCACAAAGCAAGCAGTTTTGAAGAATTGGTACCAGTCATGGTTATAAACTTTTCAAATGTACAGACTACGTACATAAAGGTACACTTCATACAGGTTTCCAGATAATCTTGGTGATGATACTCAGGAACAAAGGGAGAAATTCCATCAAGATATTAAGGTGATGTAGGAAAGGTACTAAACAAGTTTTCTCACCACAATGATTAGCTTTAAACATATAGGCAAAGGAAACTAAGGACTATTTCCAAATACATCGCTTTTCTGGTTTTGCTTTGTTCAGGAGATAAAGGAGATTTTATTTACTGCTTTTGTACATGTTTCACTAGGTTACAGACCACCTCTCTCTGCTCTCATTACTTCAGTAGCCTTGGCCAACCATAGTGAGGTTACTCCCTGCTGTGAGTTATCAGTAGTACAGAAGCTTGTTTATTTAAGGTAATGACAAGCTTTAACCCATTAGAGCTCTGCTGCTTTGTGCACTACAGTTCATAAACCTGCAGCAGTCATGTCACTATAACAGGCTCAGCTAGAAATAAAGAGCTGATATGTCAGTCACTGCTTTAGATCCGCTAACAGCCTAACCAGGAAGTGTAAGTCTGAAACTGGCCGTAGTCCTGTGAAACAGCATAGTGAGACAACCACTTTAGGACAGACATATAACTGCAGACAACTACTGGATCTTCCAATGACCTGATGACCCAAATCAAATAAAATCATACAAACATTGCTTTTGTGCTTACTTGAATCAGCTTACTTTTGCAAATATGACTCCACTATTTCATAAGTTTACTTTTGTTTGATTTCAGGCAATTTCCATGTCAATTGTGTGATCATTTATTGACATTTTTATGTTTTTAGATGGGGCATCTGTAGCCTCAAAAATTAGAGCTAATTTAGGCCCCAATCAAATCATGTTGTCTTCTTCTCCCCTCAGTTCACGGTAATGCATCCCAATGAATATCACAGAGTGACCACAACATGGCCATTGACTTCTATAGGACAAACGTAGTCCTAAGTGCACTACATCCAGGGCCGGGACAAGGCATTTTGGTGCCCTAGGCACGTACAGCCAATGGCGCCCCCCCCCCCCCCCTCACTCCCCAAAAAATCCCCCCCCCCCCACACTAATTCCTCTCACCCCTGCGCCAGGTCCTGTCACTAATTTTCTGCATATTCCACATAGCTCCAGTCCATCTCCTCAGCAGTCACTGCACAATGACAAATTAGCTTTTTCAAAATCGCTCCCCTCCGTATGACAGTGAAATACATTACAAATAACAATCACCAAATAATCCACCGATACATGGAGCAAATCTACCGGACAAATGACTGTTACTAAAAACACTCCTACAAAACCAAGACCCAAAACTATTACTACTTAAAGATCAAATAATCCTGCCAGACCCTGACCAAACGCAATCCTCATATGTCAGCTGTACGCAGACTCTGATTACATATACCACCGCCATACAGGGGCCATATAGCGGTAGATACTAGTTGTATGTAGACGCTCTGCAGAAATATAAGTGATTACACTACAGTTACATTTAGTGACTCACCGGAGACATCATTTCTGATCAGCGTCGTTCACTTTCCCTTTTCTTCTCCATCCGGTTCACACCTTCATGCTGATTGCTCCCGGCCAATACTCGTCCCTGCAGATTTGGACACAAATATCTTAGAATCCTCACATTTCCAGCAACTCCTTACTTATAGGTATATAAGTCCCCTCAGTTAGACAGGTATATATGTCCCCTCAGTTAGACAGGTATATAGATATGCCCTCTCAGTCAGACAGGTATATGTATATTGTCCCCTTAGACAGGTAGGTATATAAATATAGGGGCACTCAGGCAGGTATATAGATATAGGGTCACTCTCAGGCAGGTATATAGACATAGGGTCACTCAGGCAGGTATATAGATATAGGGTCCCTCAGGCAGGTATATAGATATAGGGGCACTCAGGCAGGTTATATAGCTATAGGGGCTCAGGCAGGTATATAGCGGCACACAGGCAGGTATATAACTAGGGGCCACAGGCAGGTATATGGGGGCTCAGGCAGGCGTATAGGGGCTCAGGCAGGCGTATGGGGCCACAGGCAGGCGTATGGGGGCCACAGGCAGGCATTATAGGGGCCACAGACAGGCGTAAAGGGGCCACAGGCAGGCATTATAGGGGCCACAGGCAGTATATAGGGGGCACACAAGCAGGCATTATAGGGGCCACAGGCAGTATATAGGGGGCACACAGGCAGGCATTATAGGGGCCACAGGCAGTGTATAGGGGCCACAGGCAGGCATTATAGGGGCCACAGGCAGTATATAAGGGCACACAGGCAGGCATTATAGGGGCCACAGGCAGTATATAGGGGCCACAGGCAGGCATTATAGGGGCCACAGGCAGGCAATATAGGGGCCACAGGCAGTATATAGGGGCCACAGGCAGTATATAGGGGGCACAGACAGGCATTATAGGGGCCACAGGCAGGCATTATAGGGGCCACAGGCAGGCAGTATATAGGGGCCACAGGCAGTATATAGGGGCCACAGGCAGGCAGTATATAGGGGCCACAGGCAGGCACTTAAAAATAACAACATTAATACTCACCTTACCTGCTTCCCGGCCGCGCGCTCC
Organism: Phyllomedusa bahiana; assembly: GCA_025379985.1. NCBI lineage: Eukaryota > Metazoa > Chordata > Amphibia > Anura > Hylidae > Phyllomedusa > Phyllomedusa bahiana. The sequence continues at coordinate 42,659 of JAODAL010001678.1, forward strand.
TCTTCTGTCCTCTTCAGCCGCGCGCTCCTCCGGCAGCTCCTCGGGCGCACAGCCTATGACGCGCTGTGCACCCGAGGAGAGGCAGCGTCGCGATGACATCACTTCATCGCGACGCTGCCCAGCTGAGCCGCACGGGGCCGCGGCGGGTCCTCAGCGCTATGAGGACCCGGCGGCCCCGCTGTGTCGGCCCTGCGGCTTACCAGAGGATCCAGCGATCCTCCGGTGAGCGGGTCCGACACTGTCTGCGGAGCAGGGAGCGCTCGCTCTCTGCTCCGCAGAAGCGGTCGAAGAGGCGGCCGGCGCTTCAGGCCCATGGCAGCGGCCTGGAGCCCGGCGACGTTCGGGGCCCTGCCTGCGCCCCTTAGGGATAGGCAGAGGTAGGCGCCCTAGGCGTTCGCCTACCTTGGCCTACCCGTCGTCCCACCTCTGACTACATCTTCCCTATTTAGTGAACTTTTCTGGTTTCTGCAAAAGACACAAAAGCGTGGTTGACACATTTGCTAAATACGGCAACATTGTCCAACTAGAACTATATTTTCTCTACAGAGGTCCTGTCGTGACCCCACGCAATATCGGTCAGGATAAGTTGTTACAGTATTGCTCCCACGGAAATGGGGGATTAAAATGTGATATCAATGGGACTTTAGCAAAACTTCTGCCATATTCATAATCCGTACCACTGTACTGTGAATTTCTTAGTATTTTAAAACATGAGAATTAGTGCTCGAAAATACAGTAAGAGGTCAGGGTATGACTCTACAAAATGGTGCAGAACAAGTAGTGTGTTCTACAATGCAGGCTTCATGTATGGTGATATTCTTCTCTAGCAGCAACGCTTATAGTATCTAATTCATAACAATATTAAATGCCACAATCTTAATGAGGTTGTCTCACTATGCTGTTTCATGGATCCACAGTCAGCTTTAGACTCACTTCCTGGTCAGGCTGTGGGTGGCCTATAGCAGTAATAGACATATCAGTTCTGCTGTTCTTAGCTATTCCCTTTACAGTGACTTGACTGCAGGAGATTTATCAATTTATACACAAGGCTAAAGAGCTCTAAGAATTAAAGGTTTTTGTTTCGGTAGGTAAACAAATTCCACTGCTAGAGTTAATAGTCTGCAGGGACTCACCATGGTTGAAATTATTGACTGATGGCAGCTTGGAGCTATGAGAGATAAGGGAGAGCAGGAAGATGTGGTCGGTAACCAGAGAAATCTGTTTACTCTAAGAGCAGATAAAATCTCCTTTATCACCTGGCCAGAGCAAAATCAAAACAACAATGTATTTGGTAATAGTCTTCATTTACCTTTCCTTACATGAGAAAACCCCTTCAAATCTAAGGCATATAGAGGTCCAGCAGAGACCTCAGGGTGTTCTATGCAACCCTGTCATGAGTATGCATAGAACTTGAGCAGTATAAAAAGGACTCTCCTTCAAACCTATTATTCATCATCAAATTTCAAGTTATTGCTGAACATGATAATAAATAAAATTTCCATAACGCCATATTTACTCTGCTAGTGTTTGACAATAGGATTTCAATGCCCTAAAAAGAAATGCATGTTTAATTAAAGAAAATAAACAAACTAAAAAAAAAAAAAAAAGAGTAGTTTGAGCTTAGCAGTTTTGCTGCACTTCCAAAATTTGATGAGTGGGACAAGACTGCCAGCAGGTTAATTAAAATGTGATAAACCAATTTTTTTTTAACTGAGAGGCAGACATTTCCAAATGACACTTGGAGATATATCACTTTTATCACACATGAAAATGCGAATTCATTCAAATCCAAATTAGTCTGTAAACGCTTTATGAAAAATAGTAACAGGCACGTCTCAGCTCTTGACTTTAACTGACAGCACAGCTGTACAAATGTTACCCAGAGTGAAGATGAGGTAAAGGAATTATTGTTTAGTGTATGCTGAACGAACCATTTACAGATCATTTTTACCAGAGAGGTAAAAAGACAACCAACAATTGAATTGGAAGTCTGTGTGTCAGCCACTGATCATCCTCCCTTTCCGAACAGAGCTAGAAACATACACATATAATGCCCTTCATTAATTGTTAGTGCAGCACTATTTCTCCCTGTGTCCTTTTTGAAACTATTGTGACTTGTTTGTAACATGTTAATGGAAATAGCCTGAATGAAATATGTCAGGATACAGATACTGAATAGATGATTTTGAATAGAATTATCTTGGTTGATTGCATAAGCAATACCTCTTACTGCTGGAATAACACCTTAACGGCACAATAATGACGACATGACAATGTATGTAAATCAAGAACTGCATGTGGGTTTATTTCACACTTGAGAAAACAGTGGATTTAATTGTGTGAACCGAAATGTACTGTACAATATTAATGATAGAACATCAAAATGTATAATTCATAGTGCATTGCTTTATTTTGTATTTATTTCATTTTTTTTGTCAGTTTCTTTTGTACGTGCATCTGAAAAGATGCAGGCGCCAGTAAAATGTCTCTGTTTAAGTCAGTATGCAGGAACCTAATTTTATTCAAAAATGTGATTTTTTTTTTTTTTTTTTACATTTTATATACATAGGAATTGAATATAAAATGACAATATAAAAAAGTTCAAAGTGAAAGCATACAGCCATAAGGTACAAAGGAAGCAGAACTGTTTCAAATGGTAAGATATGTAACATGTACTCTTAAATTGTTATCTTTTATTTACATGGAACATGATCCAATATTTGCCCAAGACTGTCCTCTTATTTTGTCAGCCAGAAGGACTGCATTAAAGTACAAATTTAACTCTTTGGAGGCCTGACTGCTCCAGTGGGTGGTAAAACTTCTGATGCACAAACGGTTAACCTGCTGGTAGCAAAATAGATTAAAATGCAGCACAATTGTAGTAAGAGAAGCTTGTACCAGAGCTTACGTTTGCAAATAATTAGAAACCATATAATTCATTTTGCAAAAAGAAATCATTTCTACATGTTTGAATAAAATATTGGCATACAAGATCTTGCTCTAGTGAAACATTATTTTCTATTGTGACAGTTCACAACTGATGGTAGAGTATCTTTTTTGTATAGTCTATTCTTTTTTTCAATTTTGCATTATTATGATTTATTTTCCTACACATGTGGCAGAGTAACCCTAGGAGTACTATATAGCCTTCCTCCCTTACCCTAGGGCTGCATACATACTTTTTATTCAATCTAAGATCTGTATTCAGTATTTATTACTATAATATATTTTAATTTATTTTATTTTGAATTGTATAAAGACTTTAATTAAATATGTTTATATATCAAAAGGCACAGAAACGCTATGGCAGTGCTCGAAGGGTTAACCTGATGCCACAAGATTTTCCAACCTTTATTGTCATGGCAACGTGTTAATTTTAGGATGTTTGTTTTTATGTCATTGTTCTTTGTGTTTCTTTGTGGTTAAATTAATGTCTCTCAATAGTGTCTCCCACTACATTCTACAAAAGATAGCTTAACATCAAGAACAGATGTTGAAAATTAAAGGTCAGACATTGACTCACAAAAAAAAAACATGCACAAATCAGACAAAGAGAATATAAATATAAATATAAAATATGCGTAAGAAAAAAAAAATCCAGATAGGCAGTTCAGCAACAAAAATAAGACTGATTTCAGAGGCTCAGGTCAGGCCTAGTGCAGTATTATGAATATGTTTAGTGCAATGTTCTTGTGGTCACTTGCATACCTGGCTGCATAACTGGATGTTACTGTTTTTCCAATTCAGTTACATATATCACATGGTCCTCTGGGGACTTTCCATGTGTTTTGCTAAGGTGCAGTTTGACTGCGTGTTTGCTTGCAAAAGTCCGGTTGCAGAGCTTACACTGGAATGTGGAGCCTGAGTCCTCCTCAATAAGTCCGATTGAGCTTAAAGCCTTATTGGTGAGAACTTTTGAAACATTCTGCTGCTCTTGAATTTGATTTAGAGAAAGCTTTGAAAGATCCTTTAAGCTAAAGCCTAGATGTGTCTCTAAATGACTTATGTATGTCGAAGCAGTCCGGAACTGAGAGGCACAATCATTACAAAAGAAAACAGGATGTCCTGTGTCCAGATTCTTTAAAAATTTTGTTCCCCCTGTCCTCCTTAGCTGATATTTGACATTGGCCAACCAATGGCTAATTGTTGTCATTGAAAGACCAGTAAACTTGGAGATGTGTACCCGTTCTTGAGGACCTAAGTCTGACATGATATACTTGCCTTCAGCAGTCTCTCGTAAGCTAGAAGCAAACTGGGCCTGAAGTATAAGGAGATGCTGGGGGTTCCAGTTGGACTGTCTGCCCTTTCTTTTATGCACAGGAGATAACTCATCCAATGCCTCTTCGAAACTGCTGCCATCCGCATCTGATTTTTCAGACACAGTTGACGGTGTAGACGACTTGGGTGTTAAACGTCCAGTGAGATTCTTCACCATATCAGAAATATCCATCAGTGCACTTTCCCTTAGGGGTGAGGAGACTGGATCAGTTATACTTGCAACAAGAGGTTTATTTTTGGATTTTGTCAAATCTATTGGCTGGTCGCTATTCTCGTAGTAGTACCGATCAATAGACTCTACTTGTTTGACAGGAGTGGTTGGATAGATAGGTTTGTCTAACATACTATTGCTAATTTTGTATAACATTGCTAATGGATCCAAAGATGGGCTTACTGGCTTAGAAACTTTGCCTAAATGTGTATTCATTATGGATTGTAATGCACTCAGTGGATTAATAAATGATGGCTCAGTTGAATGATCTGTTATAATTCCTAAACTGTTGCACCCATTAGTAATTTTTGTTTTATGAGATTCTGTACCATTTGGTGTATGAGGTTCCAGGGAGGCTTCCTTTTTCGGCTTCTGAAGGTCAGCATCTGGGGATTTCTTTAAAGTCTTTGCATTGGATTCATCCGTTTTAAGAATGTCTTTGTTTTCTTTTGCTACTGGAGATACTGGTTTGACTGGAGTCAATTTCTCCTTCTCTGCTGGTTTTTCTTCTTTCTTTACATTGATTTTTCCTGTCACCTTCTCTACTAATTCTTCCATTGCAGAGACATTGCTTTTGTGAGGTGGAGGTGATAAGCTGCCAGGAGAATGGACCAAGGCGTTGTGTTCAGATGCCATGGATTTGACACTACTGGCATACGATGGCTGCATTTGCACACTCTGTACAGTTGCTTGCAATGTTTTTACACTTCCTGGCAACTGATAAGCAGCATGGATACTAGGATAGCCACCCCATGATGGTGCTCCATTTTGAGCCTTACTGATTGCTGAGGACACTGTATTTTCCAGTGACTTTAAAATATCCAGTCCTCCTTTAGGACTATCATCTAAATCCTCCTCTCTGAGGTACTGATATGAAGTTGCAGGCTCAATTTTTTCAGGCTCCTCATTTTCTTCCTTTATCTTCTTTTCTGGCTCAGGGCTGATCACTTTTTCCTGCTCTGATTCTTTTCTGTCCTCGGAAAGTGGGGATGCAGCTGGAGAGTCTGGCTGCTTCTTAATATACGATGCTGGTAGTCTTGCATGTGTAGTTGGAGGTAAAGGTATAGACTGAATTTTCTCTTCTACAACCGCATCTAAAACCAGCTGTTTTCCTTTTTTAGAGGCGGAATTGGTCACTTTTATGAAATGTCCAGTAACCATCATGTGAGCTGTAAGCTGTTGTAGAGTATCATGGGAGCTGCCACACTCCATGCACTTTAAAATTTGAGCCTTGCGTGCTTCAAACTGCCATGTATAACTAGCACCATTTTGATAACCATATCTATTATTAGGGGTCACATATGGATTGGCAGCTTTGGGGTCCTTTGCATTATCTGTGGCCCCTGGAGAGATTCCTGCTTGTTCAGGTGACTCAGGTGATGATATATCCTGAAGAGCTCGTTTTTTTGTCGTAGGGACCAGTTTTGTAATGGCTGGTACTGGCTCTTTCAGAGGCACTTTTTGGTAATGCTTCGTTTTAATCATGTGAACACTAAGATCTTGCAGAGACTCAAAGGAATGTCCACAATACATACATTTCAGAACTTTCTGTGCATCTTCTTTTCCTTCCATTTCCATAAGTGATCTTTTTCTAGGTTTAGACCAACGTCTTGTTCTTTCAGCCTCTCTGTCCCTATTATCATCACGATAATGTCCTGTTTCATTCATGTGAACAGTTAGCTCTACCAATGTATCATAAGCTGCACTGCAGTCTTTGCATCGAAACTTACTGGCACCAGTAAAAACAGACCCATATAGCTTATTGTTTTGCCGGTAGAGCTGAACGGTACTAAATAGACTAGGTTCTGGCAGAAGTCCATACGATGTTTGTTGCAGTGTCTTTGCCAATGCAGCTTGGTGCCAGTCATATCCAGGAGCACTGTTACTATTTGTACTGTTGCTTGTACTAACACTAATACAAGTACTAGTATTAGTACTACTACTGCTGCTTGTGATGGGTGTAGGCGTAGCAGGTTTAGATTTACTTTCTGCAGTCTCACTTTTCTTGCTTGTATCTGTACTTGTGGTTGGACTTGACTTTTTCAAATCCAATGCTAGAGTGGACCAACTGCATTCTGAAAGTAGGTTAGTATATACCGCTTTAATTTGTGCCAAACTGTCCTGAGGGTAAGATGAATTGTCTGCACTCTGGCTATCTTCTCTGTCTTGCCCATCCTTGGAGGATGTACTTTTAAAATCTGCTAGATGGTCACTCGTTTCACTAAATGGGGACCCATAGCCAGCATCATGATTTGTTGCGCTACTGACAGGGGAATTTTGGTAGCTCTGAGTCTCTTTGTTTTCTGGGTCTTCACTAAATAAATAATCACTGTCTTGGACATCCAAGGAAAGTCCGTCATCTTCTACATTGTCTTCATCTATTTCAACTGCCTTCAATTCTTCTGCAGGAACATATGCTGAAAAAAAAAGAAATACAAATGATTAAAAAATATGTTAAAAAAAAATAATTTTAAATATTGGTTTATAACTAGAACAGGATTGAAAGAAGGATCTACCCAATAGTAAAATTAATTATTAGTACTCTTCTAAAGGTCACTCTATGATTTATCATGTATGTACACTCAAAAAAGGACCATATCTTCCAAACCTGGCTAACTTTATTGATGACTCCAGAATAAAATTATCACTAGTAGCAAACTAAGCCCTGGCTGAATGTGGAACATACTGCCAGTGAGATGGGTATGTCTATGAAGATTCCAAGCAAGATAATACATTTCTCTAACAAAGTTAGAATATTATATGCGCACGCGCGTGTGTATATGTATATATATATATATATATGTGTATATATATATATATATATGTGTGTATATATATATATATATATATATGTATATATATATACATATATGTGTGTGTGTAAGCTGAGCTTGTGTAAAGCTCTATTTATGATACATAGATTTCAGGTACAGAGGAATTCGCATTAGTTATCACTTCATGCATGATTTGTAATAATCCAAAGCACGTATTGAACTTCATAAACAAGATTTTGTTTTTTTTGAAGAACAGAGGGAAGATGCACAGCTATAGAGAAGAAACACATAGACATGAATTTTTCTACAGCCTAATCACCTAAGTACCTTGACCACTTTAACACTCATTGGGAACTCCCAGCTAATTTCATTTCAATATAAAATGTTGTCATTATACTGGACAAGAATGTCTAAATTATAGAGACAACGACATTGTATCAGCAGTGAAATGTTCCCCAAAAAACACCAGTGTGACCTAAGCTTCATAAAATCAGAAGAGATATTTATGAACAGATGGTCATGGTATCAAAATACTCCAGAAGCCTGCTGGCAAAGGTCCCAACATTTTTGTGCATGTTCCTAGATGAAAGATGGATGCATATAATCATATAGCTGAGTCACTGAAAATATTTAGGACAATCAGGATATTAGAATATATAGGTAAATTAGATATGATGGTTAAATAATGTATTCCAAATCATTTAAGAAGCTATCAGTTGAATGCAGCTTCAAGAGCCCTAGGGGGTTAACATGCAAAAGAAAAAATTAAGTTCAATATAGTTCAATTGAAAAAAAGTTCCGCAGAAAAACAGAAAAATGTTTCCATCTTTTTTTAATAAAAAAATATTTTATTTTTATTAAACAGTTCACTGCAATTGAGAAGATTCATAAAATAATGTTAACTTGTTTTTTTTAACCACATAATACAAAGGTTTTTTTTTTAAAAAAATGCTGTTTTTGTTTTGCATTGCTGTACCACAAAATCTATAAAAATTTATCAATATATTACATGAATGCACCGCAAACTAATGGCATTCAAAACTCCAACCCATCCTGCAAACACCGAGTTCCTGTATGGTTACAGTGACAGAAAAATAAAGATATGGCTCCTGAAACGACGCACGGCAAAAGCTATTTTTTTACTAGAAAACCTAAAAAATTACTAACGCACGAAAAAAACCTCTACTTGCCTGGTATTACCAGATATGTATCAGTAAAGTTAATTCATTATTTTAGCACAGTAAATAGCTCTGAAAAAAACAAAACAGAAATTGCATTTTTTCTAAATTTTCTGAATTAATGCCATTCAAAACCTAAACCCAAAAACCAAACTCCCATGTGGCTGCATTAACAGAAAAATAAAAAGATATTGATCTAGAAATTTGTGACAACACAAAATATTATTTTTCTCTGACAACATGTCCACAAGTACCAAAGTACGAAAAAAATAAAGTCAAAGGGCCTCAATTATCAAAATCTGAGTGGTTGTGGGCAACAAAAACAGTTTTACAATAAGACAGTTTTGATAACTAAGATACACTGCGTTACTTTTAAAGAACACAGGGAAAAAACACAGGTAGAATTGATGTTGTTTGTTAATCTCAAACAAAAATGAGTAACAACATGAATAAACTAATGAATAAACTATGTTTACTACAAATTGGTGGGATTAAAAATAAAAATTGTCTCTCAAAAACATGGAAAAAGGTTAAAACAAAAAATGTTTTAAATGAAACACATGAATATTTAACACATTTTGGGGATTTTAAACTGAAAATCTCTACCTGTGCTTCATTTTAATAATAAAAAAATTCAATTCTAAGCTATTTTTAATATATTTATAATATAATTAGACAAAAATTGTCTTTAGCAATATTTAAAATCTATAAAAATATCTATCTATAAAAATTTATTAAAGATTGCAGCTCTTAAAAGGTTCAAAAATTTCCCACATTTGCCACTGTCCACATGTGATTCATAGGCCATTCCAATAGTCATTTGTGCTGACTGAATGGCTCTATAAAGAATATCCAAATTTTATGAAATGATGTTTTTAAAGGAACAAGAAAATTAATTATAGACTATATATAAAGTTTTAATGTTTGCAGTACAAGTATATTTATATTTTCAGTACCATTTTTTTTCTTCTTTAATTATAACTTTTTTCATCAATTCTCCTGCGGCATAGCAGTGCAAATATGTTGTATATTATCTAAAGCTGAATTTACTTGCTTTATCAAAATGTGACAGTTTGCTTCACTTTCTCAGCTGATGGGTACTTTTTTCTAAATACATATTCATGGTTTTTCAAGCAGAAAATCTGCACTCATCAGATTTGATCAGTGTTATAGTGAAAAAAAAAGCATGGAAATCGCCTTGTTTAGTCCAAAATTAGATTTATGAATTAGGGATTTCAGGTGACGGTCGACATAAATTCCTCTACTGGTGTTACCTGTATACACCGTCCTATGTCTTAGGAAGCAAGTATGACATACCTGCCACTGTAAGCTGCTTCTAATGTAATGAAATCAGACTCAATTCTAAAAATGGAAGTTAAACTTTGAAATCTAAAGACTCTACCAGTTAATACATAAACTAGACATATGCAAGAATGAAGAGATGGTGGGACCTGAAGCTAAATCAAGCATGCTCCTATGTTTTATAGAATAAGTATGTGTGCAGAGTGTGTGTTTTTTTGTTTTTTTTTAAGTTCTGCCGTGAGTTGCCAACATGGAATGCCTTCTGGATGGCAGTGTCTATTCATTCTGATGAAACAGATGTGCTGTCTTCTCTGGATAACATTAAATGCTGTGCAAAATAATTTAAGCAGACACAATGCGAAATATGAATATTTGTGGTGCACAGAGACAGCTTTCAAATGTGTTTCTTGTTCTACATTGTGCTGATGAAAGACAACCATAAAAGCCCCATACGCAAATAAATTGTTAAAAAATGATACCTCAACTAAAGACATTTCAATCTTTAGCTTGTAAGAATCCACATTTCATTTAATTACCTATGTTAATGAACCTCATTCTAAAATTACATTTCTAGTACTAGTGCATAAACGGGTGTGTCTGACACCTTTTTTTTTAAATGGACCGGTTAGGGTCAACTATACCCTTTAGGAGTAAGAAGTGAATTCTAAAAACGTGTCTGCCTTTTCCTGCACCAGTGCCACATCTATCCATGAGTTGTGTCAGGTATTGCACCTCATTTTAATTAACATACGTGAAACAGAAATTCTGTACAACAAATGAAATCCAACAATTAGTATCACCATTTGAATTGACTGCATGGTATCTGCATGAGCATTTGGGAGGCACTTTAAGCATCCTACAAGACCGATTACATGGGTTCAAAAAGCATGTGAGGTGTATTGTTTGCACCAATTGTTTATGAAAATTTGCCAACGTTCTCCATGGACACTTGCCACTGTCTTTCTTACTCACTTACGGTGTTGGACTTTTCTTGAGCCACAAATGTTTTTCAACAGTTTTCTTGGATCTTTATTTTTTTGTACCAGATTTTGAAACTGTAAAGAGTGTGCTTATGGGCACTTTATCACATTTATATTGTGCCCTGTGAACCAAAAGCAATAGGCCTGACTGATGACGGTTATCTGTCCTTGGTACATTGCTGTTATTTGTTTCTGGGTTGAAATAAAAAAATCTAATAAAAATCCATGGTAGAAAAAAGAAAACATGAGTGGATCATATCCAGAGAGTGGAATTAAATGTTATGAACTGTAAATGGTCCCTGATTAAAAAAAAGGTTCAATATTGAGTCCACTTTTGTTCAATTTCTAAACTAATGTTATAAAACATGGAATTAATGGCACAGTTTGTATCTTGGCAGATTACAAAAGAAAAAACAACTATGCAAATCATAGAAGATGTCACATGCTGGCTAAGTGATTATAACCTCCTTTGCAATCCCCCCAAAAGACAATGTCAAAAGAGTTTGCACGAGTTTTCTCTGGTTACTGTTTACTCCACACTCCAAAAACGCACTTAGGGCCATATGTATGAACCTGTTTAGGTCTAAAACTCACTTTTTTGCCCGGGTTACTTGGGCAAAAATGATTTTTAAACCCAAACGTTTCATACATGTGGCCCTTAGAGGCTAATCTGAAATTTTGAATTTTGAGTCTCACAGAACACAGGGTCTAATGTGGGTAATGGCAATCTCTGTACAGCGCTCTGGAATATAACATCGCTATACAAATAAATAAAATACATAAAATAAATTATATATTGCAAGCTGACTTGGACACACTGAGGGCATCCACTTGGCAAAGGGTTTAATTGATTAAATTAAAGTTTTTATTGGGTAAGGTAATTACAGGCACATATGTCCCAGGGGGAGACAAACTGAAGGAATCAGTTAAGAAGGATCTGTATGCATTTGTAGCTCACAGACTACTTAATAGCATGCAGCGTCAATCAGCTGCCTGTAAGGCCAGCAGGATATTGTCATATATTAAGAGACATGGACTTGCAGGACAAGGGATATTTTTATTTTTTATAAAGCTCATGCAGCCCAATTCAAATAGCATTCATTTTGGGCAAAGTTAAAAAAAGGATACTTTAGATGTGAATAAAGTACAAAGCAGGCAAAAAAATTGGGAAGGGGCAGGAGCATTTGAATAGGAAAGAAAAAAAATTTCAACATTTGTCTTCAGAAAAAAAGGTTTAAATTTTTATTTGTTTTTTACAAAAAAATAAATGGTCTCTATATACAAATACTTCAAAAAGCTGTTTCCACAAAAGACAGGGGATTTCTTCAATTCTGAAAGAAAAAAAGTTCAATCTACAGAGGTAACACACCTTCTTTACCATGGGAACTGTGAATCTGTGGAATAGCTGTCTCAGGAGCTGGTCACAGCAATAACAGTTGAGAGGTAAGACAATGACTCACAATAAAATATTAAGGGCATGTTCACACGACGGATTTGGGCGCGGTTATGGCCGCGGGTTCCGCGCCTAGTTTATTAACATGGTTTCCTATGGGAAACCACGTTAATATTCACACGTCGCGGGTTTGGCCGCGGCTTCGGGGCCGCGGCCAAACCCACGCGTGTGGAGAACTCTCCTGTCAATTCTTGATAGGGAGTGCTCTGCGTGGCTGGGCCGCGGCTCGGTTTGCCCCCTGCTATTAATTTGCATGGGGGCAAACCCTCGGCGCAAGCTGCGCCCCAAACCATGCCCCACCTGTGCCAAGACCACGCCCAACGCCCGTGCCGCAAACCCATGTCGGGAAGCGCGAGTTTGCGGCAAGGTTCGACGAGGACTTGGCCGTGGGAACCGCGGCAAGAGCGGCGGCGAAACCCGCGGTCAAAACCGCCGTGTGAACGGGGCCTTACACTTATGTAGATGTATCAAATTCTTGTTCTAAATATTGATTCAGTCAGATCGCTACTTGGGAGCCGGAGCAAAACATTTTCTTTTAGAGGCATATTGGCTCATGTCTTATGGGTTTCATACTTCTCTGAATCATAGGTGAAAACTTATTAAAGTTATCAATTACGTAACTATTTAATAAAGCTTCATTTTAACATCATATATAACCTGTGGATAGGTGTAAAACACCAAAACTTAGCCATAGATGGTAAAAAATATATAAATTTTATTGAGAAAAACTCCATAAAAGTACACAAATGTAAATATAAGTGAAAAAGCCATAGGCGAAACATGCGTCGGGGTGTGCTGCTCCCCTCCATATACTGGGTGACACTTGGCTAAGTATGCTCTATGCTTTAAGATAATGCATCATTTATATTTGATCTCAGCCTGTTATCTGATATATGGGTGGGTCAACTTTCCCTGTTGTTTTTGGAGGGTTGTAGCAGCATTTTTTTTGGGTGTGTGTTTTGTATCCTTTTTTATATTTACATTTGTGTACTTTTATGGAGTTTTTCTCAATAAAATGTATATATTTTTTACCATCTATGGCTAAGTTTTGGTGTTTTGCATTTTGATTGCCATATGGTGCTTTATTATTTAAAGTGGTAGCCCTTATAATTTTTTGTAGGTGGTTTATTTTTTTCTGTGGATAGGTGTAGTACTATTTATGGAAGAAAGCAGCCACATTTCTCTAATCCTTAAAAGGGTTGTCAATGTCCTAAAAAAATAATATAAAGCTTCTGGGACTTCATTAAAAAATTATTCCCACCTTGCTCCAGACCCTGGTTCCAGCACTGACTTTGCCCAGTCTTCTATTTACATTCTTCCACTTCCAAAAGGGCACATCCCCACTGTAGCTAATCAGTCAGGTGCCTCTCATTTACATCATGGTAAACCGCTTTGTCCACAGAGGCATGTAACCTCTTCAGCCAATCAGCTGCTGCAGCGGGTGACATGCCCATTTAGCAGTGGCAGGATGTAAACAGAATGCCAAGGAGAGCCAGAGCTGAAATCGGGGACCTGAGGAACGTGAATATAGTGGGTTTTTTTGGCTTTTTTATGGGGTTCCAGAAGCATAATATTATTTTTTTTAGGACAAACAACACTTTTTTATTGTAAGTGGCAATTATAGCAGAGGGGATTAATAAACATTATTGAAAAGAAAAAGGTCACAATTGCCCATTACAAACAATTAGGTTGCAACTTTCATATTCCAAAGGTCCTATGAAAATTCAAAAAATGATATCTAATTAGTTGGGAAATGGGTCCAATATAAATGTGCACATGTTTTGATACATTCCCCCAGGTGTATTTAGAAACCATACACAGTTGAATTAATGTGTGACAGTACATGATCGCTGCATTTGATTCTCTTTCAATACAGAGCATGGCGAGATTCCTTTTAAATAATTTGTCCTTAAAGGGGTTGTCTCACTACAAGGATTGCTTTTTATGTTAAAGATCTTGCAAAAACAAAACACTTTGCAATATGTGTCCATTAACAGTCTCCTACCCATTCCTAGATATACCCTCTTGTATGGGCTGCTCCTCAGGTCGCTATAGCTACAGACCTGTTTGATCTCTCATGATAGGCTGCCAGCACTGGTTGCTATAGCTACAGACCTGGCTTCTTCTGCAGCCTAGTAGAAGCCAGTAAACACACCCCTGAATTCAAAATGAAACCTAGAAAACAGGACTGAGGCAAGATGAATTGATGTAGTGAGACAACCCCTTTAACTTGTGATCCAAACAAGAAACATGTAGAAAATTATTTTCAAACTAGTTTATCATAAAAAATACATCTCTCTCAAAAAATGTTCAAAATTATCCAAGACGTATCTGCCCCATAATAATAGTAAATAAGATTTCAACCTTACCCACAAAAAATGTAAAAATAATCAAACACTTAGGGACTCCTCAGTAATACTAGTTAAGCTTTCAATCCCACAAAAAATCCCTGACATGACTACACTGATAGAAAATGCTTTTCCACTTACAAAAAACATAAAGAAATGAAAAAACTTATTTGGTATCACCATATTTATACTTACCAGTGACAAAGAATAAGGGCATGTCCCCACAGCAGGGTTTTCAGTCAGTGTTAAAGACGGTTTTCGAATTTGAAAACCTCCTGTAATCCGACTGTCAACCTTTTACACTGATTTTAATAGAAAATCCGTGCAGCAGTCCACACTGCACGGATTTTCTGCCGGACGGTTTTTGACACCGCCGGCTTTCCTAAAAACTTAGAACTTGTTCATTCTTCCACCTGGTTTTCAGGCACAACATGAACATGTGGGTGCAAAGGGGGACGTCTTGAATCCGCAATCCGCAGACAAAAGCCACCACGCTACGTGCCAAAAAAGGAGAAAATATTTTGTCTTTGCAGTGTGAACGTGGCCTAAAGGTAACTTAACTAAATACAAAAAGGTAAACAGGTCCACAAAAAACGCACAGACACACACATATATGCACATACAGAAGCACATTGATTGGATTAAAAAATAAATAAACATTAATAAGTAACTACCATTGAAGATAGAACTCGTGTAAACCGGTAAACAAGACAAAAATAAGAATTTGTAACATTTTCAATTACAAAATATGAACACTAATGTCTGATCTGCGTTTTAGAATCTAAACTTGTAATGCAATATATGCATAATTATATAAATATATAAAAATATTTCTGGCTTCTCTGTACTGGATCTAACACTGTGAAGGAATATATCGTTATAAGAATATTAGAAGGAAAAGATAACAAAGAGAAGGTACAGAGGAGGAAATATCATCTTGTCGAAAATGCTATTTCTCCAAGATGTCTGATGAAATACAAGTCATTTAAAAAGCTGGTATTCAAAGATGGTTGTCACTTTAGATAGGGGCTGGCACGGCTCACCTAGACATGTGACACTTTGGTGGAAGTTAGGTCTGCTGCAATATTGAGAGCAGTAGAGATCAGGCTGACAAAGACTGCAAGGCCGAGTTGCCTCAGGCTGTTAGAGAATGAATTCATCATGCAAGTGAATTTTCTTCTCCATTTTTACTACTTGCTGAAAATGAGATTCTATTTCTGTTTTGTATAAGATGTTATAAAAATTAAATATGAACCCAAGTCTTTTATTTTATATTTAGTTATGTTCTTGCACATAATTCACCATTTTTATTTAATATGTGCTCATTTCTAAAGGAAATGTATATCTAGATATGAGTACAGATAAGTAGATATTATCTCCAATAGATAGATTACACTACTTACAAAGAAATAAACATTGATTAAATTAGACGAACACTAAAACTTGTTTAAAAAAAAATGTCTTGCAATTGAACCAGCTGATGCTTTGCAGTGCTGAAACCACAGTCTATGCGTTAAATAATGAATGCAAAAATTAGGCATTTGGAGGCAATTAATGGTACCCATAGAAATCAATTGGATTGCTACTTCCATTTAATACACATCAGTAAATCAAATATAGCCCAACATGACTTTTACATGATAGCATCTTAGGTCAGTATTCTGCATCGGTATTTGTAAGCCAAAACCAGGTGGGGAGAGGGGGTCCGCGAAAAACAGAATCTTTTCATTATAGTTTTTGTCTTTATAGCCTCTGCTCCTAATTTTGGCTTACAAATACTGAAATAAGATATTGACCATAATAGGACTATCAAGATGTTATACATTTATGGCACATCCACAATTATTATTATTTATTTTAAAGCGCCCTCGGTTCCAGAGCGGTGTACATTCGGGTTGCATATATAACATATTCCAATATATTCCAATGTATTCCAAAAATACCTAATAAATGCAGGTCACACCTTTGAGACCCACATCTATCTCTCTACCCCTGTTTTCTGTGAATGGAGAGGTGGCAACATTTGTGTGGCTCTCTGTTCACTTCTAAGACATGCATATATTCAGAACCCCTATAGAAATATTCGGAGAGCTATACAAGTGTGACCCATCATCATTCACAGCAGCTGCTTCAAAGCTGGGACGAAAATTGGGGAACCTCATTCTGAAGCTGGTTTTGTGTACCAGAAATGGGATCCATATGCAAAGGACATTTATGGAATATCCTGTGGGTATGTTATGTGTGTTTAAATGAGGACAGTTCTTTAATTGTGATTGGTTATTATATACAGTAATGCAAACTATGATATCTGAATGTTACAAAAATAAACATCGCTTTGATCATTTTCAAAGCAAAATATTATTTAAATGTACAATGAATTTAGCAGTTTTATATTGACTATTTTCTTTTAGACAACTAATGCAAAGTTTCTGAAACATAATAATACAATTATTGTTAGAATTTCATAGAACATCCTCATTTCTAAACCTAGTATAGAATCTTATAAAAAGTATATAAAGTGTGCATTGCAGATAAGCTATACAATAATAATCAACAAAGGATTGCTGAAAATATACACTTCATAATGTGAAAATAGTGGACTGAGGAGGCTACTCTGAAGGTCCTAAATAAGCTAAATTGCATATCTAATGCTTAATAGATCATTGCACATTCCAATCCTCTTTGTGTCTTTCACAGTTGAATAAGAACATTAGCCCAAATGAAGTGCGTCTCTTAAGCCACACAGCAAGTAACTAAAGCACAAAAAGTCTTATTTTTCAGCAATGATAACAGGCCTAAAACATGCTAGATTGCATACAAAATATGCAAGTTGTGCTCAATTCAAAATCACTAAGGTATATCTCAAGTACTTTTCAAGTGCAAATATTTAAAATAAAATCCAAAAAGAAATAGAAAAAAAAACCTGTTTGTTGCAGACCTGTCTTTTCGCGAGGCCTGTAACTTGTTAAATCAGTAAGAATACCTGTCACAGATATCCAGCTACACCATTTGGCTGATGTCAAACCTAAATAAACCAGATCAGAAAACCAGCAAGTGGCAGAAACGTAAATGAAATAGGAGAGAATCTGTCTAACTGTACCTCGCATGGCTTGCTTGCTGATTTTTTTTTTACTTTTTATTTTGGAGGAGGGAAATAGTGGCAATCACCGCAGTCATTTGTAGTACTAATGTCCAATTCAGCCTCCTTTCATTCTCCTTATTTAGTTGGTCAGAATGGTTTCTAGCCGACACGGGGAAGCTGTGCTGTTTAGCAGGCTGTTTAATGGGAAAGTGGCAGTCTTATTTCTTTTCTAGATTTGGTTTGTCACTAGGTCTCCATTACATGCCACTCAGCTTTGATGCCTTTGGACAGGACTGATCAAAAGATGTCATTTGACCTACACAGCATGGCAGAAACTTGGAGAAGTCTCATAAAGGGACACTTTGGCTGTAAATAAAATGACATTATTATTTCCTCTGTCCTATCATGTAGAAAAGCCAATTATGGTAATGCACTGCATGTCAATGGGAATATAACAATCTTTTTTGGAGCAGGCAATGCACGCATCAGTGTTGCAACTCTCCTTCCTGTGAAAATATGCCGACTGGAAACAAGGTGATAGATGTCTTTAAGTCTCTTAATAAATTCTAAGACAGCCATAAAAAGTGCAAGTCAGCAAAACAATTGAAAGTATAAAATGCAAACTGTTAAGTTTTCAAATTATCTTGTAATTTCATCTTGAATGATTTATATGCCATCACTGTGAGCTTGCATCACTCTCCATTGTTTTGACTGGCAAGGAAGGCAATTTATGGTACCACTAAACCTTTAGTACCCACTAATACTTAAAGAGAAAAAACAGACTCTAAAACAGAGCAGGATCTTGACCTTGTTGCTGTGCAGCAGTTTCTCTTAAAGTTGCACAAGTCGCTTTCTCAGCCACTGTGCATTATAGTCCGATGGTTTGTCATCATTTTCGATTGGTCTTAAAATAGTTAAGACTGCCAGTTAGGAACAATGTAATAAGGTATTTTTTACCCAAAAGCTTTCAAAATAGGGAGTGGCTATAAAACATTCTCCTATTTACCTTCAAACCCATCAGTTATACTGGTGTTAAAGGTAAGTTAGCAGAGAGTCCCCCACCATTGCTGGTAATGAAGAGACCCAAATCCAATTTTTAGTGGGAGAGCAGAACAAGCATGTGTTAGCCCTCTCTATAAGTATGTATGTTAGAGGAGAGTGTTGGTCCCCCACCATTGCTGGTAATGAAGAGACCCCAATCCAATTTTTAGTGGAAGAGCAGAACAAGCATGTGTTAGTCCTCTCTATAAGGATATACGTTAGATGAGATTGTTGGACCCCCACCATTGCTGGTAATGAAGAGGCCCAAATCCCATTTTTAGTGGGAGAGCAGAACAAGCATGTGTTAGCCCTCTCTATAAGTATGTATGTTAGAGGAGAGTGTTGGTCCCCCGCCATTTCTGGTAATGAAGAGACCAAAATCCCATTTTTAGTGGGAGAGTAGAACAAGCATGTGTTAGCCCTCTCCATAAGGATATACATTAGATGACATTGTTGGACCCCCCCCCCCCTCCCCACCATTGCTGGTAATGAAGAGGCCCAAATCCCATTTTTAGTGGGAGAGCAGAACAAGCATGTGTTAGCCCTCTCTATAAGTGTGTATGTTATAGGAGAGTGTTGGTCACCTGCCATTTCTGGCAATGAAGAGACCAAAATCCCATTTTTAGTGGGAGAGTAGAACAAGAATGTGTTAGCCCTCTCCATAAGGATATACATTAGATGACATTGTTGGATCCCCCACCATTGCTGATAAAAAGAGTCCCAAATCCTACTTTTAGTGGTAGAGCAGAACAAGCATGTGTTAGCCCTCTCTATAAGGATATAGGGCCACATGTATGAAAACTGTCTTGGTCTAAGACTGTCTTTGTTGCCCATAGCAACCAATCAGAGTTCCCCTTTTATTTCATATAGTGCTCTGAAAAAATGAAAAGGGCGCTCTGATTGGTTGCTATGGGCAACAAGGAAAGTCTTAGACTAAGACAGTTTTCATACATGTGGCCCTATATCCTTATAGAGAGGGCTAACACATGCTTGTTCTGCTCTCCAGTTATCAAACATGTCCCCCATAGTGTATGTTAGATGAGAGTGTTGTACCCCCAGCATTGCTGGTAATGAAGAGACTCAAATTCCATTTTTAATGGGAGAACAGAACAAGCATGTGTGAGCCCTCTTTATAAGGACGTACGTTAGATGAGAGTGTTGGATCCCCACCATTGCTGATAACGAAGAGGCCCAAATCCCATTTTTGCTGAAGAGCAGAAAAAGGATCTGTCAAAACTCTCTATAAAGAAGTTAAGTGAGAGTCTCGAATCTCCACCATTGCTGGTAATCAAGAGCCCCAAATCCCATTTTTAGCTGGAGAGCAGAGTAAGCATGTGTTAGCCCTCTCTAGAAAAAAGTAAGTTAGGTAAGTGTCTCGACCCCCACGTCATTGCCAATAAAGAAGAAACCCAAAAGGCATTTTTAGCTAAAGAGCAAAACACGAATATGTCAGTCCTCTCTAGAAAAAAGGTAAGTGAAAGATTCAGAACCCCATTGTTGTTGAGCCTCAAATTCCATTTTTATCTGGAGAGCAAAACAAGTGTCAGCCTTCTCTATAAAGAAGTAAGTTAGGTGAGAGTCTCAGACGCCCATTGTTGCTGACAATGAACAGTCTCAAATACTTTAGCTAGAGAGCAGAACAAGCAAGTGCTGTCCCTCTGTGTAAAGAATTGACTATTTCTGTTACTTTAGTTTATTTGTATAGAGAGGGATTTCCTGTATAGTAATGAGTGTAGTACTCATTTCTACAATTGGACCCCTATAACCTTTGTTCTCCCTAGTAGTAGAACACCAATTTCTCTTAAGACTGTGTACGATAAAAGTAAAACATATTTTAAAGATTGGAAGAAGACAACTAACCTTGACATCTCAACCGGATATCATACAGGTTATGTGTTCGATATTTGAATAACTGAATGTGCAGTAAATTTATATAGTAAAATAAAATTTAAATTCTGCATTTTTAATAAAAATATAATAAATAACATAAAATTTGAAGAGATAGAGAAGGCACACCAAACAGAACCAGTTGTTGATGGTGCAAGTCAAGGTAGGCACAAGTCCTCCAAATATGTAGAACAGTAATTGACTGCACACAAAGGTGTTCTTATGATGCAAAATAATACATTTATTTATAAATCCATATAATGTGGAATATGCAGACTCCAGAAATTCAAGACAAGAAATAAGTGACTTGATTTAGTCGACGTTTCGGTGAGTCTATTGCAGCCATTGAGCTGTGAGCCTGGGCCAAAAAAATTGCAAAGGTTTTTGATGACTGCTTGATAAAGGTCTTTGCCGACCGAAACGTCGACTAAATCAAGTCACTTATTTCTTGTCTTGAATTTCTGGAGTCTGCATATTCCACATTATATGGATTTATAAATAAATGTATTATTTTGCATCATAAGAACACCTTTGTGTGCAGTCAATTACTGTTCTAACCTAAAATGTGGACCATTTACTTCAACTATAAAGCACCTCAAACTCAGCACTTTGTCAGAGTTACTGAAATCTTCAACATGCACAAAATTAGTCCTACACCAACATTAAAAGGAACCTGATTTTTACTAACCTATATGATAGCAGGATATGTTAGGGAGGAGAAGATGAGCTCTGTGATATGTAGGTTTACATGATTTGATGCTGAATTTCCGAGTAAAAAGCACAGAAAATTTTAAAAGTGAAACTAAAATTCACATACAGTGATTGACAGTATGATCCATACACACAATGATACAGGGAAAGCTGTCAATCACTGTACGAGGGCGGCATAAGCAGGATTTACACAGTCTCTTAAGGAGTCCGATCAGAATAATCTCTGCTTAATATTTAGACATTTTGCTAGAAATCATATAACTCTATATCACAAAGCTCATCTTATCTCCCTCTATCACATTCTGCTCTCAGATAGGGCAGCTTAAACCACCTGACTGGTTCCCTTTAACACATTGTTATATGGGGCCATTTACAATTCTAAATAAACTACAAGCAATTGCCCTTTAACTGTCTGCAATTATAAAAAAAAAACTTACATTACCTAAAATATGTGATATATTTTCATTTTTTATGAGATGTTCTTGTCTCTTGTAGTCTTAATTCATGTTTTGAGTTGAAAAAATACATTGGTTCCTGGATTAGACAGGATAGCAGGATATGTTAGGGAGGAGAAGATGAGCTCTGTGATATGTAGGTTTACATGATTTGATGCTGAATTTCCGAGTAAAAAGCACAGAAAATTTTAAAAGTGAAACTAAAATTCACATACAGTGATTGACAGTATGATCCATACACACAATGATACAGGGAAAGCTGTCAATCACTGTACGAGGGCGGCATAAGCAGGATTTACACAGTCTCTTAAGGAGTCCGATCAGAATAATCTCTGCTTAATATTTAGACATTTTGCTAGAAATCATATAACTCTATATCACAAAGCTCATCTTATCTCCCTCTATCACATTCTGCTCTCAGATAGGGCAGCTTAAACCACCTGACTGGTTCCCTTTAACACATTGTTATATGGGGCCATTTACAATTCTAAATAAACTACAAGCAATTGCCCTTTAACTGTCTGCAATTATAAAAAAAAACTTACATTACCTAAAATATGTGATATATTTTCATTTTTTATGAGATTTTCTTGTCTCTTGTAGTCTTAATTCATGTTTTGAGTTGAAAAAATACATTGGTTCCTGGATTAGACAGGATAGCAGGATATGTTAGGGAGGAGAAGATGAGCTCTGTGATATGTAGGTTTACATGATTTGATGCTGAATTTCCGAGTAAAAAGCACAGAAAATTATAAAAGTGAAACTAAAATTCACATACAGTGATTGACAGTATGATCCATACACACAATGATACAGGGAAAGCTGTCAATCACTGTACGAGGGCGGCATAAGCAGGATTTACACAGTCTCTTAAGGAGTCCGATCAGAATAATCTCTGCTTAATATTTAGACATTTTGCTAGAAATCATATAACTCTATATCACAAAGCTCATCTTATCTCCCTCTATCACATTCTGCTCTCAGATAGGGCAGCTTAAACCACCTGACTGGTTCCCTTTAACACATTGTTATATGGGGCCATTTACAATTCTAAATAAACTACAAGCAATTGCCCTTTAACTGTCTGCAATTATAAAAAAAACTTACATTACCTCAAATATGTGATATATTTTCATTTTTTATGAGATTTTCTTGTCTCTTGTAGTCTTAATTCATGTTTTGAGTTGAAAAAATACATTGGTTCCTGGATTAGACATACTACAAAGCCAAACTCTATGTCTACTGTACACGGCAGAGGACAAGATACTCATCGGATTCTAATCAGAATCTGACCACTATTTTACACTCTGTTGAGGTGATCAGTACTATAACCCACTGTTTTCAAGTGAAATATGGCGGATTATAGAACATATTATAAGTTTTTTGAATGGTTTTCAGATCAGAAAATCTAAGCTATGTTATATAGAGGTCTATGGGGATTATTTACAGTCAGATTTTTGTGGATTCTAAATACCGAATCTGCTTAAAAATTCTACAGTAAATCACTCTTGTGTAGACAAAGGCTAATATTGCACTATATACAGTATTCATACATATATAAAGACAGGATTGTTTCAAGAAGTTTAGGTCTGCTTTCAACCTTATATAAGAAAGGCTAAAAAAAAATTAATAATAGGCTAAAACTGCATAGTATTACCAATACAATATACGGCACTCACCTTTGTATTCACCTTCATTCCAGCATTGAAGCTCCGGCGGTGTCTCTGAACTGTTTACTTTTGGTCCATGCACATGGCACATGACTGCTACAGCCAATCAATGGCTTCAGTGATCACAAGCCGTTCTACTGACATCACTGCCCAGGAGCTGGGTGCGTGATCCATGATGTCAATGGAACAGCACATAACCACTTATTGGCTGTAGTGATCATGCGCCACTTGCAAGAACCTAAAGTAAACACAAACCGGAGACACCGCCAGGGTTTTAATACTGGAATAACATTAAGTATGAAAGTGAGTAGATATTTGTTTTGTTATTACATTCAGTTACAGCCTATATCTTAAGTCTGACAGCCCCTTCAATAACATAAAATGTGCTATATGTACTAAAAACACCAGGGCTTGTTCACACATCACATTTTGTCATTATGATTTTTTCCATTCTTTCTTCTGGAGAAAATGTGGGATTGGACACAGATAGGGTATGCAGATAAAGTTTTCATGTGGGATTTTAGAACTACCCTTCCATAGTCTGAAAGTTTTATGGTGGCTGGAAAATCCTTACATACAATACACACTAATGACAAACAATTACCAAACCCTTTCAACAATCCAAAAATAAAGTTCCATAGTATGGCATATAAATGTGACATAGTCAATTTTTTTCAATACAAGAATACATGTGCATTGTGTGGTGCTGATACACTTGTGTGTGAGTAAAGATATGCTTCTTTCAGCTCGTGGGCCTTATGGCAATATTAAGAGTAATCATCTTAGACACATACACTAAAGCCCAGCGTATATGGCCTGCAGTTCAATTCTGTTATTCTGGCTTCCAGTTTTGTTTCAGGGGTTTAACCAAACTAGATCAACTTAGACTATGTCTATTTATCTCATGCCAACCCTGCGGATATATATATGTGTATATATATTTTTTTTGAGGTTGTACATATACTGTTCCATTGATATTGCTATGTGATGTGTTTTGGATTCACCAAATTAGAATATATCAATCAATCAATCTATCTATCTATATACATACACACACAGATGATGTACAAAGCTCAGGATCTAATATCTGATTATCTGATTTGATACTACATCAGGATGTAACTAGTTAATAGAGTAAAGAACATGTTATTGTCAGAAGATTCTGAATTGTTGGGCAGACTGGGAGTAAAAAGGCACAGAGGGGATTTCCAAAGCTCAACCAAGGATCAGCCTTAACATCAATTATTAAGCCAATGGCACTTAACACCAAAAGGAACTATGATAGTACAAACTGAATTTTAATAAATCTCTGGGGGTGCCTTTAATTAAACTCACTGACAATTTTCATTAAAAATAAGTATATAGTCTATTCAAACCTAGAAAGTCAAACTTTAGGCAAAAACAAACAATTTATAAAACTCATAGGACAATGATGATTTTAATCCCACTTACTATTCTTTAGTCATTTCTAAGAAAGACAACTCTTTTCTTTAAAGGGGTTGTCTCACTACATTGCTTTTTATGTTAAAGTTCTTGCAAAAATAAGTCACTTTGCAATATATGTCCATTAACAGTATCCTACCTATTCTGAGATATCCCTTCTTGTATGGGCTGCATCAGCTCCCTGGTTTCTATGGCTACAGACCTGTTTGATCTCTCCCATCTCTCTCTGTCAGCGCTGGTTGCTATAGCTACAGACCTGGCTTCTAATGCAACCTAGTAGAAGCCAGTAAACAGCTCCTGAACTCAAAAGGAAACCAAGAAAACAGGACTGAAGTAAGATGAATCAATGTAGTGAGACAACCCCTTTAAGTAATAAAAAGGGGAATGTACTTAAGACTTCTAACTCACTTTTAGTGCTATGACAGTAAAAAATTCAGCACATACCCGTTTGGCACCAAAATTTTACCTTTTTTGCGTTCACACCACTCTCAACACGTAAAAAAAAAGAATGGTGTTTAGTAGGAGGGGACGAGGCCAAAAGCTACCAACAGATTTATTATCATTTATACTCATATTGGTGCAAATGGTAACAGAAATCAATACCAGCTGACGTAGATCTCAGTTTCTGTTGCTCAGACGGCAGTCTGATAAATTTGGTGCATCTTACTCAATCAGACTTCTGTTTTAGGCTGGCATATGAGACACCAGTCTAAGTAAATCTCCTCCATAATATTTTATTGTTTGCCAGTGTTACACAGCAACAGAAAATCATAATAAAATTGTGGTTGCAATGTTACTGCAGTAAGTCCCCATGGGGAAAAAGGTTGTAAAAAAATCTAACATGATGCTCCGTCGCTGTATATCCCCTGTCTTAATGTGCAGAGTTCACACCAATCACATGTTGAGGGGGTCATATGTTTTATACATATATTATGGTTGCATTATCCATCATGATTTTTATTACATAGATTTTTACATTTTTTATCACAATTTCCTGTAGAAGTATGCAGATATACATATTGCAACATTGCAACTGCATAAGAATGGTCTATTCCTTTGGGGAAAAAAAATTATCAGCATTATCAATACTTGCAGTAAAGAAGGGCATAATACGTTGGCAAATATTGCATGTTTCAGATAGTCTTGTGATGTTTTGCCTCCAATTTTTTTGTTATAGTTGTTGATGTTCAAACATGAGCCATGTAAAACAATCTTCCTATAAAGTGTTAAAAAAACTTGACTGCACAAGTCACAATAAAGCTAGATCTACACTGCATTGGACAAAAAATGGCCGAAAGTTGACCGTTTTTGTCTGATGCACGACCACGGTTTTTGTCACGTGGTCGTGCGGTCGGTTCTTGTGTTTTTGCCATCGGCCCATACAATTGAATGTATGGGAAGACGCTGAAAAACTTAAAGCACCGGCTTATTATACAACATGTTGTATAATACACCGCCGTAAGAAGACGAGTGGAGAAAAAATTACCTGTGTAGACTAAAGGCCATTTTTTCTATTTAAGTCTATGTGCTGAACAATCATATTTTTAGAATCCTAAATCCGCCAAAAATACGATCGTTTTTCATTGCAGTTGAGACATAGCCTAAGGGTATGTTCACATGGTCAAATTTCGGTGCGCATTTCGCATCGTATTTACGCTCTAATACGAGCAAGATGTGTGCCGAAGTTACGGTAATCCACAGTTCTCATAGAGAACTATGGATTACCCCTCCTCTCCCCAGGCGTACAATACGATAAGTGACAGTATATAGGGCCGGCTGCCGGACCCTCCGCGTCACGGAAGTACGCGCGACTCCCAAACATCCGTACTGTACGCCCTGCAATTACGCCGTGTCAACATAGCCTAAGAGTGCTTTCAAACGGTTCAGTTTTGGTGTGGGTTTTAACTACACTGCAAGTAAACTGCCTTTATTACCAGCAAGCTTCTTTCAGTTATCTAAACTGTTAGGAAAGTGAGTGATTACTATGTTTTTTATCTGCAAGACTTCAAACACAATATTTGATTACTCACTTGTTACAGCTTTCCAAACAATTTAGATAACTATAAGGGTATGTTCACACGACGTAATTGCGGGGCGTATTTTGGCGTGTATTTGCACTTCAATACACCCCGCAATTACAGTAATTCATAGCTCTCATAGAGAGCTTTGAATTACATCCATCTCCCCCGCGTACAATGCGCATATATTGTACGCCGGGAGAGAGAAGATACTTTTCACTTCTTTGCGGCGCTTACACGCCGCTTATAAAGGGAGTGAATGGGTTCGGCCCTTTGCTTGGGTGTACGTGCTCGAAAGAGCGTACTTCTAAAACACCCAGCGTATTGTGGTCTGTACAGTGCGTGCCGCAATACACCATGTGAACATACCCTAAGAAGCTTGCTGGTAATGCAGTTTAATTGCAGTGCAGTTAAAACCACACCATGTGAAAGCACCCTAAATCTCCCAATTTAATTCTAAATTGATAATGCACTTCTACCCATGCTCTGTCCAGCCCATGTCGCAGGCTTGATTCACATACTGCAGTTAAAATGGCATTATTGCAAAAACTGCAAGTCAACTGCAATGTGTGAATATGGCCTTGCAGGTCATCCGTGTAACACCTCATCATCCCATACAAAACGTGTCTAGGCTTACAAGTGCCTTGCTCCAACAAAGCAGGTGCATTCACTGAAAAATAGGTGGATGATAAAGGAAGGGAGGATGATACCAGCTTTGTGTGCTCTGAGAAGACCCAATTGCTCAGATGTGGGCAATAATCTTATGAAATGCAACAAAGTGCAGCCTAGTCAGGTGACCATTTATACCTCTTTGTTGTTATATAGTCACAGCCTAATGGATATTTCTGTACAATTCTGCATTCAGTGGAGCAAGCACTATGACTATTATTGAGCAATTTTATGAGCACATACTATAGATATAATTAACACAGAGAACTAGCGGATTATAATAACAATCCATGCACAGCACAGACAACACCTTTTCCATCTGAAACAACAGACCACCCTAACAAAACATGCCAAACACATGCATAGCACATGCCATTTATTTGTATATTCTACACAGACAATAGCACTTAGAAGGTAGATTGAAAAGGCACCGTCTTCAACAAATCTTTGATATATAATCTACTACGTCATTTCATTTCTAAAAACCCTAAGGTCATGTAACACACTTTCTCTGTCATTTGTAAGTACATTAACTCGGTGGCCATGCGACAGTGAAATTATTATAATGGGCTGCTAAAATGGGTCAGGCACGCACTGCATTTTATCTCAGCTTCAAACAACAGAGAGAATACAGTCCAAATCAAACATGACAGCATTATCATCCTCGCTGCATGCCTCACTTTCCCAAAGCATTTCCAGTCAACAGGAGGAGAGAATATCTGGAATATTTTTCAGTTTGATTTTTTTTAATTATGTCCTCAAGAAAATCATTACATTGGACTAGAAAAAAATGCATTATTTTTATGGTATTTTCTTCACTCTTGTGAAGAAGATGCAGTGATTTAGAACATAAACCTTCCAGGCAAACAGTCATTAACTAAAGAGCATAGGACTATGTGTTCTGTTTACACAATTTACCTAGTTAGGAATCCAATCATTTCATAGATTTGAACACATTAGCTTTATTTTAAGTTATCTCGTCTTATGATCAACCATCTAAAACATTGGGTGACATGGTCTCTTGTGTTCATGCAAATCAAATTGCTAATTTAATTAATCTTGTCAGTTATGGAATGTATGATTTTTTTTTCACTTTATTTTTGCCAATTCAACAAATTGTTAAATAAACTCAATTGTCCATGTAGGCCGCTTGGTTTATCGCATCTAACACTTTGATTTGAGCTTTTTTACCTAATAAATGCAAAGTTATATATTTTATATGGAAGACATGTGAAATATCTTTCATTAGCTACACATATATTTATTGATGACATAGAAACAATAATGATGACAGGTTTGTGATTCAGATTTTTTTTTTAATGATAAAAAATATAGCATTTATGTTGTTAGAATTCACTTTCCTCATCTTTCTATAGTAATGCACTATTTACCACATATCTGCCACGAGAGATCATGGCCTTTTGAAATTTGGGGGACAGTAATTCCTCACAGTTAAATGTTACCCAAGGGAAAAAACAGGGTGCAATCAAACAATTTGAAATATCTTCAATACTACAAAAATCCAGGTTCAAAAATGCAACTAGAGAAGTCTACACTGAGCCCAATCTCTGACATAACAATGGACCAATTAATAGAACTTCAGCAAAAAAAAAAAACAACCATTAGAGGCTGAATCTGAAGCTTATTTTTGCCACCAAAATCTACTGTTTATGGGTTAATATACAGATAACCTATCAGACCTTGATGATATGGACCGTCACTTTTTTTTTCTCTGGTGGATCCTTGGTCAGACACAGTTAACATCCCTTAAAGGGAATGTGTCATCCAAAAAATGACTTATTGTTTAACTAACGTGGTTATGTTTTTTCTAATTTTTCATATCACTAATTTTCCATATCACTTTATTTTTAAAAAATTCTTAAATTCTGCAGTTTTCACTTTGGACACCAGGCCTAATAAAAGTAGAAAGAATGTAGCCAGCTCACCACTAGTTAATAGCAGGAAGCAAATGGTGCACGGCCAAATCTGGGAGACCACCGGTGATAAACTACTTGCAGATCGTAACAGACCTTTAGCTGAGCGAATAACGCCAGCACCCATGAAGGTAAAATCTGATTCTTTATTGAGTTACAGCATGTGAAACATAAAACCGCTGACACATTTTAAAGTAGACAGCCTCCTTATTCGTAGCTAAATGACGTGGTTAAAACGTGCTATTTAAAAACAAGAGTCAAACCAATCAGATTGAATTAAACCGTGACGTCATGAAAAAAGGGTGGATGAATGTTCAACTAGGCCTAATAATAGTCTGACACTTCCTGTTCTGAAAGATTTTCAGTGTCTCCTCATTATCAGTACAAGCAGGGTTACACTGAAGGTGACACCAATGTGTATAGATAACACAAGATCCACTAGTCACAATAGGAGATAGTCACAGTTCAGCCTCTCCCCCTCCCTGCACACTGATTTCTTCCCAGGTCACAGAGCGTGTCGAGAAAAGTCTCCTATAGAAGTCAATGGGACTGATCCAGTTCACAGGCTCCTATATGCATGAAACTGTTGTAAATCATCTCTGTAAATGCTGTTAAAAGCAGTGCAGGCAAGAATGCTGTTCCCACAATCAGATATAGACAACTGAATTGAGAAATCTACAATCAGAAAATAAAAACGGCTAAGAAGAAAAGAATATGGATCACTGTCTTGTTTTAGTAATTAAAAACAAATGGCGATAGATCCCCTCTAAAGTATCCCATCTCATGTACAAGAGCAATATAGAGCTGACCCCCGGTAAGGAGAATACCTAAGTGTGTACCATTCTACCAATGCTACAAAATGTCTATAGAACAATGTGCCATGCTGAAAAATAATGTTCTACTAAATTAACATGCTTGTTATGGTGGTAGGCAAAATAACAACCATTACAAGACAATAACATACCAAGTAGACCTAACATAAGAACATAGATAACATACCATCTACAACAAAATCTTTATTTGATCAGAGGAAGCAGACAAAATTATAAGCTTCATGTGGCAGGGTACAATGTCTTGTATTATGACAGTCATTTAAAATGTAAATGAAGAGATTTTCATTCCTGCTGTTTTTAATCATTGAGTAAGACCTCTGAAACCTCAAGATCTGCATTGTACATCACCACATTTTTCAAAAGGATGTCACCTGCACGTGTCGCATAGGAAGTTATTACATTCACAGATGCATTAAAGAACTACACAACGTGATCATTTAAGATTTAAAAAAAAAACAAAAAAACTTTTGGAGCATTTTCCAATTGATTATTTTCTCAAATGCTACATGATCACTTCAAGTCTGACAGAATAGATGTGGGGTCTATTATTAAGTCTTGTACTATATATATATTCACATTTTAAACAGAAATTCTCAGAGCCAAGTTTTTCATTTTAATAAGTAAATTAGATATCAAATGTATATAACAAACTGGATTCTACATCTGACTTGATACATCTAAAAAGACGGGTAACTTTTGTTGATTTTTTTTATCCATAAATTAAAAATGCAAGTGGTGATGTGAAAATTTATAATATATCTTACAACAGAGGAATACCTGTCTCTGCACTTACTAGACTCCTTTCTCTTCCTTCTCCTTGTTCAATCAGGAAAAGAGAGAGAGGGAGAGATGAAGACAGATAACCAGCTTTACTATGGGGTTGGGATACAGCTGTTACCCACTGAAACCTATGGAGAGGGGAAGAGGAGAAGGGAAAGGGAACAGCTGCAGAGAGAGGCAGACAGAGATACTGCTGCTTAAAGGAAATGTCCTGTCTCACCCTAGGACTTCATTTACTGCTACATTGCTCAATACTGCTATTTAATGTCCTCCATGCTGCTGCTCCTTCTGAGGACAGGTGAGAGAATCATGAAGAGCAGGATGTCCGCTTCCCACCATATGCACTGTACAGGAAAGATCATTGTAGCTTGTCCCTCCCAACTCTGGAGCTGAGCTCAGAGAAGCTAAAATTTTGAAATATGACCTAAACAGGGGAACATTTCCCAAAAATGTAGAACATAATTTCTATAATTGTTAAAAATACTGTTAGTCCACAAGTACATTACAGGATATCATATTCTGAAAATTAACGTAGAATGAGGAGTACAGATGGCACCAATGGTAATGAGCATATTTAAAGGTTCTCTACAGTGAACTCTCTAAATCAGTGACATATAGCTCAAGCCACTTGCTCTTGACCCATAGCTAGTTTACAGCAAATCACCTAATAAGTCACTTGATCTCCCTCATGCAAAAGTGTTCCCGAGACCCAATGTAAAATATGGCTTTAATAATGCTACCAAATATGGGTGACATGTATGATCGGGTTTTTCACCCTTTTCTGGCGTCAAATGCGCTAAAGTGAGCTGGCTACGATGTCTAATGTCAAATGAATGTGTTAGATGTATTTTATATAAGACCCAACACTTTTTAATGTGCCTTACATGAGGGTGCATTCTGGTGGCGTGCCGCACTCGACTTGTATTATTAGACACATATATGAATGCGGGCCGGCAAAGCTAAGCGCATTACTGCTCCGACAGGCATACCTATTTCAATGTGGTCTCCCTGAGTCTGAGGAGTCAAAGTGGAACTAGATTTGCTGTTAGGAAAAAAAATGTCCAATATTTCTCAACTTACACCAGTACAATAATAAAAAAAGTAATTTATGATAATTATCAAACTACATAAAATTAATTATTTAAATTTCATAAAAAAGTTATGTAAAATTAATACAAACATACCGTATATAATATCCCAAAAATATAAAAATATCTCCTATAAAATTGATTTAAGATTAAAAGAATCTAAAACTAATTTTATATTAAATAACCAACTGATGATGTTGTTCAGATTTTTACATTTTTAATTTTAAGTACATTAAATTTGAAATTTATTTTTGCTGCTCTCACCCTTTATTCTACATACAGCAAGAGCCAGCACACCACAGGTCTTGCTGGGACCTGTGGTCCCCCATGCAAGATCACTACCGTAGCTTCTGTTCACTGACATGCTATTCCAATGACTTTTCTTTTATTTCCAGCCTATCTAAAGCCTTTATACATGTTTGGTGCATTAGTAATGCGCCTAAGTTCCGTAATGCGCCTAACACATAGGCGAGGCGCTTCGAACTTTAGACTCCATTTATGAACGCACAAAAAACACTTTCATAAATTCAAGTGCATTTGACACTGAAAAATAGATGAGAAAATTAACTTTGATGCGCCTAGTTCCATACACGTCTCCTTATGTGTAACTTTTTTTTTTTATTTGTAAAATGTCAAAAGGGGAGTAATTTGAACTTTTTATTTTTTTTTATTTTTTTTTTACACTTTAAAACATTTTTTTCCTTTAACTTTGAGTTCCCCTAGGTACTTCACTACTAGGGGGCGTGATTGTTTATACAGCCTAATGCTTTGCAATACAATGCATTAAGGTGTACAAAGATGGCAGTTTTACTACTTCCTGTCTGGTAAAACAGGAAACATGGTGGCGACAGAAGCTTCTACAAGGCTTCCAGCTGCCATGTTAACTGATCGGGAGCCTGCAATTCTGCCGTAGGCGTTTTCGGTCGAAGTGAGGAACAGGGGGCAGCACCGTTTCTCTATGAGTTAGACACCCCGGCCATATGTGCCGTGGCGTCTAAGGGGTTACACAGCGTGGGATGGCGACTGCTCCCTCCCGCACTGTAACTGTCGACTGTAGCTGTATAAAGAAGTTAACACCCGCCGCCTAAGCCCCTTACCAGCATTGGGATGTACTCATACTTCCAATGTCGGTAACGGGTTAAAGAGGTCTATCCCAGTACGATCTGCTCATAAATTCTATAGTTCTTTTATTCCACTGCAATTTTGTCTCTACCATTTGTCGTTTATCCTGTTTTCAAGCACATGAAAAACAGGCCCATAATCAATATAGTTTGCAAACCCACTTGGAAAGATGAGCCATGAAATTATTTCACTATTGCTTTCACTTCCTTTCTTCCTAACATCTATAGTCTAACAAGTATATTGTTCTTATCTCCACCCAAACATATACAAATAATCATGTTTAATGTTCTATTAATAATGTAATGCCAAGGCATGTTATATGTATATATTACCAACACAATAGATTTACCAGTAGAAATATCAATGGCAACACTGAAAGCCTTCTTTAACAATATTTCTTTCCTACATAAACAGATAAAGCAGAAAAAATGATTGTGCAGAACATTGGACATATGTACATTATTACTGTAGTTACTGTGTGACAAGATAGGAACAGAAGAGTGAAGTTGTTTCGGGGAAAGATCACAATTGTCAGCTCAAGCTTGTACGCATCATGAACACTGGCCAGCTTGACTGACAATGGGATTTAATGTAGCCTAACGACAGTGGCCTTAAGCATAGATACCATACTAAGACAATGGCAGCAAAAGGCAAGCTAGCTGGAATGCCTCAGAACTGCTTGAACTGTTTAAAGCAATTGTGGCACAAGCTGACAGCTATTTCTCAATGCACCCTTTAACCTGTTCACTGCTAAAAGCACTAAAGTACAAGGTGGTTGCATGAAAAGATGGATGAAGACTTCCTACCACCCTTACTTTTTTATCTCTGTATTTGTGAAATGTAATTATTAAGGATACATGTATATGACATATCTGATGCCAGCATGTGCCTATCAGGTAGAACTAGCACACTCTGTTAGGTGCAGTTGTTTGGGAAAATATTCACCCAATATATACATTTACCCATATATGTTCAATAACCAATATCTGTGCTATTACATTCAAGGTTTCAACAAGGGTGGGTGGATCTAAAGTTGATCTAAAGTTCTATCAAATGAAGGGCCATTTCATATAGAGAGACAGACAGACAGACAGACAGACAGACAGACAGACAGACAGACAGATAGATAGATAGATAGATAGATAGATAGATAGATAGATAGATAGATAGATAGATAGACAGATAGACTTGACAGGCAGTGCACTATGACATCACAGCACAGAATGTCATCTCACCTTCTTCAATACTTTTTAATAGCCTTTGTTTAAAGATAAGAGCAGATAACATAGTAAGCTGTGATACATCAGTCAAGCTAGACTTTGCTACATTTGTAGGTATATATATATATACATATATTTTTTATTTATTTATATACATACATACAGTATCTCACAAAAGTAAGGAAACTCTCACACTTTTGTAAACACTGTATTCTATGTTTCCTTAGGACAACACTGGAGATATGACACTGATACAATGTAAAGTAGTATAATGTTGTACCGTGTTAGCCATAGAAAGTAGTAGAAGAGTGAAGAAATCAGGCGATACCTTTTAGAGGCTAACTGAGTATATTTGATAGTGAGCTTTCGAGAGGACTAGCTCCCTTCTTCAGACAGTGTTAGTCAGTGCACAGCTTGTATAACAGTACAAATTTGGTATGGCCTCAAAATAACTAAACACACTAAACACACATCAATGTCTAAACCGCTGGCAACAAAAGCGAGTACATCCCTAAGTGAAAATGGACAAATTGTGATCAATTTGCAATTTTCCCTCTAAGATGTCATGTGACTCCTAAGAATTACAAGGTCTCAGGTGTAAATGGGGAGCATGTGTGTTAAATTTGATGTTATTGTTCTCACACTCTATCTGGTCACTGGAAGTTCAACATGGCACCGCATGGCAAAGAACTGTCAGAGGATATGAAAAAAAATTAAAAAATCATTCTAGGTAAAGATGGCCTAGGCTCTAAGAAAATTGCTAACACCTTGACACTCAGCTGCAGCACAGTGGCCAAGAACATACAACGGTTTAACAAAACAGGTCCCACTCAGAACAGACCTCACCATGGGCGATCAAAGAAGTTGAGTGTATGTCTTCAGCATCACATACAGAGATTGTCTTTTCATTATAGATATGAGTGCTGCCACCAATGCTGCAGAGGTTAAAGGGGTCATGGGTCAGCTTATCAGTGCTGAGACCATACACTGAACACTGCATCAAATTGACCTGCATAGCTGTCGTCCCAGAAAGAAGCTTCTTCTAAAGATGATGCACAAGAAAGCTTGGAACAGTGTTGAAGACAAGCAGACTAAGGACATGGATTACTGAAACCATGTCCTGTGGTCTGTTGAGACTAAGATACACTTATTTTGTTCAGATGGTGTCAAGCGTGTGTGCCGGAAAGCAGGTGAGAAGTACAAAGACAAGTGTGTCTTGCCTACAGTCAAGCATGGTGGTTTGGGGCTGCATGAGTGCTGCCGGCTGTGGGAACAGCAGTTCATTAAGGGAGCCATGAATGCCAACATGTGCTGTGACATACTGAAGCAGAGCATGATCCCCTCCCTTCTGAGCTGCACGGTAGTATTCCAATATGATACCGACCCCAAACACACCTCCAGGACAAACACTGCTTTGCTAAATAAAATGACGGTAAGGGTGCTGAACCCTATTGAGCATCTGTGGGGCATCCTGAAATGGAAGGAAGAGGAGTACAAGGTCTCTAACATCCTCCAGCTATGTGATGTCATCATGGAGAAGTAGGATTCCAGTAGCAACCTGTGAAGCTCCAGCAACCTCCATGCCCAAAAGAGTTAAGGCAGTGCTGGAAAATAATGGAGGCCACAAAAAATACTGACACTTTGGGCACAATTTGACCATTTTCCCTTTTGTTGCCAGCAGTTTAGACGTTGATGGCTGTGTGTTGAGTTACTTTGAGGTTACACTGTATTTACACTGATATACAAGCTGTACTCTGACTACTTTACATTGTAGTATCATAATTTCAGTGTTGTCCCACTGGGAGAGGAGCAAACATGTGGGGAGATTTAATGAATAATAGCCTTATCAGTAAAAAACAGTGTTGGGAGGTTTAATACTTATGGCTTGAACAGAAAGGGTGCATTACAGGGAGGAATGTGTACCCACTAAATCATTAATTGTATTGGAGGTCACATACGTGATCTGTGATTTCTATGAATCATACGGCCACAGAATTCCTAGCTTGTGTCTTTTTTTATTATAATAATTTTTATCTATCGTGGAGGTACTTGACACATACATACGTTTAGAACATTGTCAGAATTCTGCAAGCTTTGACAATGTATTTGCACCTTAGACTTTGTGATCTAAAAGTATGAAAGCCTAACGCCGGCAATAAATGGGTTACAAAGAAATCACTATAAAAGAGAACAAACTTGGGAAAAGGTCAATCTGTTTTCCTCAATAATGCCATTAAGAATTGGAGAGTTGGATTTGACATGCATATGCAAATAGGATAAAGGAAAACACCGCTTTTCTTTTACTGAGAATCTCTGGAACTATATTTTTCACACACCTTGACTAACAAAAAAACAAAATGTACCTGGTTTAATTGGCAATAAGGAAAGATTGAACATGGCAGAAATCATTGTGTCTTGATACAAATCACATAACATCTAAGACCCCCTTCATTTTATGGTCATAATGATATCATCTTAGCTGGTACTGTATATTTAGAAGAGTGGGGGTTGCCACAAGAACTAGGTCACTCCACTCGACCACTTTCCTCAAAACTGGTGGTACTATAGTGTTATGCAGCTCTTTGGCATTAGTGATTATGGGGCAGAGCCAGTTCCAGGAATTGTTGGTTGAGGAGCTTTAGTTTCGCACCTGTCTCCATAGTAAGGCCATGGACTATTGCGTAAGCACACAATGTTATGTACAATCAGAAATATGCAGCAAAAAAAAATACATTGTCATGGATACAGATGTGATAAAATTGAATGTCCATCCTTGAGTATCATTTACTTTGTATCTAAATAGGTCCATTCATCTTTTTAATACAGATTTATATTGGTCAGAACTATAAAGTATAAATGCAAGAAAAAAAATATTCAAGGCACATAATAGTATATAAGCCCCTGTATAGCTGTAGGAGAATGCATACACCTGTTATATTCTATTATATTAACTGTGCTAGTTTGTTACATTTTTATAGTGGCTTCCATAGAGCAAAGGCAGTGAAGACACCACTTAACAAAAAGACCACTTAAAGTCTTATATTTATGTCTACAAGCTAAATAAATGTCACAATAAATTACCATTGAGTCAATAATATTCAAATTTATTTTGCTCATGGAAGGTGAATCAGTGATGATATTGGCTGCAATGGCTTATTACTGTATTCTAAAAAAGATTATTTGGCAATATGTTCCCTTCATTGGGTCCTTCAAACCTTGGCAGCATTACACACTTGTCTGTGATAAGCAGAAAATCCTAAAATGCAATCAGCATTAACTCTTTAAGTAAATTGTAACATTTTAAATAAGATAGTAAATATAGTAATAGTAATTTTATCACATCCTAGTAAGTAATCTAGAAAGTCTATACTGTGCTGTGTTGTTAATCCTCTTTACTGAGCTGAACAAACTGACTTAAAGGGGTTGTCTCACTACAGAGAATAGCTTTCAAAATGTAGGGAACACTAAATGAAGATGTTTTCCAAATATATTGCGTTGTCCATCTTTTTTTGATACGGAGCTACAAATTATTTTATCACCTTCTTTGCACTTCCCCAAGTGACCGACCTGTGTACTCCTTATCCCCTGCTGTTTGTTCTATCTGATACCAGGTACTGATGTCATCACACAGGTTGTGGCCGGCAGTGAATGCTTGTGTGTTATCTGATCTTTCAGACAAAAGACTAATTACTCTACTGTTTACATTAGCTCAGAAGCTTCTCCAGACCTTAGAGAAGGTAATTTAGCTAATCTAGACTGATAAACAGGGAAGTTTGAATGCACTGAGCTCATATGCTAATTACAGACAGCTTGACCAGGAAGTGACAGAGCAAAGCAGCATTATTTCTTTCATGCATCCTATGAAACTTTGAGATGAGACAACCCCTTTAAGGATACAGTAGGTGAACATTTTTTGATGTGTTAGTGATTTGCAGATCAAAGCAAATAATTGCCAATTAAGTTAACCATTTTGTTTCATGGACATTATTAGCTTCGCTTCAAGGAGCACAAAGGCCCTCATTTATCACAGGAGCGTGGCTTAGCAAAAAGTGGTCGCGACTTGCTGCGCCAAAATTTGCACTAAAAAAGCACCAAAATTCTGGAGTAAAATGTAAGCCAAAAAATAAAAGGTCTAAAAAGGTAGCTAAGTCTACAGTAGCACCAATTTATCAATCAGCATGAGTCGCTGTGATAAATCAGGTGAATATTTAGACTGCCTGTCTTTTAGACTGCTATAGTAAATGAGGACCAACGTCCCCAGTTTACTAAAGTGCCCATAGAATTCCCACTTATGCATAAAAATGATTTGGAAGATTTACAGATCTAGAGATATGTGCAAGTAATGATCATGTGATCAGACATTTCTTTACATCCTTTCAGTAATTAAATAAAGACTACATTGTTCTTGTCTCTATGAAATGGTATCATATGGGGAAGAACAGATTTTATTTAAGTGAATATCATATGAAGGTAGCAGAAGGTTTAGTGTTTCTTTACAATCTCCTTTTCTTAGTCAAGAAACCCTAAAAGGACACTTATTCGAAACAACTGCTAAAAAAGATCAACTGAGCTTTAGATGTGAAAAGAGAAGAAAATGACTTGCTCAAAGTTCTAAAATTATATCAACCTCTTCAGATCTGGTATTTTTCTTCAACTCTTATCATTTGACGCACTATCAACACATAATGTATCTATTGGGGCCAAATTTGTCATTTGTAAGAATTCATTATGTGGGTTTATATATGACTGCAAATAAACCAACTAGATCATCAAACCCATTCACAACACCATATGAAGAAATTTTAACCTAACTTATCTGATGCATACCCCAAATGCTACAAATGCCTTGAAACCTTTTGTCACTTACTTTTGTCCTGCCCTGAGGGTAATGTTTTTAGAAGGGGTTTGTTAAGTTTATATATGACGAAGTGGAGATGACCCCAAGTCTTTCCTCTTTTTTCTCAGTCCAGAAGACTACTCCTCTGTTGTTGATCTGATTTTCTTGACTGAAGCCATCTTAATATGGTTAGAAATATGTTGTATAATAACAGTCAGCTAATAATGTTCCAACTTTAAGAGACTAGATAAACTCTGTAAATATCTGCCTTGTCAATTTTTTTTTTAACATGGCACATTGGACTGTTTTCTCTACACTCAGGAAGCCATTACTATACATTTAGCCCCTTTCTTAGGACTGTACTAGACCCATAATATTTAATTTATGCTAGAGGACAGGACCCCCATTCTATGGCAAACTTTGTATTTCTCCTCCAGAAGGGGTCCCTTCATTAGTTACATGGGTCGCCGAACATTCCTGCATACTTAAAGTCCTGCACATATGCTAAGGTACACATAAGAACAGATACAGATCAGTCAATTGACCTTGTTTTGGTGGTATTATCATTTCTCTATTTTGGACAAGTTCACTATATATATATATATATATATATATATATATATATATATATATATATATATATATATATATATATATATATATATATATATATATAAATAAAAATGTACTATTGATATATATTTATGTGTATAGATTATGCTAATATATATATGTATATATATATTCACACACATAAATATATATCAATAGTGAAATAGTATAATAAGTAAAATATAATATTGTAAATATATTATTTTCCTGTATATGAGCCACATGGTTGTAGGAATGTTCATTTGGAATGTACATTTACCGCACTTCACATGTCTTGCTTTTGTAATTCATGTTATTTTGTTATGTTTGTATGTAATGTCACCTTTTCTTATATATAAATTATAATAAACTGAAATAATAATCATAATCAGTCTGAAATTAGATAATCCTTCATTAAAAAGTATACTCAGAAGAGTATGCAATGCTATAATCTAATAGAGACATTTCAAAAAAATCCTTTTCATTTGGATTTTTATATAACTGGTTAATTCATTTAACTGCAATTTGTTGGTAAATAAACTATTTGTTTTTCTGGATTAGATCCTTAGCATTTCTGATACTTCCCATAGTAAATAATAGCTTTGAAATTGATGCTGGATCAAAGTTTGCTTCCCTCCCACTCGTATACAAACACGGTGCGCAGATTACTTGTGTTCAGTAAACAGAGGTTAACAAGATTCTAATGACATTCTACGTGATACACATGCAATGGAACAGGTGTAGCTATCACAAATTATGTGATTCTTTTTTAATTGCACATAAACAAAATGAAAATGCAGCGATTAAATTAATTTAGATGTTGGCTTTCACATATTTATAAAAGGCTACAGGCTTCATCAACTCATTATTGTTGACTTCTAAAATACAGATGTAAACAGATCTTCACATTGTACTAATCTGGAGAATACAAAACAATAAGCTATTAATATGCCAAACTGCTGTACTGCTATTATAGCCTTAGACTTGTGAGCATGAGCAAGTAGTTCAGTCCCGTTAAATTACAAAACATGTTGAATCTTCCAACACTATGGGGCCTACTTACATGACTAATATAGTGCAATGTATCCAAATGTGCAGTTACCCTCGGCACACAATAACATGACAACTTTTTCCACAGAATGTTAGGGTATGTTCACACAGCATATAACGGTGTGCACAGGTACGCGCCACAATACACTAAGGCCCATTGCAGCTTTCTGCCTTCTATACCTTGTATTTCTAGGCACATAAGCGCCTGAAAGAAGTGTCAGGTATACATTATGCGACGAGAAGTACATTTGTAAAATCATGGTCGTCTGGTGACAACGATTTTACACAGCACTCAGTTAGTGCTGGACTTGATCCATGATTTTACCATATTTGCGGGGCAAATATGCGCTGAAGTACACCCCGCAAATACGCCGTGTGAGCATAACCTTACATCGAGGGGGTGTTCCCATCTCAAACATTGATAGCATATCACCTCTGGGATTTGCACCTACCTATAGAACGTGTAGAATAGAGCATACTTGCTTAGCTGTACTTAAGAGTTACCATTAAAATGAGTGGGAGTATTCCGACCTTATCTCCATCGTAATCGGAGACTTTCAGGGGCCTGTTTCTGAGAGCTGAGGCTTACACCTATCAAACATTGATGGCATATTATATCAATATGCCATCAATGTGTAACGTGGAAAAACCCCTTTAAAGGGGTTGTCTTGCTACAAAGAATAGCTTTCAAATTGTAGGAACACAAAATAAAGACATTTTCCAAATATAGTGCTTTGTTCATCTGTTTTTGTTAAGGAGATACAAGTGAATTAATCACCTCCCTGGCTATTTCAGTTCCCTCAGTAACTGACCTGTGTACATCTCTCCCCCCTGCTGTTTGTTCTATTTGATAGCAGTGAGTGATGTCATCACACAGGTCCTGGCAGCCTCTGTGCTGGCTGGCAGTAAAAAGCTTGATTTATCTAAAGTAAACAACTCTAATTAGGGCTTTTGTTTGAGGGATCAGATAAAAACTCCTGCTAGCAGTTTCTGAGAAGCTTCTGAGCTAATCTGAACTAATTAGCAACTGAAAACACAGAGTTGAATACACCAAGGAGCTGTATGCAAATCACAGTCAGTCTGAACCAGGAAGTGACAGAGTATTTCATTCATGCATCCTATGAAACTCTGTAGGGAGACAACTCCTTTAATGAGAATAAAATGAGAGTTAATATTTATTAATTGTGAAACAACAATGTTCTGCCACAATCTACTTATGCTTCACATTTAAGCTTCAAAGACCTCTGCT
Organism: Phyllomedusa bahiana; assembly: GCA_025379985.1. Lineage (NCBI taxonomy): Eukaryota > Metazoa > Chordata > Amphibia > Anura > Hylidae > Phyllomedusa > Phyllomedusa bahiana. The sequence goes on from JAODAL010001678.1 coordinate 84,863, forward strand.
TGCTGTAAGTGAATGAAAAAAAAGTCCAGTTTACATGCAGCTGCACAATCTTCTGTAAACTACAGATGCTGATAAATTTTACATACATTGATACCATGGCAAGACAAAGATTTGTGCTGCGGATCTATTTAGCTCTCATTGTTTTATATACAATTGTGTACTTGGTCTTTATGGGTTTTCAGTCTCTGGATATGAACAAGAATATTTTATTTTACTGACTGCAAACAGAGATATCAAAACTGACAATAAGCTGGAACACGAAGGATAATAAAGTTGTTTAACACTACAATATACAATGATTTTGCTTTATTTTACCAGGAAACCACTTTAATCATTTCACCTTTTTGACTTAGTATGAGTAGAATTCTAAGAAGAAAAGTTTCTACAATTCATGCATCCACCCACTAGGAACAAAACATTGTGTGAAATGTCCCAATAAGCAAGCGCGTTTTTGTTTGTTCTATTTTGTGACAAAAATAATCTTGACGCCATATTCTCGATGTAAATGAACTGTCGTACACCAAAACTAGGCGCATTATATGCCGGGCACGACACATTGTAATGCACCTAAAAAGGTGCATTATATATAATAGCAAAGATACGCTGTACGCCTCCGTTACACAATGCGCCTACTTAGGTGCATTACATATGCTAGCACTGACATGTTATGAGCCGTGATTGCGCAACGCGCCTTTTTAGGTGCATTAAGTTTACAATGTAAGGTATACAAGACGCCAGATTTTTGAAAGTATCGTACTTTCATGCGCACTTTACACTGATTAAATGCACCTAAAATCTGCAGTGGTGATGCCAATTTTTGGACATGTCGCCCTATATGTTACCCCCACCAACTCTCATCAAGCAAAGGATAAAAGATGGAGATGATTCTGTTCATGGGTAAGTCACAGAAGAAACGTAATAGATATGGCATTAGGTTCCTAGACAATGAAACGTGATTTTGTGATTCTCCATTACTTGTTGGAATAGAAGAGAGTTAATGAATTGAACTGAAAGTGTTTTGCTCGAACTTCTACCACCAATTCAAAGCGTTAGATAGGTAGCGGAGCAATCTCAGTTACAGAATTTGGAATTACTTATTTATCCTTCCTGTTTAAAACAAATGTAGAAAACAAAAGTCTATGAGTTCACTCAATAGGCTCAGTTTTTTCACATTTGAAATGTGACTAGGGGTCTACATAGGATGTAAGTTAAATAGAATAGTAGCTGTAAAAAGTTATCTTTTCCTCTAGGATAGGTATTCTAGGACTCCCAATTATTTTTACAGGTTTCTATTGATTACATTAATGACATGGGTAACACATTCTAGTACATGCCATTTCATTGTGGTCCCAGTGCCACACCTCTTGTCAATGGAGTGCTGTAAAATGAGCCACCCAACATCCTAGTCAATTATTGATACCTTAATGTAAATATATGGAAAAAAAACACATCTGATATTGTAATATGCATTTGTGTCTTGTTTCTTATGTACCGTGTCAAAATCCAAACTTAAAAAAAAATGTTCCCTATATGGATAGCCAGAGGCATCGATCTTGGCTACCAGTCCTTACAAACCTAACATCATAATAATCTCTTGTGGAAAGTAGCATACCATAGTAAGAATTTACCCTAGAGCTCTATTTTGGGGACTGGGCAAACTAAGCCCCACTTCTATTCATTCAGCTAGCTTCGGACTCACACTTCCTGGTCAGGCTGTGTGTGGTTCTACAGCAGTTATTGGCATATCAGCTCTGCTATTCATAGTGAGATAAGTGCTGGAGATTTATAATCTGTAGTACAAAGGCTACAGAGCTCTAAGGATTAAAACTTCTTATTATCTTAGGTAAACAAGATCTTGCATTAGAGATAAGACTCAGCAGGAAGTGACTCACCATGGTTGAACTGGCTGACTGATGGTAACTTGGAGCAATCAGATAAGAAAGAGCAGAGAGATGCTTGATAACCTAGATAAATCTGAGTACACTAGCAGAAGATAAAATCTTCTTTATCACCTGAACAAAGCAAAATCAAACAGCAATATATTTAGAAATATTACTCATTTACCTTTCCCTACATGTTAAAAACTAATAATTGTGGTGAGAAAACCTATTTAAGTCATGGACCCCTGCAGAATATCAAGAGGATCAAAAGGATGTGGAGCTCATTCGATCAGATTGGGGTAAAGGTAATCTTTGCATTCTACTTAGTGTTCCCTCAAACTGTGCTTCTAGTGTCTTCTGATGTTTCTTTATTCGTTTCCTGGCACAATCTAGAAATTTCCAATAGAATATCTATATAACACTGACTATCTCTGCTAGCCAAGCCAACATGACATATGAAGATAAGGCCTGGTACAGAAAACTATTTCTACTTCTATGCAAAGCCTGAGGCAGAGGACAAGGTATCTATAATGTACTTTTTTTCTAAAGAATTTGACATCTCTTCATCAGACTTGGAACAGTTCATAAACAGCCTTTGGTAAATCAGCTGCATGTGGTGTCAAATTTGTCAGATGTGTAAAAACGGGTTATTTCCATATATCCATCTAATAGACTTCTGTATTGCAATTACTCATTTATTATTAACCTGGGTGAGATAGCAGTGACATCAAAGATCTAGAACCGGTTTTGGATATTAATGTAACAGTCTAGGTTTATTTTAATCATGATATAAAAAAAATTAAAACACATCAAACAACCAACCAAAACGGGAGTCTTTTAAAGGTTCTTACATGGCTAGTATGCAAGGACAAAAAATGGCCAGCACATTCAAAAACAGCTGAAAACAGACACTGTTAGAGACTGTTGTGGCTGTGATGCATCAAGCAAATTCTCAAACGTAAAATATAGCGCATCAGTAGGCACTATAGACCATACAATGACTTTATGGAACGTTCAAACTACATAACTGCAATCTTTTCTTGTATAAAATTAGCTTTTTATCATTACAGACTTAACTGTTTGCAGCAGGGTCTGTTTTCAGCTGTCATTTGTTGTGCAGGCTAATTTTTGTCTTTTCGCATTTGGATTGGCTGCCTTCACCATGGCAATACACTCCTCCTATCTGCTATGAGCACCTTATATAATTAGTGTGAATGAAGCCTGTTGCCCTGAATGCATGGAGACTTTGCCGAAGGAGAGGCAAATCTAGAGAAAGGGATCCAGTTGATGAGGTTAATTTGATGTGATAGGGCATACATAGTTTGATCAAAGTGTGCACTAAAAACCTTTATTTTCTACATATACAAAATGTATAAGTAATGCAGTATAAATGTTCCATTAATTCAGTGTGTATGGGTTTAGTGCCTGCTGGGTGCTGCTGTACTTTTATGAAACAATGTTCATGTGGATTAAGGCATACGGAGGTAATAAAGAATTTCAATTCTATTACTAAGAGTCAAGAAAACCATCAAGTGTTGCACTTACGGCTGCTGAACCATTCATGTCCAGTGGATGATTTGAGCCTGGGTGAACTAGAAGATGGGTTAATAGTAGAAGACTATGATGTACTGTAAGTAGACAGACCCATAAACGAGCAGCGACCCATCATCTTCCTGAAGTCCTATAGAACAGCATTTTAGAACACAGTAAGGGCATGTCCCCACAGCACCGGTTTGCGGCCGGTTTTGCAGACCATCTGAAAAACCGTCCGTAAACTAACACACCGGGCTTCTATGGAAAACTCGTGCAGCAGTCCCCACTGCACGGGTTTTCCGCCTGCCGGTTTTGCAAACTGTCGGCCGCCTGAAAAACACTGTGCATGTTCATTCTTCTGTCTGGTTTTTGGACAGAATATAAACATGTCAATGGGAAGGGGGAGGGCTAATCACGGAGAAGAGCAGTCCCCCAGCGGCTGTGGGGACAGCACATAAAAAGGACAATCCTTTGCCACGGGGATGAGCCCTTAGAGCATATTTGAAATTCCAGCACTTCATGCACTCTGTAGCTCAAAAGTGTGGTCAAAGCTATTTCCAGTTCTATATTGAGACTACCGGAGTATTAAAAGAAACAAAAAAAAAAAAAAAACCGAAAGATAATATATATAGAATATATCCATATATACCCATTTATCATGTATACCCACCATTCCAGAGTTGACACTGCTGGTGGCATCCTCCGGTCTCTGCTTCCTGTTATTGTGAATGGCATGTGAATGCTTCAGTGGTCATGTGCCAGTCCTTTGTCATCACCACTCAGGAAGTAAATGACCAATGAGTTGTGATGTTATTGAGAATAGCATGTGACCATTGAAAACACTGACTGACTGCAGCGGTCATGCACGGAACAGACCAGAAACAGAGTGCAAAGACGATAATATTTTAAAATAAAAAAGTCAAAAGAAGTCGGATAACCCCTTTAGGCCACATTGAAAGCTTTGATAGATAGACAGATAGACAGACAGACAGACAGACATGACAGATAGATAGATAGATAGATAGATAGAAACAAACATGGGCATAACTATAGCCATTGCAGGGGTAGCAACTGTTGTGGGGCCCAGAGATTGAGGAGACCCAATCAGGTACAAGAACATTGTTCCTTTTTGTAGGTAACAAGTAGTTGGTGGCTTTCTGCTCTCCAGCACTACTATGTGGGTTCCTTGATATATGGCAGAATTATTTATCCCTTTTTTATTGCTACCTATGCTTCTGTTTGAATTCATTGTCATTAGGTTGGTGGGGGGGCCTTGGGTCCTGTGAATTATAGTGTCACAGATAGATAGACAGACAGACAGATAGATAGATAGATAGATAGATAGATAGATAGATAGATAGATAGATAGATAGATAGGATGCAACGTCATTTTTTGCTCACATTTACTTATTTTAATCTTACGAGCTCTATTGTCCCCCATTTAGTTAAAAAAGTGATAATTATCTCCCACTATTCCACAAAGAGATAGTCAAAAGAAAAACAAAACTAATTTCCATAGATTGCAGGTTTAATTTTAATTTGTGCATCAATGCCTTGAATAACAACTACTTCACTTATCCATTAAAAACCTATAGCAGTAATTTAATGGAGGGAAAAAACTAATAGGTTCTGACTGGAATTCCTTCATTAACTTTTAAAGGATGCTTTCAATAGTCGTCAGTGTAAACACGAATATCTTGTAAATAGGATTCCGCCATAGTCATGACTGGAGTAAAGGGTGAAAGCTCAGACAAAGGCATTTTCCCTTGGTATGTACTGATTAAAGGAGGTCAGTGAGCTAACTTGCACTGCACACTACACCCGACATTATTAAGTTCATTCATTAAACATGGTGTGGGGAATGCAGAAGCGCCACAGACCAGAGGTCAGTAGGTTTAATACGGCTTTGATTCAAATACACACACATCGTTGGGAACAAATTGATTCTTTTAACCCCAACATGCTGAATGGTTGTTCAGCAGTTGTGTTATAGTTCCAAATCTCTACACAAAAGGACGTTGAAGCGTGGATTGATAGAATTGTGTAAAAGACTTTACAGACGTTCTATTGTTCAGGTCAAATATCAATACCTGACAAAATATTTGTAGAATTCTTCAACTTATTTTACATTGTATTCTATGGAGAGTCCTATATAATTATCATGGTAAATGCTCCCTGTATGGCCAGGTTATTGACAAACTTTTGGCAAGAACTGTAATGGTGAACGTATGAGGTCGTATAAGGCTATGTTCAAACGTCTTAAAATGGGACTAATTTCAGTCCTTAATTCGCGCCTGAGAGTGCAAATTTCAGGCTGAAAACGGCCCACTCATTACGGTAATCCACAGTTCTCAAAGAGAACTATGGATTACGTCTCCTCTCCCTGCTCGGCGTATACGCCACGGGGGAGAGATAAAGTGACATGTGAATTACCAGCAGCATATACGCGCCGCTGGTAATGAAAGTCTATAGGCCGGCGAGGTGCCGGCACCCCGCTCCCGCCCCGCCCCCGTCCACACGGCCTAATTGCGGGGCGTAATTACGCCCTGAAAATAAGCCGTGTGAACATAGCCTAAGAGGCACAGACTGAAGGGATTCCATTTTAGTAAATAGGGTTAGCTTATGCTAGATAAACTATATCTCTGTAATATATACTCTTACAAGGTCCATGTTGGGACAATAGCTCATCTTGAACTGTATTTCCCCCATTGCCTGTATTCAAAGTATAAATTGGAATGGTTGATATAATAAACTTATGTACTTTTTAGAAAGGATAAAAGTTTTACATCTTATGGCTGTCTTCACATATGGGTTTTATGCTTTTTTTTAAAAGGTTTAGGCCTTTTTTATAGACCACATATTTTTTTACATTCTTAGTAGCATTTTCTTCTTAAACAATGTGTTTTAGCACCATATTTTTGATTGTATTTTTTGTGGCATGTTTCCCATAGCAAAGTATGTAATTCATATATCATGTGATTCAGTTATTCTTCTGTAAATTACAGTATTTGTTATGTAAAAAGTTCCAAAAAAATGCAACACACGTTTAGACCTGCACTTTTTTAAGTAGGAGACTGCTATTTCTACTGGGAATTCTACAGGAGAAAAATTCCACACTTAGAACATACTGTTTCTTTAAAAAAAATGTGAAAAAAAAAACCCACCGTGAACCCTTTAGCAAAGTAAAATGCCACTATATACATACCATTTGACCTGAATTTTATTTTTCCCTACTGACTTTCAGCTAACATCTGGCCACAATGCAATAAAAAATGCTATGTTTGAAACCACCCTAAAAAGGTTTTCACACACAAGATTTATCATCTATCCACCACTCTACCCAATGTGCCATTTATATTGGAGCCAAAGAACTCCTGTTATGATCAGAGAGGATCCTAAAGGTGGAGGTCCCAGCAATCTGAAACTTCAACCTTACTCTGTAGATACATGCTATATGTTGTTTGTGGTGGTTTCAGTAAATACTCGAGTTCCCTGTGAATTAACAATTCTGACACATCTTCTCTTAGGACATGTCCCCACGGCACGGTTTCGCGGCCGGTTTTTCAGACGGTTTGTGGTTTTGCAGACCGTCTGAAAAACCGGCTGCAAATTAGCACAACGGGGCTCTATGGAAAACCCGTGCAGCAGTCCCCACTGCCGCCCGAAAAACATTGAACATGCACATTCTTCCGTCCAGTTTTTGGACGGAATATGTGCAAGTGAATGTGAAGAGGGAGGGATTTTCTCCGCTCGTTGCGGAGAAAAGCCGCCCCCCCCCCGCAGCCGTGTGCACGGCACAAAAACAGGATAAATACCAGTCGGTATACGGTATTTGTCCTCTGCCATGGGGACATGCCCTTATAACTCTGTGTTGTGCTGTCCCTTTGTTATTGCTTCTAGAAGTGTATTACTGAATTACTATCACCTAGGTGTTACCATTGCAGTTTTTAAAGGGGCGTGGCTCTACACACACTGACTTTTTCAGCTCTTATTGGACAATGTCAGCCTGTACAAAGACACACACCCTAACTGGCAACACCCATCTGACAGATTGAGTAATATATTACTAAAAGGAATAACAGAAGAAAAACACAACACAGAGTTATCAGAGAAGGTGCTCCAGAATTCTTATTTTCCAGGGAACACGGGTATTTACTAAAACAGATCAGAAATGGCCCCAAGCTCTATTTAAGTATGAAAATCACTGAGTGATTTCAGAATAACAAATAGGTGACAGTTCTAAAATGATTTACTATGTCTAAACACCATACTGTCACACGGCATTTATACTAAGTGCTATTTGTGCCATGCGTTTGGTATTTGGTGATATCTCTCACAGTATGTCCCTTCTATCCTAATCCAAAACTTCCAGGCTGCAGATATCTCCCAGCAGTGCCAGGAGAATACCAGGGATTCCTAGTGTACAACACTCGTCCTACTATCTAATTACAGCTCACTGGGTGCATAGACTGGTAGGTAATTGTATTCTGTCAGCTATATTTAAAGGTCCAGTAAAGGTATTGTTAAAAATAATAATACAGATATTGAAAGTGTAGTGCTTTACTAATATATGATGATTTCACAATGATTTTACAGTTTCTTGTCTATGAAGCATGTCTACTTTATCATTTAGAAATGTTTCGGAAGGGTTGTCACTCTCATCATGTCACAGTCCAGTTCAAGTGATTGCCATTACATACGTTGGCTGAGTTACTAACCTGCTAGGCAAAGTCACAATTCACATCCCAATTTTACATATAATGCGCAATGTCACATTATACATTTTTAATATGTTATGGTTTAACATCTGACCCACAGCAATAGGACGTGAATATAGTTATTTGTAACTATATAGTGTGATGGACAATTAAATCATGCTTTTTAAGATACCTGCAAATGAAAATCACATTAATACCCACCCTAAATGTACTTACCCTACACCCCAAATTATATAACCTGTTTCCCCGAAAATAAGACATCCCTGAAAATAAGACATAGTGCTTTTTTTATGGAATTCAGAGTTTGGCTGCTTATGCTGATGTTTGTGATGAAATCACTACAGTATATACATGTTGATATTTTGTTCAACAATAAATTATTGAATTTTATTTATTGAATTATTGAATTTTATTATTGAATATATGAATTATTGTTCATAGAGAAAAAAACATCCTCTAAAAATAAGTCTTAGCTCATCTTTAGGAGCAAAAATTTATATAAAACACTGTCTTATTTTTCGGGGAAACAAGGTATGTATAGAAATTCAGCTGTTTTCCATTACTGGTGATTGCCAGCCATCTTTCCAGAATAGAGGGTGACCAGGGGCATAGCTTTAGGAATACCGTCGGATTTTCACCAAATTCAATATTTTGAAACCGTTGAGAACCCGACAGTACACTGTGTTGCATACACAGCAATGAAAAATCTGTGCTGTAGTGTATGTTTTTAAGAGTCTGGCAGAAACCGCAACATGTTGCATATTCCACCAGAGTGCAATGGTTTGCCGTCGGATTCCCATACATTTAATTGTACGGGCCGACGGTTTTAGTGCAAATCAGCACCAAAAACCATGGTCCTGAATAGGACAAAAAGTCGTTGGTTTTCCAATGTATTTTGCCCTATGCTGGATGCATTAAGCCTTAGGCGGTGCAGAGATAGCAATCCTACCTGAGACTTGGTGCATGACGTTGCTTCTCAGCTATAAAGCAAGACATCAGTATTATAAATGACACATGATAGGTTGAGGGCTATATTGCAGATTTTGCACTAGGCCCCATTAGGTACATTTCCATGGATGACTATATTGCCGTTAACAAGAACAGAAAGTAATAATGTGAAAATGAGTGCTCTTGTTAGCCAACAACCCAAAGATATTTGAATGTTGACAACTAGTAAACACTACTGAAAAAATATTAATTATGGAGTCTGGTAACCCCTTAATATATCAGACTCCCTAAATAGATCCTGCTGTACATCTTTTGTTAGCCAACAACCCAAACATGTTTGAATGTTGACTATAAGCAAACACTAGGCCTGAAAAAATATTAATTTTGCAGTCTGTTAACTCCCTAACAACTCAGACTCCGTAGTCAGATCTTGCTGCAGATCTTTCTACTCAAAGTAGTAAGACTTTTTCATAGTATCTAGATGTGGATCTGACATACCATTTAATTTACACTGCTGTATATTAAAGTGCTCAATACTTTTGCAAGAGGATCCTCTGTGACAGCATGTTACATCATTCATGGCATTGACTTTTCAAATCTGGTAGTAAGTCAGCAATCTGGATACCGGGTTTTTGGGAATTTTATAATGGCAAGGCACCATCATTCAGTCTTATACCTCTGTATACTACTTTTTAGCCACTTCAATGTCCACATGTAATCCTATGATGTAATAAATGAGCAGGGAACTAAAGAATACATAGTGATTTCACTAAAAGCACTTGTACCTCAGATATTTTTGGACATGCGCTTTAGTAAAGTGATATTCACAGAATTTGTCACCATTCAAATGTACAGTAGGCTCCAAGCAGAGATGTTAACATAAATTCAGTTAACATGACAATTACTTATACTGTCAAAATAAAAACAAGTTGCAGCAAAACTATTTGAAAAAGCCAAACTTTTTCCAAATTGTTTGGAGAAAAAGGAACCCTCCATGGGATACTATCAAAACTATCATTTCTCTTATCTATTTCTGCTCTCAGGACATATATCCAGGTAAAAGACCTTTTATAACATCACATGAGATAATGTCTGACTTCTGCAAACATCATAAAACTTCATAAAGCACTTGTCAATTTTGCATACATATGTTGTAAAAAGACACCGAATACACCAGGGAAGTGTTAATATCACACTGCTTAACAAAATAACACCTAACATACTGCACTTGGTGGAAAATTGTTTGTTATGTAATTATTATATCCATTGTGGGAAAAAGAAATCACCCAATATGGTACATAAGTGCTTAATAAACACTACACATTACATAAAAACAAGAGCTGAAAGAGTCCCTTACAGTATTTTAACCACATACATTCATTAAATCAGAAGGCATGGGAGTGAATGTTTTGTCACAAATACGGGCATTATTTACAATTGCAAACCTGATGGGGGAAATTTCAGAAAATTTGAGTTTCCTACAGGCCAGTGGAGATCTGTTACTAAGAAGTAATAGCTCTTTAGCGGAGAAAGGTCTCACTAAACAAATCCACAGACTTTTATCAAAAAGAAATGTTCTACTCACAAATGACGGTAGGTTTTCGCAAACCGGTACTACACAATTCCCTAGGTTTATAAAGTAATTAAATAAATAGACACAGAACTAAAATGAACAAATTAAAAGAGTTACATAAAAAAACTGTAATATTATTATACATACGTGCAGCAGGCTGCCAAAAGGTGATTCATTACATTTTAACGTGAAGTCTACAGGCAAATTCAGGAAAGAACATCATCAAATTTTGCTCTTCTTCTCACCTTACAACCATCTGGAATAAACTATTTTCCTCAATCCCCTTGGTCCAATAACCACTAACACCTTTCTCAAGCATACTGTGACTAATAATAACTTTTATTTATTTTTTGAAGACAAATATTTTTTGGAGAACAAAACCCTACAAATTTATTACAATATAGTGTTAGGCTAGGGTCACATAGTCTGGCAGCTGCCCCACACAGTTGCCAATGAAACAACTATATCACTGGATAACTCACGTACACATTGGAGGCTGTGGACCACTACGCATGAGCCTGCCAGACCATATAACTCCAGCTTAAGTGGGTTGTCTCACTACATTAATTCACCTTACCTCAGTCCTGTTTACTTGGTTTTACTTTGAGTTTAGGGGCGTGTTACTGGCTTCCACTAGGCTGCAGTAGAAGCCAGGTCTGTAGCTATAGCAACAAGTGCTAGCAGCCTATCAAGATAGATCAAACAGGTCTGTAGCTATAGCGACCTGAAGAGCTGATGCGGTCCATACAAGAGGAGATATCTAGGAATAGGTAGGACACTGTTAATGGACATATATTGCAAAGTGCAGAGCTTAATCCACCACCAATTAATACCAAAATTCTTTATTAAATAATTATAAAAAAATCACATACATTTACAGAAAAAGAGATCCCATAGTTGAATACAAAGAGGAGCATAAACATTACAAACAAGTTAAAAGATAGTGTATATAAACAAATAGGTTAATGTGAGATAGGTGAAAGGTCACATGTATATGAGAGTAATACTCAGTGTAAAAATACCCTTAGTGGGTGTATATTTCTCATAAAAGACGTCATTAAGACCTATATATCAAGGGATACCCCTTGAGGAAGCATTTAAACGGCGAAACGTACGTCGGGGTGACTGGAGGTATAAGGACTCAACTACAATATGGGTAATCTATTTGTATTATAATTTATCAACTGTATATGCTGATGGTGATATATAGGTCTTAATGAAGTCTTTTATGAGAAATATACACCCACTAAGGGTATTTTTATTACAAATACAAAGGTATCAGAACACACACGCTGTTTCACGGTTTTCTGTGTACATATGTTGCCGAAACTCATCCTGCAGAAAGCACTGGACCACGGAACAATGGAAGAAGGTAGCCTGGTTTAATGAATCAGTTTTCATGTGAGTAGCCAGAAGTATAAGCGTGGAAGTGATGGCACCAAAATGGACAATGGAAAGCAGACAAGCCAGCAGAGGCAGTGTGACACTTTGAGCACTGTTCTGTTGGGAAATCTTTGGTCCTGACATTTAGGTGACATGTAGAACCAACCTTAACATCTTTGCAGGCCAAATAAACACCTTCATGGCAATGATATTTACTGATGCAGTGGACTCATTCAGCAAGATAATGCCTCTGCTACAATGCAAAAATTGTTGAAGTCTGCTTAAAGGGGTTCTTCAGGAAAAGAAGAAAACTAAATAGATAAACTACATGTTATAATGAAAAAAATCCCAAATAACTTTAATTAGAAATCTCTGCTCATTTTGTTTAGGGGATAATCATTATAGAAGAACAAAATGGCCACCAGGCTCTTTCCTCAGCAGAAACCTGTCCTAACGGAAGTAGGACAAGCTCTGTGAGTTACGTCCTGGTTAGGCTGACTGACATAACCGACCTGAACTGAGAGACTTGTAGTATGAGGGACAGCTCTACAGAGTAGAAAGTCGACTGTGGGCTATACTCACACACATACATATTTTTTTAATATATAATATATTTTATTATAATATATAATATAATACTAATAATATATATATATAATATATATATATATATATAAAATATATATATATATTTGGTGTGAGTATAGTGTGTAGAATCTATAGATCAGCCATGAGAAAGCGACTGTTGTGGGAAACAGTTTTCATAGAGCACGCCTTGCAACTGTAGCTCCGTCCACTAGTCCCCTCTACTAAAATCCTTTGAAAGGGACGCTTCCTTTAGAGATGTGTATTTAAGTTTAAACTATATTGCTCAACTTTTTTATTAGAATTTTTGACAAGATTTGTTTTTTGGGCAGTTTTATGCAATTAAAAATGAGATATGAAATCTTTCCCTTCTGTAGCTGTGATATAAAACTCCTGAATGGCAGGTCAAACTAATTGACGTTTACTGCTGCAAAAAAAATGCTTATCTGCCTGTAGCCTTTTTACAAAAAGCAGGTACCAACATAATGATCACTCGATTGCTCTCTGCAGAGGTCTAGATAAAGATGGAGAAACAGAAAGGGCAATACATAAAAGGATAATGGGTTCATCTTTTTCTGCACTGAGAGGGGGGTTTCAATCTCTCTTAACCCTTATCAGATCCTGATGATAATATTTATTTCTCTCAGACTCTTAGTTGCCCTGGAAGAGAACTGTCAAGGCATCATTACTGCCATGCTATCAGAGCAATGTATGCCATGCTCTACAATACGTGAAAAAAAAATATGGTACTGTCCAATTAAGTACAACAGACATTTATGAGGGGTGTCTGGGATTACAAAAAGTGTTTGCTTTTATTCCAAAATAGCGCCGCCTATGTCCATGGCTGTGACTGGTATTTCAGCTCAGCAGCACTCACTGGAATAGGGCCAAGCTTTCAAAATAACATTTCAGCTTAGTTTTGCAGAGTACAACCAATATCCCCTTAAACAACACTTGTAATAAAAAGTCCAATGTTTTATATGTCAAATTTAAACAACTTAATTTCCCATGAAAACCCAATCATTCAATTTTTGTAGTTTTTTTTGTAGCAAAGGTTTATAAGTCTTTTGGTTGAATGTTCTACATTCTAGACACATTTCATGTCTATATTGGTGGTTGTGATCATTCTCGGAGGCACTAAAACAGTCACTAACTTTAATTTTGCATGCATGCTAATGTTTTTTACCGCAAAGGTCATACCTGCATGTGATGACTGACAACTTTTCAGCTTGATTCAAAGCAAACAGCTGCTGGTTTGATTGCCTAGCAACTAAAAGTTGATGGATGACCCTAAAGATGGATAACTACCATAAATCACCTCATTTAGACTCTGGGAAAAAAAAATTAAAAACAATGGTTTTCATGACATTTCCTGCACTCAGTAATGTTCCGTGATAAATTTGCCTCTTTTATGGATACACGGTTGTGGCTGCTGAAATTAGACACTTTAGTTTTTAATACTGAGCACTTCTCGGAGCATTTAAAGCCTCTTTCCACCTTCTCTGCTAGAGGTGTGCTAAAATACAGATTTTCTAGAGGAAACTTATGCATCACGATAATGCAGCTGCTATAAACAGCCTGTAACTCTCTAGATGAGGTTCATGCACGAAACCTTACAAGCTGCCAGGACAAATATGATAGCAGTGGAGGCTCAGGAGCCGAGTTTTCTTTCCTAGTAAATAAGAGTAAGCCGCTGTCTTTTTTTCATAAACTTTTTATCATTATTACTAGAAAAAAATCCATATTACATTAAAGGCATTCAAATGCCTCTAATGTCTGTAGTCTGGTAGGCAAAATGGGACATTTTGTTACTCGCATCCAAAATAGCTATGAGTTAGCTTTACTGTTGTATCGGATCATATTCATTTTGCACTGTCCAATTACATTATTATGAAAAATAGTTATTCCAATACTGTTGTGAAAATGTAAGCCTTCTCTGCCAATTCATAGCAGAGATGCAGTGATTATCCATATGATTATGAGCTCCATACACAGTAGGGTTCACTGAACGGTTGTTTTAGACACAGTCTGGTAGCCCCCTGGTCCATTTTGGAGGTGAGCTGCTCCAATGTGTCATGCCGGTCTGCCCTCTGCAGCCTACTGACATTCATGGCACATGGTGCTACACAGTTCTCATGGCGCTTATTCGCACTTATCCACTCACGATGTACTTTCACCAAAGCAGCACGCAAACAGTTCCACACTATGCATTTTCAGAAATATTGAAACCCTTGATCTGAAAGCCAAAATTCATCCCTTTTTGCAACTGATAAATTGCCTCTTTTACCCATGACAGCAATGATGGATATTTGTACAGATAGCCTTATGTACACCCCAAGCCAGCTCTCCTCATGTGACTTCCTTCATGGGCTACGTGCTGCAGATGTTAAAAGTAGGAAGTGCTCATAATAATATGACTGGACATTTTAAATTTCTTGATAGATGTTGACAGGCAGGGTTCATTGAGTCTAAGGATATGTTCGCACAGATAAGCGCCACAATACGCATTTGTTAGCACTGTTGAAGGTACATACTTGCAAGTGCATACTTACTCGTATACTTTTCTATTTCTCGGCATGTAAGCGCCTTAAAGGGGTTGTCTCACTACATTGATTCATCTTACCTCAGACCTGTTTTCTTGGTTTCATTTTGAATTCAGGGGTGTGTTTATTGGCTTCTACTAGGCTGCATTAGAAGCCAGGTCTGTAGCTATAGCAACCACTGCTGACAGCCTATCAGGATAGATCAAACAGGTCTGTAGCTATAGCGACCTGAGGAGCTGATGCAGCCCATACAAGAGGGGATATCTCAGAATAGGTAGTATATAAAAAAGGAATATATTGCAAAGTGACTTTTTTTCCCGAAATCTTTAACATAAAAAGAAATTTAGTGAGAAAACCCCCCTTTAAAAAAAAAAAGAAAAGTCACTTTTTTTTTCCCAAGGGCGTCAGTACACCCCGAAAAAAATAGTTTGGGTTAAAAATATAAATCATTTTGAAGGCGGGGGATGATTTTAACGCACCCCAGTGAATTTTGGGGACTTTTTTCCCCAAAAATTCGCAGAGCGTACTTAGGCGCAATTACACGCTGATGATACGTTGTGTGAAAATACCCTAAGGCTTTGTGCACATTTTCCCTTTTCCCATTCATTTGTATATTTTCAGTTTGGGGCCCAATGAAAGGGGATGTAGGTTTCCCAAAAGAGTTTTCCATTTTGGCTTTGTGTCTGGGTGGATACATAAATCTTTTTTTTTCTTTCTATTGTAATAAAAGCATAGTCAACCATGTTTAAAAACAACTATTTGGTGATGTATAAAAAACAAGTGGAATTAGCTCCCCTAGGGGGGGGAAAAACAGCACTGGAAGTTGTCGAAATAAACTTTTCCCTCACATTTAATTGTTGGGGAGCTGCAATTTCTTTGTTTTTCTACTGCCTGGTGTACATGGAAGTAGAACTGTCCCAACAAATTCTCAAATACAGTGGGAATCTAGCTTTATGGGAACATGGGTTAGCCATCTTAAAAAAGTGGGTTTGGAAAAGGGTTTAATAGGCCCCAAATATGCCCTAAAAGTTTTTGTAAACCCAAACAGGGTTTTTAATGGAGTAGCTGAGTAAGATAGCTGAACAAACATCTTTTAAATTTTGCATATGTTTTTTCCCAAACCCAATCCCTGGGTAAAAAAAGGGCCTTCCATGAAACAGCCTGTAGGGGGTTTTAAAAAAACAAAAGGGGCACCCCAAAATCTTCCCAGGGGTTGCCTAAAAAGTGTTTTTTATATAAATCTATAACTTTTTTTTCCCAGTCTATCTCAATGCTTTTCCCCATGCTAACATTGGGTTCCCAATAGTTTAATGGGAGGGGCCCCCCTTGGTTGCATTTCCCCCCCTTTGGGGTGAGTAAAAACCAGGTGTGTAAAAAAAGTATAGATACGCATAGTAATCAAATCAATCAAAGGTTGCCTTCTATTGCTCTACGAGAAAAAGCTGACATCATAACCTCTAACACTGTAAAATTGGAAATATGTACACAGCTGTTTTTCTTTATTTTCCCATCCACATTATTAGGATTCACTCTCATGTTTGTGGAACTCATTCATAACAACACTGCATAACAAATGCTGCGCTCTCCATAGATTCATTTGTATTTTACTACTTTTAATATAATATTTATATAAAATATAAAATTTTATTGTGGGGGTTTTTTTAAGGTCGGGTTTGGGAAAACCCAGGGGCTTCACGACAGAAAACAGTGAAGGAAATGGGTTCAATTTTCCAGGCGCCCCCCCCCCCCCGGGTTTATTCAGAGCCCCTTAAAAAAAAAAAAAAAACAACCCTTTGGGACTTCAGGCTTAAACATAAAATAAAACACCTGCTGGCTGAGCACTAGCTACAACAGTTTTATCCCTCACTATGCTAAGTTGCAGACAGGTCTGTTACTCACAGCAGGGTTTTGGGTTTCCACAGCATGACACCTGCCCCAAAAACAGGCCTGTGGGTTTTCAGGTTTATTGGCCCCTGAGCCCGCCTCCATGGGGCTTTGGGGAGGGGGGCCCCCCCCCAAAACCCCCCTTTTTCCCCCCCTCCAAAAAAAGCCCCCCGGGGACCCCAAGGGTTTGGAAACCCGGCTTATACTAAACAAAAATGTATTTACCCCATAGTGCTATTTGACAAAAAGGGGACTGTCGGTTCCCCTTCCCCGAGCCCAGGCCCTCGGTGCCCGGCATTTGCCCAGGTGGGGCCTAAGGCAGCATAGGAGGAGAAACTTTTGGGGGAAAAATATATCTTCCGTCAAACTATTCCCCCTGTCACTGCCCCTTTCCCCTTTCCCCCTCTTTTCGAACTGGGGGGTCGGAAAAATTTGGGCCACCTTTCAAGGGTTTTGGGGGACGGAGCATCAGCATTGCCCTGAAGTTTCCCCCGCTCTGTGTTCACTTTTAAATTTAAAAAATTTTGCAAAGAAAGGGAACCCCACCTTGGGGCCCCTCGAATTTCTCCCCTTTTGCCTGAGACTTTCCGGGTTAGCGGGAAAAATGATCGGAAAATTCCAATTTGAAGCGGGACCTAAAAGAAAATTTACCTCGGGTTCAAGGGCCCCCTTGATGGAAAAAAACACCCCCGCTCAAACTTTTACTAAAATTTTTCCCCCCGTGGTGTGACTTCCCTGCTCAGTTTCTTTTGGAGGGGGGATGCCCCTCTCCCCTACTTCTTGGGAAAGGTATTTCCCCCCCCCCAAAACATCAGACGCATCCGTCTGTCCATGAAGTCCCTCTTAAAATTCGGTTTTGGACCAAAAACCGGATGTCTGCGGGGCCGTTTAAACCCTTTTGGGAACGCTTTTTCTGCCCCCGGGGGCCCATTTAAACCATAACAATTGCTATGCCTAGTAAAAATCTGTCAGCGGGCTCTATAGGGCCCCAAAATTTTTTTAATAAAGCGCCGAAAATCCCCCAAAATCCCAAAAAAAACCCTCCCCAACTGCCTTTTTGTTGGGGGTTGGGGCCCCCAGCCTTGAAATTGTTTTAAATTTTATTAACCTGAGGTTTTTTTTACCCCCCTGCCTATTATGTTCCCCAGGTATGGGTTTCCCTCAAGCCCTGGGGGCGAATTTTTTTTGGGTTTGGGGTAAGCCCCGTTCTTAAGTAAAACCCAAGTACTCCCTTTTTACCTTTGGTAGGTGGCTACCCCAAATTCTTCGCTAAAGATAATGATATCATCCAAGTTTTGGAAAAAGCAAACGGGACGATGGGGTTTTTTAGGATGACACCCCATTAGTTTTAAAAGGGGGCTGGAGCCCCATGAAACCCCGAAAGGTAAACAGACGTACGGGGGTTTTTTAAACAGCCCGTCTGGTGTAAAAAACGCGGTTTTCCCTTTTTGGGGCCCCCTTTCTGGGGAGGGGAACCCCCCCCCAAGGGTAAACCTTCTTGTTAGATTGGGGGTGGAAAAGTCCCCGGGCCCATGGCCAAGTCTCTCAATTTAAATTTCATCCCCCCCTTGGTTGGGGTAAAGGAAAATTTTGATCCTCATTTAATTTCCGGAAGTCATTACAGAATCGAAAAGAGCCATTAGGGTTTTTGGTATCGCCGATAGGGTTTTGACCATTCACTGCGGGGACTCCTCAATTCCCCGGGAGGTCTAACTTTTTTCCTGCCCCTCCCCAGATAGGGCTCGTTAGGGCGTTCGGGGGCCCCGGTAAGGTTTTAAAGGGTTTTTTTAAACCCCTGGTTCTTTTTACGATATCTGCCTTTTTGAAATCTGTACGCCCAGGTAGCTCTGAAAACACGTCCCTATTTTTTTTTGTTTTAAATTTCCCCGGGTTTCTTTTTTTGAAAATTTTCGACAGCGCGTTGACACTTTCCCACCTCTGGAGGGGACTCAAGGGGGCTCACAGCAGTAAGGGTCTTCTGTTTTTTCCGGGGTTTAAATCAGGTTGACGGGGTTTAAAAACTGTTCGGGGCTTCGTTTTACCGGGGGGTATCCCTTGTAATTCATTTCTCCCCCCTTTTCAATCACTTCATGGGGCCCCCCCTGTTTTTTTGCTGGGAAAATTGCCCCTCCTACAGTAGGGAAAAATTTTTTAACACCCGATCCCCGGGGTTTAAAAGCTCCGTACCCTTGGGGCCGGACTTTTTGTACACACGGCTTGACCCTTTCCGTGCCTGCTGTAGGTTTTCCCTGACTTTTGGGCATGATGGCAGGGGATCCAAATTTGCTTTTGGAAAGATGTGTTAAATCCCCACTACGGAGGGGGGTCGACTCCTGCTCCCAGGTCTCCTTTGCGTTTGTCCGGGAAAGGCCCACGGGAAACGTCTACATAAACCAGCTCAAAGGGAGAGAAAACCAGTGGATGAAATTTTGGGGAAATTCCCGGATGGGGAACATTTTAAAAAGGGCAAAAAACAGTCCCAAAACTTTTCCCTCCCACTAAAACCCCCCTCTTTAAAAATGCCTTTTTAAAGTCCCTTTTTGAAACTCTCCACAAGAACCCTTTTGTTTGGGGGTGATTTAAAAAGACGTTCGAAAATGCTTAAAAGTTTAGCAGTTTGCAAAAACCCTAGAAAAACCCTTGGGGGCATAAAGGGGGTCCCTTGATCTGTAAGGGTTTTCCTTTTTTTTTACCCGTAAGGGAGAACATAAAAAAACAGCTCCTTGCAAAAAATTTTTAGGAGGAAATTTCGCAAAGGAACGGCCTTTAGGGTAGCGTTTTGGCCCTAGTTAATTCCCCCCAAATTTTAAAATGGCCTCTTTGGGAGGGTTTTACTAATGGGCCCCCCACCCCGATCCATTGCGATCCCCCTTTAAAGGGAACCCCATTATAGGTTGCGGCACCAAGGGCTCCGTAATGGGGCATAGGAGCTGTTAAATTGAACTCTGGGGATGATTTGCGACCGTTTTACCCCCCAAAGTACCCCCGGCCAGAAAAACCCTTGGAGGTTTTCGTTCTGTGGGTTTTTTCACTGCCCAGATGACCTCCCAGCAATTGGGTTGTGCGCCCAGGGGCCCAAAAATTTCCTTGTAGGCTGAGGACACCACCCCAGCTGTTTTCCCCCACCTCCCCCCGACTCTGTCGACCCGGTACGAAACTTTTTGATTGAAATGCCAGGTGGGGGAAGGCTTGGGCAGCCCGGGGGGATTGTTTGGGTTCCCCCTTCACAAAACCCTTTTCATTTTCCGGGCTTTTGCCAAAAGGGGGGGTTCGGAGCGGGCCCCGTCCCGGAAATTTTTTGGTGAAACCTCCCGGGGGAGGCATAGCTGTCACCTCCTCCCGGTCCTCAGTTCACCTGTAAGTTTCCGCTAGGGGAAAATTATAATTACTTTTCCCGTGGTCACCCCCCATTTCCTGAAAATGTTTCTTCGGTGTCAAAGGGTTTAGGGTTAACAGGACCAGGGATTAACATCTCATTGCCCCTTGCAGTTAAGGAAAATATTCCAGCCCCAAGTCCCAAAATTTTGGGGGGAAATCTTTTCCCCAAAAATCACGGGGGTGCATAAGGGTTTTCACCACGCCCCCCTCATGTGAGGCCCCACCCCGAATTTTCCAGTTTTACTAGGGCGGGGAGGGGTTCTCTTTGGTGTTTCCCCCTGTTTTACCCTTTTGGGGCCCCTTAACAACCTGGTCCCGGGGGAAAGAGTTTAGGGGCCCAACCCCGGGTGGGTGCATAGTGGGACCAAATCCCCGAGTCCAGCAGAGCAGTTACCGGGTAAATCGTTTTACCTTGATGTGAAAACAGTGCTGATTTAGTTTCTGGCAAGTCTCGCGGAGCCAAAGGGGGCCGGTGCAAACAAAAGACCCCCGCCTAGCTGAGTCACTTCCAATTTAAATTTTACCCCTAAGGGGGCAGTTCCCGGGGCCCTTTTTGGCCGGTCCATGGGGCCCGCCAACATATGACCCCCCGGGGCCCCGGGGCCTTTTAGAAAACCCCGGCCCGTGCCCGGCCCGTACAAATTTTGGGGCTTTCCTCTCCAAACAGAAACCCCCCCTTTGGGGAAACCCCCCTTTGGGACACTCTTTTCCCCCCTTTATAAAAGGGAAAAGTCTTTCCCGTCATTCCGGGCCCGGGTTGCTTTTTACCGGGGGGGTTTCCCCGGGCCGGGGGTTCGGCTTGCAGTTAATCCTCATTTGGCCCTTTTACCCCTCGACTGGTTTTAAAGGGGGTGTTTCCCAAACTTTGGGGGGCCCCTTTTCCCAACCCCGCGTGGATCTCCCGGGGGAAAAGAGTGGTTTAAATTTTTCCAGGACAACCTTTCCGACCAAACTGGGGGCCCCGGGTTTGATTCCTCCGGCTGTAAGCCACTTTTTTACCAGATGGGGCCAGGTCATAAAATTTTTTGAGCGGGGGTTTGGTGGGTCGAAAAAAGTCCGTTATGGGACCGGCGGGGGCCCCCAAAATGGACGTTTATTTCCCAAAACGAGCCAGGGTCCGGGCCCCCCAAAATTTGGGATAGTCCCGGGGTCCTGCCGCTGAAAGGGCCCAAAAAACCCTTTTGGGGATTCCCCCCGTAGAAAAAGGGGCCACTACCTCCCCATTTTTGCCAACCGGTTGGTGCTCTCGCTCTGCCCCCCTTTCAAAGAGCGGGAAAGGGGGAAAGGCCCCCGACGTCGTCCGGACGTCATCTTCTGTAGCGACATCTGTACCCGGGAGCCCCGGGGGGTGGGAAGCGGAAAATTGCGACCTCCCGACACTTTGGGCCACGGCTTGTACCCGGGTTTCCCGCAGCTGGCGGGTTTATGTGCTGGTTCCCGCAAGGCGAAATCGATTGGCCTCCATTAGCAGCGCGTTGGTTTCGTGGGCCCCCCATGGGCCTCCTCATGCACTTTTGCTGAGGGGTGTCATCAGCTGGGGGACTGCTGTTGGCCTGGATGGTTGCTTTACCAGTTCGTCCATCTTGGCCCTTTTTTTGGTGGCTGTGTGAGTGGGAGCTTTTATCCCGGGGGCATAGGAAATTTTAGCCCGGGTTTTCCCCGGTCGTTGCCTAGCAACGGGCCCGCAGCAAAAAACGTGTATTTTTTTTTCTTTAACGTCCCGTGCCCCCATCCGAAAGCACCCCTATGTGGAGGTTTTTGGGGTCAGGTAGGGAAAAAGGGGCTTCCCCCAGGCAGAGACGTGGGCAGGGGAAAAAGGGCCCCAATTCCCGGCCCAGGGGCCCTGGGTTTATTCAGGCACAAAACAAAAAAAAAAAACAAGCCTTGACTTCGGCTTAAACATAAATTTAAAAACCTTCTCCCGGCTGGAATGCTACACACAGATTATCCCTCACTATTAAGTTGCAGAAAAGGTCTGTTATCACAGCATGGTTTGTTTTTTTCCCCCCCAAAAGCATGACACCAGCACCCAAACACAGGCCCGTAGGTTCAGGCTTTATAGGCCCGGGGCCCCCCTCACCCGGGGCGGGGGAGTGGCCACCCCCGGGTCTTTGACCACTCCAGAAAAAAACCCACCCCGGGCACAAGCGGTTTTGGAAAAAAACCCTTAATTAAATAAAAAAAATGTCAGTAGCATAGTGCTACTGAAAAACACAGGACTGTCGGTTCCCTTCACCCCAGTCCAGGCCCCTGGGTGACACGCATCTGCCCAGGTGCCCCCCTAAAAGGGAAAATAGGAGGGTAATTGGGGGGAAATATTTCTTCCCTCAACTATTCCCCCTGTCACTGTCTCACAATATATATTTATTTATTTTATTTATTTATAAAAATAACTTTCTCAATTTTTTAGGAAAATTGTACCAGATGTTGTCATAGCCTTTTGTTACTATTATCACTAATATATTTTGTGGAACCTACATATTTGTGTCGCATCAGGATTTCTGGACTACCTGATTAAATTTTACTTACAAAAATAAAACCACGTGAAACTTCCTAGCAACCCTTTTGTCCCCCAATAAAATATTCTTCAAGAGACATTTACCTGCCCCTTCTCAAAGTTTCTACCACTCAGAATACAACTTCTGGTACATCTGTACCACTGATGATTAAAAAAAAAAATAATAGTAATTTATTTTACATATTCTCACCATCAGTGCCAGATGAAAAATAGCAATGTTAGGAATAGTAATTTTAGTAATATTTTCAGTGTGTTTGGACTCCACTTCTATGATATGTAACATAAAAATTTAAAGGGGCTGTCTGGCAGAAAAAAAATCTCAAATGGTTTGTCCAGGATCCTTTGCTGTGCTTTATCGATCCCTCTCGCAACCTCAGTCTTAATGCATTACCCCTGTTTATTACTTCATGTTGAAAGCCTTGAGACAGGACTTTTGTGGCTTCAAAGTTACCCTGAAAAAAGACAAAGCCCTTTGCTCACCTGATCTCCTGGGTTCTCCACAGACCTGTTTCCAGAGTGTACAGATACACAGCACTACCTAGTTTACTGTCATCAAACAGCTGATGCAAAACTGCAGGAAGCTCACATTAAATTTCATGAAAAGTGGGTAACTATGTGAGAGACACTATTTAGAAAATATTTTCTCCTCTGGAAAACCCTTTAAAAGTAGTATTAATAGTTTTCTCTCAAAATCAAAATATAAAATCGTATAGCTATCTAGTGTTATCACAGTGATATTGCAGATTCATTTATATTTTAACTCATTGGATACCGGCAGCAAAGACATAAATGTTTATATTTTAGAAATGAGACACAACTAAGATACTTATGAAAAAGCCTTGATTACATATGCTTCAGCTACCGTGATGTTTCTAGCACATTAAACGACACTCGGGCAAATTCGAAAATTTATGAATTATCACCTTTTTCACCTTTCACGTAAAATGGTCAAACAAATATTAGAAACATACCTAATTCTCAAGTGCCTAAAAAAGACAATCCAGGTTTTGAATTTGAAATGTATCCAAATATATTAGCAATACAAAAGGGACATTTCAGCATGAATCATAATTTTAATGATTTTGAGGAAATCATAACTTGTAAAATTACATTTACAGATGGAAAACATTCTATGGATAATACATACCAAAATAAGGGACATTTTAATACAATGTAGATAACATAATAATGCCAAACATAGTCCTTGTTCTAGTTAATATTATGAACTATATCAGATTTCACATGTGGGTCACATTGTGCAAAACCAAAAGTAATGCAGTTTGATAACTTGTACAATTTAGGCCAGCATCACATAAGTGTATACAGCTGAGCATCCTGGCTCAACCACAGGTTGGATGACCCAAATGAACAGTATCTTTGAGAAATAAGATACTGTTGTATCTGGTCATTAAAATCCAGGTTAGGCAGGGACACTTGGCTGAAGTATTGATGGAAGAACAGTCCCATAATATGCTCAAATGAAAGTTAGCTAGGTTTACATAGTCGACAAACGTGGAGACGGGGTAAAGCTTTCGACATATGCAACTCTTTTGGTCACATCGGGTTCTGCACCTGTCACTAGTGAAGGGGGCAACACTGGCGCTGATCACTCTCGATCCACACTTATGTCTGAACTTATAAAAAGGTAGCTGCTCAGGGCACAGTTTCATTACTAGTTTAGTGACTTGGCAGTGTTATTTGGTCAATCATCGAGAATGTTATAGTTATACGTTATAATTAGATTACTAGCACACTATATGGTACACCATAAAAAGGACATGGCACAATGCTCTATCCAAATTAAATAGGTTTTCTCACCATGCTGTTTCACAGAGCCACAACTAGCTTTAGACTCATAGTTTCTGGTTAGGCTGTGTATGGTTCTAAGGCAGTGATTGGCATATCAGCTCTGTTATTCCTAGCTATTCCTGTTATTGTGATAAAAGTACAAGATGTTTATAATCTGTAGTGTACAAAGCTACAGAGTTCTAAGAGTTTAAACTTGTCATTAACTTATGTAAACAAGCTCCTGTGCTAGAGATAAGACTCAGCAGGCAAAGTGTGACTCACCATGGTCACACTGCAGTTTGGAACAATCAGATAAGAGGAAGAGTGGAGAGATGGGGTCAGTAACGTGTGTACACTGGCAATAGATACCATCTTCATTTATCTCCTGAACAAAGCAAAATCAGAACAGCAATGTATTTGGCAATAGTCTTCATTTACGTTTCCCTATATGTTAAAAGCTAGGTGAGAAAACCCCTTTAAGGATGGCCTTGTCTTTGTCAGAAACCTAAAAAAGACACCATATATATGGCACAGTGAATATGTCCCACTGAAGCCATAACAGATAATAAAAATCAATAACAATTTATAGTCTATACGTGGAGTCCTTTAAGTTTTCTTCTGGCAATATTTGGAATTAAAGGGAATTTCCTGTCCTTTATAAATAGTTACTCAACATAAAAATATACTTACATTTTCTGCAGTAATTCTGTCTTCAAATGCCAGCAACCAAGGCAATTGACATGATGTATTTTATTAAGTAAAGGATAATATGGAGTGGTTACCTACATTGTTTTATCCACATACTTCTTCTATGGCATAAATTATATACGGAATCAGGCTCCATTAGCCACTGTTCCTGGAATCTATTGTGAAATGTCATTACAGTATATATACTGTAACAAGTCCAGCATTCAACTAACTACATTTATACAAAAACAAAGAGCCCCTTTTCTACTCTTTAATATATAATATTGTTTGTCTCTTCTAGATTTACCGTCTACAGCTTTTCTGTACATGATACATAGATGCTATGAAAAAATCTCTCTTGTTATTCCAACTCCATCTCATCTCTGTTGTACAGCAATTTCCAGACACCAATTCACTGACATGTTATAAGTTCATTGTTTTTAAAACATCACATTGGAAAAAAACTGTAATTGAAAGAAGGTTTAAAGGGTGACATTTCTGAATTACATTGTCATATTATCGTGTGCTGGAGTGAACTGTAAACCAGGTGTCTCCAACAACAACGCAACAGAGCTGTGTTAAAGTTTGAATAATTGAATCAATGCACTTGTGATACCAACAGAATAACTAAGAAGATATGTCTC
Source organism: Phyllomedusa bahiana (assembly GCA_025379985.1). NCBI lineage: Eukaryota > Metazoa > Chordata > Amphibia > Anura > Hylidae > Phyllomedusa > Phyllomedusa bahiana. The sequence goes on from JAODAL010001678.1 coordinate 110,925, forward strand.
TTATTAATCACCATTTTACAAATCCATTTTGTATATTTTACCTAAAAAATATTGCAATTGTTTGAAGTCTTTTTTACATTATTTCTATTTTTTTTTTTTTTTAAACATAGGCTTCCTAGTTATATTTAACAGCGGATAGGCTTGAAATGTAAGCTTTGATGTCTTTGGAGGCACATCTTTCAGTATATCAACTATCATACATATCGGATATCCTTTACAAATTCATTTAAGAATGCTACTCTTAACTCTTTAGTACAAAGCAAAGAACTTTAAGACTCATTTCCTTTAAGTAGTGAACGCTTACTCTGAATGCAAAATCTTGTAGCTATAAACTAGTTTGGCATGGCATACTTGATATAATGATTAAGAGCTACCACATAGAACTCATTATAGAAGTGGTTGGACTTGGGAATGTTTTCATGTAATAGGAGCATAACGACAAAGTGCTAAGGTAGAAATCATACCCAGGCCCTGGTGCCTGCGAAGACCAAGGCTCTTCAGACACATCAGTATCTACATTTCACATCATAGGTGAAGACCCTGATACAGAATTTGCTTTGGGTCTCAGTAACCTCCGATAATTCTGAATTAAGAACTTCCTATCTGACATACCACTGAAGCCCTTGGTTGTCCATAGTCCTGATGACAGGCTCAGTACTGTCACAACCAGAATAAGCAGGTGGTTTTTGTTAGGACATAGTATCATGGGCAAGTTTTCCATGGCTATGGTATAATATAGATAACGTAACTGGAAAACAATATTAAAGGGAATGTGTCATCAAAAATGACTTATTGTTTAACTCACATTTTTATGTTCAACACATTTTTTAAGAATTTTTGGCTATTTTTTTTTATTTTCCATATCACTTTCAATATTTTGTAATAATTCTTAAGTTCTGCAGTTTTCACTTTGGCCATTAAGCCTAATATTCTGACACTTCCTGTTCTGTACAGAAATATTCTCAGTTGTCTGCTCATCATCAGCACAAAGTGGGTCAAACTGAAAGGAGACACCAGTGTGAATAGATAACTTACCAGTCACAAGAGGAGATAGTCACAGTTCATCCTTTCACCTCCCTGCACACTGATTTCTTCCCAGGTCACAGAGCATGACTAGAAAACTCTCCTATAGAAGTCAATGGGACTGAATCAGTCTTAAGTTTCCTATGTGCATGAAGCTACTGTAAAGTATCTATCTGACTGCTGTTAAAGCAGTGCAAACAAGACCTAGTGGCCAAAGTGAGAACTTCAAGCTTAAGAATTATTAAAAATATTGAAAGTGATATGAAGAATTTAAAAAAAACAACCAAAATTTCCTAAAAATATGCTTAACATAAAAACGGGACTTAAACAATGAGTCATTTTTTGCTGACATATTCCCTTCAAAGCGTTGGAAACTAAGTTCTTTATGCATAAGGGAAACACTACACTTTGAGAGTCCTAAAACTTTATTTTAAAAACTATAGGTAGACATATATAAAGGAAAATACTTCTGCTTTGCATATTACTTAGGCGACAATGAGCAGAACAAGGAATGTTGATCTGAATAAAGATTAGAAACAAACAAAAATCTCTGCCACAGTGTCTACTTCACTTGCTTTACTGGAACATAATTCTAACAAATAGGATGTTATAATCTCAAATTATCTGCAGTCTTAATATAAAGTTTTTTCCCACTAAAAAGTTGGAGATTTGCCGTTTCCTTCCATAAGAAAGCGTAAATCAAGACAGAGGAGTGGAACTTTAAAAAAGAGAAAAGATATAAATAAATAAAACAAGACATCCATCTATTAAAGTTCACAGATCCTCGTTTCCAGATTGTCCCTCCTCCTCCCCTGGCTGTGTCTCAAGTTACAGCCTTGTACAATCCAAGTCTAAATAATATTCACCATGATAAATGACACCATAACTCCGATATCCACAATCAATCTTAGCTTTAAAGATACATCCATCTTCAATAATGTTGATGGGGATTCTGTAAAATGGGAAACGTGACTATTTTGCCGACCTCCGAAAACAGTGGGGGGAAGGAATCTGTGAGTGATGGCTGTCAGCCCACATCTGGCGGCAAAAAACATAAATTAGCTGTATGCAGACAAAATGAAAGGGGACCAGCCCTGACTAGAAAACTGACTCTCTCCAGCCAGGGCTCATTTAATAGGTCTTTCTGCAAGGCTTAAGACTCCAAAGTTATCTTCTCTTGCATCTCATATTTTTTTTACTAGATATATCTAAATAAATTAACCCATTTGTTGCTAGGGACATCTACATTATTCACAGTACATAAGAAACTCACTCCTACGCTTCTCATACAACAATTAGGGTTGCCTCATATGGCTGTTTTGCAGTGCTGAAAATTTCAGAAGTGAATCAGTGTGGAATCCACGCTTAAAATCCACGCCAGTAAGTGCAGATTTTGGATGTAGATTTGACACTGATTTTTAGAGGCAGATTTTCAGCACCCAATATCTTAAAGGCGATGTTTTGCTTCATCAGTTCGGATGTTCTCTTGTAGCTTGATTCTCTCAGTTCCTGAAATCCAGGAACATCATCCCCCTTCACTGTTCCTGATCGCACCCGAGTCAGTGTGTTCAACCCCCCCCCCCTCCCCTCCACATGTCACTATGTCGTTCCTCTCCTTTTGCAGTCTTATTTTGTAAGAGCTGTTTACATACCACAGGCCTGGATTCAGTCTAGACAGCCTTCTATGAACTCAGAGCACTGATCTCTTCTCTCACAGCTGGAGGTTTGTTAAAGTTGAATCCAGTCTTCTATGAACTCATACAGATCAGCACAGATCCGTCTCCCTTCTATGCAGGAGCATTAGGCACCGAGGCACAATTCTGCAGTTTTATGATTATAGAAGCAGCTGCAGTGTCAATGAGGAGCTGGTGGCTGTATAGAGTGAAATTGTTGCCGGCCCCTTATTCTGAGTGAGAGAGGCAGGAATGCGCGCTCCCGTGAATACGACCAGGGGCCAGACAGAATGCAAATTAGTTAACCCGGCAGAAAAATTAAATGCATGGAGGAGGGATCCGACTGGCACTGGGGAACAGTGTTTACAGAAAACGAAGATAAGGGATCCTGTGAAAACAAGACAGCTTTGCAAATGACATCCAATTGCAAAGTTGCCTGTTTTCACTGTCCCCTTATTCTGAAGGCCATTTAATTAAATGATACAACCCCTTTAAGTGAGGATTCAGAGCTGAATTGACCTCAGGAATTGTCATTTCAATTCTAAATCCATGATGAGGAAAAGCAACACAGATTTTCCATTAGAAACAATGTGAGGCGGATTGAAGTCAGATTTGGATGCTAATTCTGAGTCGGATTCAGTGCTGAATCCACGACACAATTAGCATTCAACTCAGCTGTGTGAACGTACCCTTACTTACCAACCCTATATGCCTTCTGTCTAATTTATATACATTAACTATTGCCTTGGCAATCTGTTTATACCAATAAAAGATACCTTGATGTTATTTTGGCTACGTGTATTGTATATACAGTATTTAGAATTTTTGTAAATATTGTATTATATCTTTTCATGGGACAACACTGAAGATATGACACTTTGATACAATGTAAAGTAGTCAGTGTACAGCTTGTATAACAGTGTAAATTTAGTGTGCCCTCAAAATAACTCAACACACAGCCATCAATGTCTAAACCACTGGCAACAAAAGTGAGTACACCCCTAAGTGAAAATGGAAAAATTGTGCCCAAAGTGTCAATATTTTGTGTTGCCACCATTATTTTCAAAAACTGCCTTAACTCTCTTGGGCATGGAGTTTACTAGAGCTTCACAGGTTGCCACTGAAATCCTCTTCATGACGACATCACAGATCTGGTGGATGTTAGAGACTTTAGACGACATGTATGATTTTTGGCACCCAGGCGCCATTTTTTTTTTTTAAATTGTAAGTTTTTATTAGTTTTTACAACCATAAAGCCACGCAGGGCTATTAACAGTAATACACACGATGCTTTAACGATGTAATAACATTAGCAGTGTACCACACAACGCATATGATTTCAAATATTACACAATAACTGCTGTTATAGGATACGAGGCTTGAGAGCCGTCTTAGTAAGCACCCTAGATAACTGCAACTGACAGCCCTTTAAACAAAGAAGACAATTACATACATAGACAACTACCAAGACAGGGGGGAGACACAAGACAAGACACACAAGGACAAAGGAGTTTCCCCAGCTATACCCGCAATCCAACCATATCTGTAGTATATCCTACAAGTCTTGTAGAACACAATAAACATCCCATGGTTTCCATATGTGGTCGAAGGGGTCCAGTTGGTCGTGAGACAAGGCAGTGAGGTATTCCATACGCCTAACCTCTTGTACGCGGAGACACACATCCAGGCGCCATTTTTAATGCACATAAATGTAGCGCCTTAATCTATGAACCCGGTCTACTGCGGGTCATAAATCAGGCGCATTCTATTGCAAAAACGACAATTTTTAAAGTGGTTTACCTTGTTCCAGCTGTAATGCACCTGGATTTGCCATACTGAAGCTATAAATCTGTAGCTTGGTACAGTTGTAGTGCGACACGCCTCCAGCACGCCCCCCCGATCTCAGGTGCATTACAAAGTGCCACGGGTGCTCTGTAATTCACCTGATATTAGAGTGTGGCTAATTAAAAACATAGCGAACAGGGCTGCACTAGTTCTCAGGCCGAAAAGACGCCAGCCTTCTGGCGCAGCCTGGTTCATAAATGTTCCCCTTTGTACTTCTCCACCTTCCATTTGAGAATGCCTCAAAAATGCTCAACAGGGTTTAGGTCTGGAGACATGCTTGGCCAGTCCAGCACCATTACCCTCATTTTCTTTAGCAAGACAGTGGTTGTCTTGGAGGTGTGTTTGGGCCGCAGGGCATGTTGGAAAACTGCCCTGTAGCCCAATTTATGAAGTAAGTGGACCATGAACTGCTTCAGTATGTCACAGTATCTGTTGGTATCATGGTTCCCTCAATGAACTGTAGCTCCTCACTAAAAACAGCACCCAGGAAGCTCCATGACACTCCCACCACCATGCTTGACTGTAGGCAAAACACATTTGTACTCCTCACCTGGTTGCCACCACACACGCTTGACACCATCTAAACCAAATAAGTTTATCTTGATCTCATCAGACCACAATGGTTCCAGTAATCCATGTACTTAGTCTGTTTTCAACAAACTGTTTGAGCGCTTTCTTGTGCATCATCTTTAGAAGAGGCTTCCTTCGATGATGGAAGCCATGCAGAACAATTTGATGCAGTGTTTGGCATATGGGCTGAGCACTGAAAGGCTGAGCCTCCACCCCTGTAACCTATGCAGCAATGCTAGCAGCACTCATCTCTGGATAGGATGCGAAGCATGTGCACTCAATTTCTTTGGTCGACCATGGTTAGACCTGTTCTGAGTGGAACTTGTCTTATTAAACCATTGTATGGGCTTGGTCATCATGATGCAGCTCAGTTTCAGGGTGTTAGCAATCTTCTTACAGCCTATGCCATCTTTATGTAGAGCAACAATTCTTTTTTTCAGATCCTCAGGGAGTTCTTTGACCATGAGGTGCCATGTTGAACTTCCAGTGACCATTATGAAAGAGTCTGAGAGCGATAACACCAAATTTAACACACCTGCTCCCCACTCACATCTGAGACCTTGAAACACTAAAGAGTCACATGACTCCACATCACTCTGGAGGGAAAATGGCAAATAGAGAAAAATGTGTCCATTTTCACTTAGGGGTGTACTCATTTTTGTTTCCTATGATTTAAATTAATAACACATAGCTCATGAAGGAAGTCACGTGTAACGTGGCTGGCTTGGTGGGTATATAAAGTGCACAATAGGCTGTCTACACACATAACCCTCATTACTGTCATTGGCAAAAGGGGTAGTTTATCAGAGTTGCAAAAAGGAATGATTATTGGCTTTTGAGGCAAGAGTTAACTTTTCACAAGCTGCTGTGGAAAAAGTGTATCGTGATGGAAAAATAGCATTGATTAGAATAAGTGTAGAGACCGCGTAGCACCCCATGCCATTGAGAAATTCAGAGGTGAACGTCAGCTGAGTAGGTGCGCAAGGGTGAACAGAAATGCTACACTGGAGCAGCTCAGTGCCAAAATGAACCAGGAGGCTACCAGACGTGTGTTTGAAACAACAGTTCAGCGAACCCTACTATGTATAAGACTACAAAGCAGACGGATGGTCATTGCACCTCTGCTAACGGAGTTGCATCAAAAGAAAAGAATTACATTTTTACGGCAGTATCAGAATTGAACCTCCGCTGATGGACAAATGGTTGCCTTCTATCACAAGTCACATTTTCTGCTTCATCAAATGGATGGATGTTGGTATGTCATCTACATGGATGGTAATCTCAACCAATTTGGGTATTAATCCATTTTACAGATCTTGTACACCCATATATGCCAAGTGTCTTCCCTCGGACTGAAGGGACTTTTCAGCAAGACAATGCGACATGTCACATAGCTTGAAATGTCCGACACTGGTTGGAAGAGCAAATTCAAGACTTCCAAGTACTACCCTGGCCCCCTATTTCTTTAGACTTGAACCCTATTGAACATCTGTAGGACCACCTTCATGTTCATGGACTTTGTAAATGTTCACATAGTTAGGAAGGATATCTTGGATATCTTAGTAATATGGTGAACGAGATTATATAAACTTCTGCTGCGCCAATACTGTCATGTGTGAATACACCTTTAGGCTTCTGTACAACAGACAATAAGTTTTCAATTACCAAGCTCTACCCAGTGTGCCTCCATACTAAAATGCCTTAGTAAGGGAGGGCAATGCACATCTATAGCACCACTGTGTGCATAAGCCCTTAGAAGGATAACTTGCATAAACCCAGAAAAAACTATAGCTATTGATAACAGATGGTCAAAACTTAATGGTCAAAACATTGACAGTAGATGAAAAATCATAAGAGGAGACACTATTGCCTCATTGTTTCTGGAACTTATCATACAACTGTGAAGACTTTTTTGTGTTATTTGTAATTTTTTCTAGAACAAAATGATTGCTGTATACTAAATATTGGTAGGCCATATACACAAAATCTCAAAGGACTCATAAAAATTCTGCATATAGTTGGATTAGCTCCTATCAGATCACTTACTGAATTTGTAGACATAACGAAGGGGCCTATTTGATCATTATAGCTTTGTATGTGATTTAGAACATCATTTTCTCCTCTGTCAACTTTTCAGGAACTTCTCAGGTTAATAATTAATCCTATATGAGAATCTTGTAGACACACTTTCTTATAAAACACACTTGTCTCAAGGAGATCAACTTCAAAGAGGTTATTGTGGGTGTACAGATCATCTAGTTTTACAAGCCACAGATGCAATAGTACTGTTTACATATGTTTTCATGAAGCTTTTATGGGTTTTCCTGTTGGGGTATGTCTCCACTGCACATGAATTTGATCGTATTTTCGGCACTTTTCGTTTTTTAAAAGCGCCGAAGATACGATCAGTTCTGCAGCCCCATAGGTGGCAATAGAAAAGACGCGCTGTAGTCTCCACAGCTCGTCTTTTCTCTGCTCGTCTTCTGGCGCCGGCGTATTATACAACCTGTTGTATAAAACGCTGGCGCTTTTGGTTTTCATGGCGTTTCTTGACGGCAAAAAAATGAGAAGCGACGTATTTTTTGTACAAAGCTTGACAAAAAGCACAATCCTGCATCGGAAAAAAAACGGCCGCTTTCGGGACGTTTTTTTGCCCGATGCAGTGGAGACATAGCCTTAGGTGAATATGACCAGCAAAACCCAAGTCACTAGCAAAAGGCTGATAAACTTCCATAAGTTTTTATTTTGATTACCAAATTTTCACATTTTATAGTTTGTTTTGACATATACTGTTATAAGAGTATGGCTGAGATATTATCAGTTCAGTGGAAGGTAAGGGAGGTCAAACAAATTACCCCAGCAACCAGTATATTGGAGTACATTTACCAAGGTAATGGTGCCAGAATTCTGGCACAAATTGCTCCAAAAATAAAGGCATACATGCTTTACATATTTATTATATGTTTGAGACAGTTCTGCATCTTGTCTGACCACTGTAAAAGGGATATGGCTTCATGGAAAGGGGCATGAATTGGCTAGCGAAACCATACACCAAAAAATTGTTCTATTGGTGTTCCAAGTTCACAAATTCCACTGAAATGAATTGGTGTGAGTAAATTGGTGTCCCCTAGACACAAGATAATGGCTAAGAGAAATATGAATAGAGCAGTGTTCGAGTATGCTCATGGTCACTCCATTTAAAGTCTATGGCACTCATGGAAACAGCTGACCCAAGTGACTCTCTAATTGGTTAAGGAAATCAATAAACCAGCATGAAGACTCCTGAGCACATACAGTGCACCTATGAACATATAAAGGGGTTATTAAGCTGAATATGCGATCTATCTCAGCCAGTCAGTCAAGAGGGACATGTTATTTTACACAGTGGAGTCTTCCTTATGGTCCAAAAGCTCCTACAGACCAGTTAGACACTCCTAATCAACTCATTACCTGCAATAAAGACAGCTGTCTTAAATAGTCACCTTTATAAAAGACTCCTGTCGACAGACTCAATTAGTCAGACTCTAACCTCTACAACATGGGCAAGACCAAAGAGTTTTCTAAGTATGTCAGGGACAAGATCATAGACCTCCACAAAGCTGGAGTGGGCTACAAAACCATAAGTAAGACGCTGGGTGAGAAGGAGACAACTGTTGGTGCCATAGTAGGAAAATGGAAGAAATACAAATTGACTGTCAATCGACATAGATCTGGGGCACCATGCAAAATCTCACCTCGTGGGGTATCCTTAATCATGAGGAAGGTGAGAGTTCAGCCCAAAACTATACAAGTAGAACTCGTTAATTATCTCTAGCCAGCTGGGACCACAGTCACCAAGAAAACCATTACACTGTAATGGTTTAAAATCCTGCAGTGCTCACAAGGTCCCCCTGCTCAAGAAGGCACATGTGCAAGTGCATCTGACTTTGCCAATGAACACCTGTATGATTCTGTGAGTGATTGGGAGAAGGTGCTGTGGTCAGATGAGACAAAAAGTGAGCTATTTGGCATTAACTCAACTCGCCGTGTTTGGAGGAAGAGAAATGCTGCCAATAACCCAAAGAAAACCGTCTCTGCTGTCAAATATGGAGGTGGAAACATTATGTTTTGGGGGTGTTTTGCTGCTAAGATTGCCTATGGCAAAATAGTAAATATAGTTTCGCTGCTAAGGGCACAACACTACTTCACCGCATCAATGGGAGTATGGATGGAGCCATGTGCTGTAAAATCCTGAGTGACAACCTCCTTCCCTCCGCTAAGACATTAAAAATGGGTTGTGGCTGGGTCTTGCAGCAAGACAATCACCCAAAACATACAGAAAGGAGTGGCTCAAAAAGAAGCACATTAAGGTCATGGAGTAGTCTAACCAGTCTCCAGACGTTAATCCCATAGAAAATTATGGAGGGAGTTGAAGCGCCAAGTTGCCAATCGACAGCTTCAAAATCTTAATGATTTAGAGATGAACTGCAAAGAGGAGTGGACCAAAATTCCTCCTAACAAGCCTCATCATCAACTACAAAAAACGTCGTTTGACTGCTGTGCTTGCCAACAAGGGTTTTGCCACCCTGTATTAAGTCTTGTTTGCCAGAGGGATCAAATACTTATTTCTCACTGCAAAATGCAAATAAATTTATATAATTTATACAATGTGATTTTCTGGATTTTATTTTGGATATTCTACCTCTCAATGCTAAAATTAACCTACCCTTAAAATTATAGACTGTTCATGTCTTTGTCAGTGGGCAAACTTACACAATCAGCAAGGGATCAAATAATTATTTCCTTCACTGTACATATGTTTTACTTTTTTTTCTTTTTACGAAATACACTGTATATATATACACATGTTTACACATGTACATAATGCTACTTGTTTGAGGTTAAAAAAGAGAAGTATTCCTAATTGCTGTTCTCCATCTGCAGAATAAAATGGCGACTCTGAGGTTAAACACGTCATCAATTATTTAACCCTCTTCCACAATGTAGTAATCATAATGCAAATTTTTTTCTCCATACATACATTCTGACATCCAAGTCATTAACACTTTCCTTGCCAAGCAGTCAGGTCAATTGTACCTTAGCAGCCAGTGTAATGTAGATTTATAATGTCATCAGGAGGCTGAAAGTTATGAAAAGGAAGTGCTACAATATTTGTATAATTCTGTAAAGTGCATTTGCATATTCTCAAGCTTCATGCACAAAACTGCAATTCTGTCCTAATGGTTTTCACTGCAGATGAGTGCCAAGGCGGAATTTATTAAAACTCGCAGGCTGGGAATAAATGAGACCAACATTTATTCCCACGGCCTTACACTGTCTCCTTAGTCCAGCCAAAGAAAACCACCTGAGCTCACTAATTTGCCTATTGGATAAAGATGGAAGTCAAATGACAGAGATAGATAACTTGTTCAGGCCTAGCAGCATAAGGTATTCTGGCATTATCATTCATGATTAGAGACGATGTAAAAAGAATAAAACATTAGGGACCCTGCAAAGCTACTGCGTTACCAATGTGCCTGCTGTTTAACATACAGTATATGACTAATAGAGCTCAATCAGGTATGTGGTAATTTATTATTATTGAACTCCAAGAATATAAGCGGGACTCTTAGTACATATATAACACCGAAATAATCCGATTTCACCGATTGTGCTTTCTGTCTACAGAAGAGAGCAGGACATGGCTTGTGCATCTCACAGCTTCAGTTCACTTTTGCCGTAGCACAAAACGTATACTTGATGGATTTTTGTAGATAATAGCTATATTTCCAGGATGATTTTGAAGAAGGGCATAATCAGGCGTTTAATGGCTACAAAGAATAGGTATGACACAACAGAAAGCTGAGAGACAAACCTTCCTCCCTTTCTGAACACTGCAAGCCATTTATAACGTACGACAGGGAAGACACTTTGTCAGATGAAACGATCATCTTACATTGCAAGCGGTTTTTGTTTTCATGCATTTCATGACCTTTATTAAAGATTCTCCAGATGATCTAAAGGGTTAATGGCGTGAATGTTGAGAAACTTACAGTAACACTGTGAAGACAGAAACATCACAGGCTTTCCTGGCAAGAGGCTCACAGAGGGTAGGAGGGGACTGCAAAATGAACTCTCTCAGGCTTTGTCGTGTATGTTTCCCAAGGCCTGCCCTGGCCCCTTTGATAAATGACACATTTCATTCTGTCACTGGCTGACACTGCAGCTGGGAGGGCTGATGATGTATGACTATACTGAAAAGGAAATCAACTTTTTTGGCACCCTCTATGTCTGTACCCTGTATGAGGATTCTGTTACTTAAGAAAAGTAAAGATAAACGCGGCACTGAAAAAAAAAAAAAGGAGAAGCAATGAACGACAGCTTACACTTAACATAAATTAGCTGGATAATAGTGAAATGTGCGAGGCAGTGATAAATAAAAGCAACATTAGTCAATTATTAATCACACTCCAACTTGTAGGGAAGGCCCATGAGTTAAATCAGAGGCCAGAGCTGCCTTGCAAACAGATAAGACAGTACATGATAAATGTCTTGCATAGTATAATCAGGGTGGAATCACAAGCCTAGTCAAGCTTCCAGCAGCAGGCACGTGCAGAAGGTTCTGGAAACAGTAGACGGCCACTGCGGGGGGTTCAGAATAGTAACACTTAGCACACCTTACACATCGACTCAGCATAATTTGAAATTATGGAATGAAGGCTACTTAGAACAAAAAAAAAATGTAAAAAAAAAGAAAAAGAGGTCACACGGGTGCTTCTAATAATAACACTTTTCGAGCTATGAAAGCGCCAGCGTTGAAGACACTCAATCGTTCCCATGGCAATGACAGGTTGAAGTGAAGGTAAAAGGCCTTCCCCTATCAAATGGGTTCAATTATGTTCAGAAATTGTGTGAATATTCCTTCTTCACTTAAGCCTGTTATCATAGTGAGGAATGAGCACTGTAAACACATTCTCACTGGAGCCCACCCATGTGTCATCGGCCATACCTTTCTATAAACTAGTCTTTATCGGTCTAAGTGCTAGTATGGAGCCATCATATTCTGCAGCGATGTACACAGGATGTAATCAATCAAACCCCTTCATGTTTCCTGTAGAGATCCCAATCTAACTTCCTGATATCATGTGCTAAAACTTCAGAACCTTGTGAGTTGTTCAAGTCCATGGGACAGTCCATATGGAAGCCAACGTATGCCTCTTTTTGGCGTTTACTTTAGTATCCAAAGAGCTGTTAATGTATAATGCATATACTGAAGCCTCTTAATAAGGCATTATAGCTGCCCTAAAATAAAGATTTCCTTCCAAATATCAATCATGGATACAGTAAAACCAGGCTTGGACTGGCCCACAGGGCAATAGGGGAAACCCCCGGTGGGCCCCTCAGCATGGTAGACCTGGAGTTGTTTTTTAACTGCATAAACATCCGCAGAAGAGGCTAAAAAGTGTAGAAAGAGAAACAAAAAGCAACAGACAGGGTATAGGAGGCAGGTACAGTCATTTACAGTTGCTGTAGTGTGGGTCCCTAAAACAAACTCCACCGGTGGGCCCAGGAACAGCTCAACTGGTGGGCCGCTAGACTCAACTCCACCTGTGGGCTCTAAGCACCCCAGTATGGCACTGAGTAAAACCTTAAAGCCCCATTAACATCACGTTTATGCTTTCTGTTCATTATATCACTGTAATACAGTGAATAATATACCCTGACGGACACTGTGGTGGGGCCGTGATGGAGGCCTTGTCAACCACACTTTTGTTTCTAATGCACAAAGCATATATGTTCAATAACAGCACTGCATTTGCTCTATAAATCTCTTTGGCCCCATCTTGGCCCCGTTGCGGTATCTATCGGCATACATTTTTCATGGCATCCACAAATGGAAGGGATAAATGTCATGTGAATGGGGCCTAAAATATTTCAATTAATGCAATATCAAATCCACAAGATTGATAAAGAAGATCCAAAAAGTACTATGTCAAAAAGGAAAAAGAAAGAGCAAGAATGGATTTACAAAATTCCAACCTAAAGATAATCATAAGTGATTGATTAGTATAGCTGTCTGTTGATATTCGTCAGGCAGTATGGCTATAGCCATCTCTCCTTTATAAACATTGCTCATCAGGTACCATCCAGAAACCAAAGATATACTGTACTAGCTAAGTTATAAGGCATTTAAAAAAAGCGATTCATTTTTGAGGTCTAAAAAGGACATGGTCTGATTATAGACATATCCTTTGTTCTACTCAATATACAGTAATAATGTTTTAAAATATACTGAATTTTAGAAAATGTTGAGTAGGAAAAAAAACGAGAAAATATTCTGCCAGTACAAGAATTAATGCACAGAACTGTAAGTAATTTTAATATATCATGTTTTGTTTATTTTGTATATACTTTGATGAATTATATGAGATTTGATGCACATATAAAAAGCAAATCTCAAATTATATCCCTGACTGCCTCTGTGTGAGTGCTTTAGTCCAGTCATTATTAAATGGATTCACACAAGGACTTCAAGTGTTTCAAATGTGATCATTTTTGCACGGATTGCAATTCAGTTTAATCGAATGAACTCACCACGGGGCCCTTAGGCATAAGAAAATATACAAGCTGGAAAAAAAAATCTATCTATTCACCCATCCATCCACATATACCAATTCAAATAATTCTGGTAAATGAATCAAGTGAAAGAATATACTTTAACTGGATATATTCTTACACAATGTTGCTGCAGTGTATTTCTTATGACATCCAATAATGTTAAAGAAACACTCCGATTTTTTTTTTCTTATACAGTCCAGCATAGTCTTTTATAAAGGAATAATGTACTGTAGATGTTAAGGTCTACCTGAGCTCATCAGTGACAGTGACATAAAACTTCTGTTCCCTAACTCACATAACAGAGTCCCAGTGTATTCCTATAGGATATAGCTTTAACCAGTCCCCTCTGCATGCTGTTTGTGGTTCTCCCAATTATCCTTTACAAAAAAGGGGAGACCAGTGTGAATTTGCATCTAATAGAGATACACTGGAGGCTCTGCACACAGCAGAAAACAGAGACAGGCGGTGAGAATCAAGGGTGTTTTATAACTCTAACTAAAGAGGAAATTCAACAGCACTCCAGTCCAAAAACAGCATGTAATGTGTATACCTGACAAAGAACCCTGTGTGGGTTGAAACATCGCTTTACCGAATGTTCTCTTTGGGGGCTTTTAGAACCCATCACCTAGCACTGTAGGAACTCTCTATTGCTGTATATCACTGCTCGCTTACATAAGGCAGAAATTATATTTTTAGCAGCTCTGCAGAGACCTACAAAGAGAAGAAGAGGGTGGAGCTGGGTGGGAAGGGGTATGAGAACTGCCATAAGAGATTTGATAGGTGGTGACATAATCCAGTAGTTCACAGGAAGTCCCCCCTCACAGAGTAGATTGTTTCCTGTCTATATATAAGAGCATGCCATGGACTTGTGATCATAATTGGGATGAGACTGCTCGTAAACATGGGGCTTAAAATCTACAGATGCAACTGAGCTAGAAAAAAGCAGTTCTAGAACACTGTTAATAAATTAGTACCGTATTTTTCAGACTATAAGACACACTTTTTTTCCCCAAAAGTTTTGGGGAAAACAGGGGTGCGTCTTATAGTCCCCATATACTCTTGGGCTGGCAGGAGACTGGAGTGCCGCAATGCTGCGGGAAGCCGGCAGCGGGGTTTAAAGGGTTAAACTCCGTCCACGGCTTTAGCAGTATCACAGATCTCCAGTCTTCTGCTGGCCCAAGATCGTTCACTTCTGTGTACGAACAGCCGCTCAGTGCTTGCTTTGTGCAGGCAGCCGCTTGGTGCGGGCTTTCGGCGGCTGCTGTGTGCGGGCGGCCACGTCTGGCGGCTGCGGTGTGCGGGCGGCGGCCGCTGCTAACAGGGATGGAGCCGGCTCCATCCCTGCTCTTAACACCTCCACCTCCGCCTATGGCAGGGTGTAATATGTAATGAATGAAAAATCCTATGTACAGCAGTACAATAGTACTGCTGTATATAGGACAAATAAGTGTGTCCCCTAGTGGTCAAGTGCCCAAGTATTAACATAAAAGAAAAAAGTAAAAAAAAAAATATTAAAAGTTTAAATCATCCCGCTTTTGTCGTATTACAAATAATAAAACAAAAAAATGACACATATTTGGTATGGCCACATCCGTAAAAGTCCAATCAATCAAACTATAACATCATTTATCACGTACACTGAACACCATAGAAGAAAAAAAATTCCAAACTCCAAAATTGCGGGGGTTTTTTGGCATTTAATATCCCCAAATAATTGGAATAAAAAGTGATCAAAAAGTCACATGTATCTCCAAAGAAACTACACTTAAGCCTACTCCCACTTCAAATTTTTTTTTCCCATTTTCCCCTTCTAAAACCTAGGTGCATCTAAGGGCTTGTTCACACGGCGTTTTCACTCCGTGTTAACTACGCTTTTTAGATCCGACTCTGGGACCGACAGGACGGACCTAAAGATGGATCTAAAAAGTGTAGATAACACGGAATGAAAACGCTGTGTGAACAAGCCCTTATAGTCCCGTGCATCTTATAGTCCAAAAAATACGGTATTTGATGTCCAAAAAACTTTCCTAGAGTCTTCATCATCTCTAATGCTTTATAAAATACCCCTTTTGTATCAAATCAAACGGTGCACATTTTAACCATAAAGTATGCACAGTTCCATCTATATAGTACACCTACAAATTTCAAAATATGCAAAGGTGATGACCACTGATTGAAAGGTAAAGCCAAACTTTGAAACAGTAAAGCAGTGTTCTCACCATGCTGTTTCACAGAGCCTGCCATTCACAGTCAGTTTTAGATTCACACTTCCTGGTCAGGCTGTGGGGACAGTGATAGGCATATCAGCTCAGCTATTCCTTGCAGAACCTGTTACAGTAACAAGAGGTTTGTAAACTGTAGTGCACAAGGCTACAGAGCTCTAAAGGTTTCAGCTTTGACATTAAAGGGGTTGTCTCACTACATTGATTTATCTTACCACAGTCCTGTTTTCTTGGTTTCACTTTTAATTCAGGGGCGTTTTTACTTGCTTCTACTAGGCTGCAGTAGAAACCAGGTCTGTAGCTATAGCAACCAGTGCTGACAGCCTATCACGAGAGATTGAATAGGTCTGTAGCTATATCGACCTGAGGAGCTGATGCAGCCCATACAAGAGGGGATATCTAGGAATAGGTGGGATACTGTTAATGGACACATATTGCAAAGTGACTTGTTTTTGAAAGATCTTTAACATAAAAAGCAATCCTTGTAGTGAGACAACCCCTTCAACATTAATAAACAAGCTTCTGTGCTGGAGATAACACTCAGCAGGGAGTGATGACACCTTGGTTGGACAGGGCAGCTGGAGCAATGAGAGCAGAGAGAGGTGGTTGGTAACCTAGAGAAGCTAGTATACACAAACAGGAGTTAAAATCTTCTCTATCTCCTAAATGCAACAAAATCAAAACAGCAATGTATTTTCCTTTGCCTACGTGTTTAAAGGTAATTATTGTGGTGAGGTACCCCTTTAAGGCTAAGTTTACACATGGTGGAAATGATGTGAGTTTTACCCTCAGATTTCCGCAGGTAAAATCTGCACAGGATTATAGCAGTATGTGTGGATGTTATAAATCTCATCCACATACTGAGGACATTTTCTGGACAGAAATATGAGCAAGCTGCAGATCTTTAAGCATGCTCATTCTGATGCAGGCTTTTGCAGCAGATTTTACTGTTGTTAATTTCACAGGGATGAAATCTGTAGTGAATCAATGCAAAATGTGCACCAAAATTCACATGTAACACACTGAGATCTACTGCAGAACAATTATATAAAGACCTGAGGACCTAAACATTGGAAGATACAAAAGAACTTTGACTTCCTAACTTTAGGAATATACAAAATGCTTCCCAGTTCAGCTTTATGGGCTCCTATAAGTGTGGCTTAGAGTAAAATGAAATATTGAAGTTTAATGCTGTTAAATCTAAATTTTTAAAGTGGATGTAGGGACTAAAGTAAGATCTTTTAACTGAATTTATGGCATATCAGTTTGATTGCTGGAGTTCTAATCAATTCCAAGAAGAATTGTGCTTGGTCCCCCACTTCTGTTAAGAGGTGTCTGCCTGTGAGAGTAAATGTGGAATACAGAAACAGCTTGGGTGTGCTCTAATCATTTAGGGTCCGTCCACACAAGTTCTTCCTCTAAGATTTACATGTGGATTTGGCTTTAAAAAACAGTAAAAATCCGACTGTAAGCCATCTACATAGATCTCAATTGAAAATCCGAGTTGTAGTCTATACGACTCAGATTTTCTTGGGATTCTTTCACAGTAAGTAAAATAAAGTCTCCTAAACATTCAGGTAAATTTCCGCATAAAAAAACCCCAGGGACAATGAAAAGACTTTAAAAAAGGGTTGCCCTCACTACATTGATTCGCTTACCTCATTCGGGTTTTTTTTGGTTTCATTTTGGGAATTAGGGGGTTTTAACTGGTTTCCCTACTAGACTGCATTTAAAAGCCAGGTCGGTAGCTTAGCGAATAGTGCTGGCAGCCTATCGGGGAAGAGATAAAAACCCGGGTTCTGTAGCAAAAGCGCCCTGGGGAGTGATGCACCCCAACAAAAAGGGGGAAATATCTAAAAATTGGTAGGCCCACAATAATTTTTGAAAAAGTAAATTTTTTTTAAAAGTTTCTTTAACAAAAAAAAGGGAATCCTTGTAGTGAGACAACACCCTTTAAATCCGGTGGGAAAAATACCCCACCTAAAATCTACATTGAAAACCATGTCAAAATTCCTCGTCAGACAATGATTTTTAAAGGATTAAGAACCCGGGATGATTTTTTTAAAACCATTTGTCGTGGGGGACTAAACCCGGGAAGGGTTTTGGGTTTTTTTAAATTTTTTTTTTTTAAACTTTGCTGTTTGACAGTTTCTGCAGTAATCTAAAGGCCAGTAAAAAGTAGCCCAAGCACTATAGTAACAGGTAGGCCCAGTGCCCTGTGTTAAAAAAAGAAACCTTTTGGGCTTTCTTTTGCAGTATTCCCTGAAAAATTTTTTTTTCAAATGAAAATTGGACAAAAGTTTTCCCAATGAAAATTTGGAGGTTGAATGGCCTTTATCTAAAGGTCCTTTTAAAACGGGGGCAAAAAAATTGTCGTTAAAAACCACAGATCCACTTTATAGAAAGTCAATTGGCACTTGTTATAAGGGGGTTTTTTCCGCCCCCCCAAATGATCATTCATAACTTACGACTGTTCATGGGATTTTAAATTTTTTTTATTTTTCAGCAGCTCCCCCCTGCTTAAAAAAATCAAAAACCCAATGATCTTTTTAAACTGCTAAAATTAAAGTGCAACCCATTGATATACAAACTTTGTTTTTTGGGCTGATCAAAAGGTCTTACATGGGCAAATTCAAAAACAAAAAATTAAAAGGATAATTAGCGGGTAAAAAAGGGCCCAAAAAAATGTTGGGCCCGAGAAGAAAATTAAGAAAAAGAACCAAAAAATCAAAACAGCAAACGGGAAAAAAATTAGTGCACCCTTTTTCCCCCCCCAAAAATAAGAAAACCCCAAAATAAGACATGGTGCTTTTTTTTTTTGAATTAAAGAGTTGGCTCTTATGTGTTTTTTTTTTTATGAGAAAACAACGAATTTTAAATTTAAAAAAATTTTTTTTTTCTTTATTTTTGGGCCCCAAACCAAATTCCGCAGCACTTTACAATTTTGGGGGTGAAAACATACAGACATTCCCAACCAAAAAAAGAATTTACAAATGAGACCCCGGGTTTGGGGGAAACCCCTGTTTCCGCAGGGGCTTACAACCCTTTTATGGTGAAAGGGTGAAAACAAAAGGGGTTTAAAAAAGTGCAAGGTTTAAAAGGGCCCAGCCATGTTTCAAAAAATGGGAGGTGGTTTTACATAAAAATTGGGTAAACCCTCCCCTAAAATTACAGATAAGTCCCTGTGAGTCCCCTATTTGTAGGGATTTAAAAAATTGTTGTGAAGCAGTTGGGGGAACTTGGGGGCCCCAGGCTGAGAAGATGTGTCTGGGGGCCCCTTTTTAAAACTAGGGGATTTGTGAATGTCCCCCTGACGCCCCCCGGGAGCATTTTTCCAAGAATTGGTCTGACGTGTGAAATATTGGGTTTGGGCATGGGGGGTTTTCGAATGATTGGGAATGTATTTCCTAAAATAAATCAGCAGACAGAAAAGCAGGGGCAGGGTGGTAGAAAAGGGGATGGGGGAGGAGATTTAGGGGGGCAACACTGTGGAGAGTTTTTATGGGGAGGGGGTGATTTTTATGTTGTATTCTTACTGAATGGGTTAGCCAGTGCAGTGCCCTGACACGGGGTAAAGGAAATCGTATAGCGGCTGGAAAAAAAGACAACCCTGGCGCCCATTCGGAAACAGATTGAAGGGGGCGATTTTGGGCAGAAAAAGGGACCGATAAGCGGGAGTTGCAGTGGGTAAAGATGGAGTGAATAGAGCAAAAAATGGGGGTTTTTGGAGCTTTTTCCCCCAGTGAGAAAATTTTAGGGGTTTTTTGGAATGTTCGGGAAGGTGAGATGCCAGGAGCGGGAAGGGATTGGTTGAGGGGAAGGAAAAATTAGAGAAAAATTAGTATTACCCCAAAAACGGGGGGGCCTCCCCTGCCTGGGTTTAATTTTTGGGGGTGCCACACACATGAAAAGAGTCCCAGGGTGGGGGTTGGTTAGAAGATGGTGGAAAGCCAAGAAGTTCGGTTTTAGTGGGTTTTTAGTTTCGATGGAGAGTGGACATGATGTCAAGACAGCGGACAGACAGTCACTGGTGTTTTGTAGCAGGGCGGAGTGATGTCAGGGGAGGGGGTTGTAAAATTTTGGGTTTTTTTTCACCCTTTTAGAGGGGTACTGGAACCCAAAATCTGCTGATGGTTTGAAAAAGGGGGATTTTTTAAAAGTAAAAAAAAGGATGGGCCAAGAAGGATCCCTGGGAACCCCCGACAGAAAAGAGGAAGAGGAGAGGAGGTAGAACCTGAAAAATGGGACACTAAAAAAAGGAGCGGTCAGAGGGGGTGGGAAAGAAACCAAGAAAGAGGGGTGTCCGGGAGGCCAATGGTGCTGAGCTTGGGAGGAGAAGATGTGACCCAGTGTCAAATGCTTCAAGAGACCCCACAAAACAGCAACGGGTATTTGCCCTGTGTTTTGGGCAGTGGGGGAAAATCTTTGGAGGATTTTAACTAGAGCATTTTGTGGATTTGGGGGTTGGGGGAAACCCTTTGTTTTGCAGAGGGTCAAAAGGGGTTTTAGTATGAGATAGCGGTTAAACGGGAAAAAACCAAGCTTTCCAGGATTTAGAGATAAAAGGGCGGGTTTAGAGCCCTGGTCGATAGTTAGCAGCGCGGGTTGGGTCCAGAGGGGGCTTTTTAAGAAAGGGGTTATGAGGGCGTTTTTAAAACGGGGATGGAAAGATCCCAGTAGAGAGAAAAAGGGTTACAGTTTGGGCGGAAAGGGTTTAGGATAAAAAGCTGGGGGATTTAAAAAGGACAAGGTTGGGATGGAAGGGGGGTCACTAGACCCGGGGTTGGTGGGGGGCGAACAGAGGGAGAGAAGCCCTGGACACTTTTTTCTTCTGTCTTTGGGGTCAAGGGCTGAGAGCAGACTAGGGGACGTGCCGGAGGGGAGGGGAGGGGGGGTTTTCCTGGGGTTTTGAGATGAGGGGGTTTTTGCCGGATACTGTCTATTTTTTTTTGAAGTGGGGGCCCAGGTTTTTAAAGCACAGGGGTTAAAGGACCGGGCCTGAGTTTTTTGGCTGGGGAGGGAGTGGAAATGTCAAACAGGCGTTTTGGGTTTTTGGGGTTAGTGTGGAGATAGGGGGGTTAAATTTTTTTGTTTGGCGCATTTGAAGGGCAGTGTGGAAAGTGGGGAGCATGAATTTGTATTTGGAGAAAATCTGCGGGGTACCCTTCGACTTTTTTCCACATCTTCACAACCTGGAACTTTCGCTGCAAAAAGCGAGTATGAGGGTGTGCCATGGCTGTGGGGTCTGACTCTGGTGGTCCCGGTGTCTGAGTGGGGGCCAACATGTCCGGGTTTTGGTTGAGAAAAGTTTCATTGTACTGCTTGACGCCGGTCAGGGCAGGAGCCAAAGGGGATTGGAGGCATGAGGACTGTAAAGGTGGGCTATGAGTTCCCGAGTGTTCATGGGGGGCGAAATTTTCTGGAGGGCGATGGGGCCCGGGGTGTCCCCGAGAAGGGGGTGAGAATTGGTGATAGTGAAGGGGGATAAAGGTTTTGATCAGAGAGAGCAAAAAGGGGAATTAGTGAGGGTTTGAAAAATTTATGAGTTTTCTGCAGAAAACCAGATCAAGAGCGTGTCCATCCTTGTTGGGGGGAGAATGTGGGAAATTGCAAGAGGCCAAAAGGGTGATGTTAGTGAAAGAAAGAGAGGCAGAAGGAGGGCATAAGGGGTTTTCAATGGGGAAAGTTGAAAACACCCATGAGAGTGTGGGGGATTTCAGGTTAAAAAGGAAGTGTGGGAAACCAGGCGGCCCAAAAAGATCCCGGGAAAATGGCGGGGGGAGCCGGGGGGTCTGTTACCAAAAGGGATTCCTGAGGGAAAATGGCCGAAAGAAATTGAGGGGGGTGGACTTTTTAAGGAGGGGAAAGTGAGGGAGGGTTTCAGGAGGAAATGAAACCCCCCCCCGGTAAGGGGGTGTGGAGAAAGGAGTATGCCAACTCCTCCCCCCTGGCCTGTTCTCAGGTCTGGGGGTATTGGGGTTTAAGTGTAGGCCCCCATAGGTGAGGGCAGCAAGGGAAGCGGGGTTGAAAATTTCTGGAGCCCCCTGTTTTTAATGGGGCGAGGAGATATATTAATACATGTTATTGTTTTTTTTCAAAATAAAAGTTAATTTTTGTTAATAGAAAAAAAAAAAATCCCCCAAAAAAAAAAGTTTACTTGCTTTAGGACCCAAAAAATTTTTAAAGGGGTTTTTCCAAAGGGCATGCCCTTTTCTGGGTAAGAAAACAAATGTAAACAAAACCAACTGAGCCCGAGAGAGGGAGAGGGCCCCCCACCCAACACAGAGCCTGCATAAAAGGGTTGTGTGGGAAAATGTTCACTCAAATAATCAAACTTTTAAAATAGTGGATTCTGTATACCCAAAAGACAACAATTTTCCCCAGGGCCCCTTTTAAAGCTTCTTTTATGTTTCCCCGTCATCAGAAAAAAAAACAAAAAGGGGGTTTTCCCGTAATCACACTACAAAATTTGTGGATTTTGTATACAAAAACACAAAAATATTTCTACCCCCAAAGCCTTGAAAACTTCTTCAGGGTCCCTTTCATCCCGAAAAAGAAGGGGCCTTTCTTCGCTAAGCCCGGGCCCGCCCGGGTCTTGTCAGTCGTATTTTAATGAAGGCCCTTTTAAATAAATAAAGGGGAGGTAAGGACCCGTAGCTCCTCAGGCTGCAATTTTTGTAAAACACATTTTTTTTAGAAAAGTGAAATTAAAAACCCTTTTTGGAGGATCCCTTCGCAAAATTACAACTGGGGAAAACCCCTTTTTAAAATAAAACCAAATGTCTTATTTTTTGGGGGAAAAGGGGAAAATTTAAATATTTCATTGGGGAAATTAAACACTGACTTAGGCAGTTTTTCCCCCACCTGCTTTGGGGTTTCCCTTCGGGGCCTTTAGATTTAGTAACTGCATTTCCTAAAAAAAATTTCCCCCATGGATAGAGTGACGGTTCCATAGGTAACAATAGGACAGAATAGTTTTACTTTTTGGGGCTATATTTTTTCCCAATTTTTTTAAACATTTACCTGTCTGTGCCATAAAAAAATATTGCTGTTAACTAGACCTTTTTTCTGATGCAGAAGGAAAATATGTTAGGGAATCAGAGCAGACATAGTCACTTTGGATTATGATTGCCCTATTCTTTGCATTTATTGCAGTATTCATCAAAATACTTTTTCAAGTATCCACAAGGGAGATCCCGTACAGGACTGAAACGTGGCATGAACCCAG
Organism: Phyllomedusa bahiana; assembly: GCA_025379985.1. NCBI lineage: Eukaryota > Metazoa > Chordata > Amphibia > Anura > Hylidae > Phyllomedusa > Phyllomedusa bahiana. The sequence goes on from JAODAL010001678.1 coordinate 134,084, forward strand.
CTGTACCATGGACTGTTGATTCTACAAGATGTACCTGATTAGTCCTATACTTAAAACTAGTGGAATATAGCTTGTCCTAATAAGGCAAAATTGTATGTCATAACAATCAATATGGATTTCTCTGAAATGGTATAATTGTATTAGTATCAAAACTTTTTTGGTGGTCTACTGAATTCTTAAATGCATTTCTCCAGATGAATAGATTTTCTTCTAAGTCTTACCCTGGATAACTCTCAATTAATTAAACTTGCATTTCCGCTGGGAAATCATGCTCAGACATGTATAGGTTTGAATTGCTGGCTAGGTTTTTTGTAAGATGTATAATCCTTTGATGAACTTCAACATACTTACAAGATATCAACTATATGGTAGTAACAGTAGAACCAGTCTTCTCTACGAAGAAATAATAAGCTGTACAGATTGACACCCTACTCTTCTCAAAAGACAAAGCTACATGACAAGTGTCATCTGGATAATCCACTGTCCATACTAGCACTTGTCCAAGTTTTACAAGAAACAACCAAAAGTCTAATTATTTATTAATTTGTTCCAGTTGTCGGCATGTACCACAAATTTAGTGCATCTGGACTCAAGACATTGATGCTTCCAATACAAAATGCATCTACTATGGCAAAATCCACTAGGTATTTCTGCTATTAAATGGTTTTGGCACTAATTGCTTAGTTTTTGGCGCCAACTACACTTCAGCATCATTTGATAAGTAAGCCTGCAAATCTTAATTTTACACTTCTCGATCATTAAAGGCTACACTAGAGTCACAGTTGCATTTTATATAATGACATGCCACATCACATGAGCAAACACACATTGTAGCAACCAGCTCATAAACCAAAATGGACAGAATCTTTGGGAACGTTGCCATTTCATCAGGAATAGTAATTTTAACCTTTACAGGTGAAAATATATACATTTTTATGTGTGGGATTTGCAAGTGTTCTTGACTACAGTTTTGTAACCTTAGCCGATTCTCGATGACTCCAATCTTATGACTTATGATTAATTACATATAAACTGTTGGCATATTACAGTTATTTTTATGGCAAATTGGAGGGAGTAACTGAATTGGAGGGAAAAGAACATAACTTTTTATACAGAGACATAACTAATCTGGCCCACCACTGAGACTTTAGCTATCAAGATAACTTGCTGCTGCATTATTTAATAAACATTACTTTGTGTACAAAATACAATTACTCCTGCACTGTGTAAAGTAGGGCTCTTAATCTTTAGATGGCCATAGTCGTGCATTAATTGCCAGCCAAAGATTCTTCAGCCAACAATTAAAATAAGGAAACATTCCATTAACATAAAAGCTCAGCTTAGCCAATCATTTATGTGGAGTCTTATGAAGGTGGTGGAAGAAAGTGCCATTACCTACACTTCCAATTATCTTGGGTTAAAAAATAGATTCCAGGAAAAATACCGATCTGGATATTACGGAATACATAAATCTTTTATTCTCTGGACATTTCAATCTCCATAGATCTAGCTGGATACAGTAAGACCTAGCAGCATCTTATGGGTATGTATTAACCTGCTGCAACTTGTCTTGAGGCCAAACCCATAGAATGGCTCTCGGTTAGTGAAGTTAAAACAGAGTAATCACCAGTACTTATCAGTCTACGGAAAGCATAAAGGGTACCCTTATATTTATTTTTTCTGTTTAAAGCTTATTCACAACTGGCAGCAGATTCTTAGTGTATGAACATGCTGGTATTGGCACAAAACAGGATATTTTAGTCATTAGAGGAAGTCAAGCACATGTTACAGGTATGTGTGGAATTACAGTTTTCAAGACAAACACAATATAGGCCCAGACCTAATGACGGGTTAAGAGAATCGTGATAAGTACAATCAATTATTTGCAAAAAAGTGATATATAATTCCTGTAGCCAGTTAAATGTGATCTGAACGACTTGACACTCACTTAACAGTACCAATAAAATGGCTTATAAATATAAGAAAAGTATAACTGATGTACTTTGCCTTCCACCTTCCATGCAGGATAGTGTGGTGCAGCACAAAATGCATCACTAATGGACATCTAGTAGGCTAAAAAAATCAAATAATTTCTCAGAAAATATCTATATATATATATACACACCTTACATTTTTCAGATTTAAAACTCCATCATATCTGTTGTTAACTAGATAATAGCAGTGTAGTCACTTCTAATCTATTAGCTAGAACACCGAAAACACAGGCATTCTTAGCTCCTGACTGAGAAGAATGGTTTCCTTAGGGAATGGTTGTCCAACTGCTGTAGGTAGCCTTAGCATGACCCTCAATAACTTATTTATGCCCCCCTCCAATCCCTGACAACCAACATAAACCCTATTACATCATTTTTATAGCATACAATCCACTAACATACATAGTAATTGTGCAGCCTTTATATGAAAATAGTAAAACACTTGGAAAGCTTTGTTTTATGGATTTTCTTGACATTCAGATGTATACATACCAATAGTCTTGGTGGTTTAGGGAGTCCCACACAAGAGGTAACATAAAGAGATAGTGTACAAGTTATTTGAAAAACTTTTCCAATCTTGAGGTCATGGTGAGTATTGTCACACTAAAAATATCATCATTTTGAGTACTTCCAGTTTTCACTGCCACAGCTCATTGTGCACATTTAATAGGGTTTTGCCATCAGGCAAAATCCCCTCTGAGGCTGGCTTGTAACGTGCTACAATCTGGCCTCAGAAAACGGAGAGATGTCTATGCTCCAGCAGCGCTCCCCATTTGTGTATATAGGCATTCTGAATATAGCTCTTGCCTGTATTCAGCTCCTCTGGGAGCGTATACAGCTGAAGATACCATATACGGAACAGAGAGCGAGCGCCGCCTGCTCCGCAATAAGACTTCGGAAGGCCGCAGCTTGTGGCCCCCTCAGGAGTTTCTGGTATAGGCAGCATACTGTGTCATCTGGCGTGATGACATCACACTGCCTGTGCCGGGAAGAAGACCCGTCAGAGCAGAGGGGGAGAGAGGTAAGTACTCTTATTTTTAATTTTTTAACAAACCCTATTTATACCTGCCTATGAGGGGACATATACCTGCCTCTTCCTGCCTATGGGGGATATATACCGTATTTTTCGGACTATAAGGCGCACCGGATTATAAGGCGCATTATCAATGAGCGCCTGTTAAGTCTTCTTGGTTCATATATAAGGCGCACCGGATTTTAAGGCACGGCACATTAAATGAAACAAAGCTCAGACCGCAAGCCAAGCTTCATTCAACACTTTCACAATAACTCTCAACTTGTAAAGTTGTAACAAAAGTCAATATATGTACATATTTCCGTGCCGTATCGCGAAATACGTGCCACACTTAGTGAAGCTTATTTGCAACTGATTTCGGAACGTATTTACATCGGAAATCCGACGTGAATCAGTTCTGAAATCAGCCGTGTGAACATAGCCTTAGTGACACTTATTTGCAACTGATTTGTAACTGATTTTCGGGAACGTAGTTACGATCTAAAATCAGTTACAAATCAGTTGCAAATAAGTGTCACTAAATTAGCTGTAAATACGTTCTGAACAAAACCCAAGTGAAGAATTGATTCATATATAAGGCGCATCGGACTATAAGGCGCACTTTTGATTTCTGAGAAAATCATAGGCTTTTATGTGCGCCTTATAGTCCGAAAAATACGGTACCTGTCTATAACTGCCTATGAGGGGACATATACCTACCTATAACTGCCTATGGATGGACATATACCTACCTATAACTTCCTATGGGGGAAAAAACCTGCCTATATGGGCCTGTGAGGGGACATATACCTGCCTATAACTGCCTATGGGGGGACATATACCTACCTATAACTGCCTATACCTGCCTATGAGGGGACATATACCTGCCTATGGGGGACATATACCTGTCTATAACTGACTATGAGGGGACATATACCTGCCTATAACTGCCTAGACCTGCGTATGGGGGACATATACCTGCCTATACCTGTCTATGGGGGACATATAACTGCCTATCTCTGCTATGGGGGACTTATACCTGCCTATAACTGCCTATGGTGGACATTAAACTGCCTATACCTGCCTTTGTAATTTTATTAGCATCCATTTTTATTTTTGAAATTTACCAGTAGCCGCTGCATTTCCCACCCTAGGCTTATACTCGACTCATAAGTTTTCCCAGTTTTTTGTGGCAAAAGTAGGTGCCTCAGCTTATATTCAGGTCGGCTTATACTCGAGTATATATGGTAAAGTGTATTATATAGTGGGTAAGGGTGAGATATGTACTAATAGTGTGTTTAGCATGTCTGCACCATTCCTCGCAATAAAAAGATACTCCCATTTTGTCATCCAGGCCTTCCTCAAGGACAGCCCCGCCGCTTCCATTCTGAAAATGGCACTGGATGGCAGAGCATAGAAAATAATCCAATCCATCAGTATCTCCCTTTGTTATATATACAGTAAATGTCTAGGAAGCTAATACAGGCACAGTGCAATACAATGGGAGATGCTAATGGACAAGGCTGTGTCATGTGCCTCTCCATCAGGTACAATTTTCAGGATGAGAGCATTGGGATTGTCCTTGGAGAAGACCTGGGTGACAACTGGGTGGAGCCTTACACTGCTAGATAACCATGCAGACATTCTAAACACTCTGGGCCACATGTATGAAAACTATCTAGGTCTAAAATTCACTTTGTTGCCCAAAACAACCAATCAGAGCGCCCCTTTCATTTCATATAGTTCTGTGGAAAAATGAGAGGGGTGCTCTGATTGGTTGCTATGGGCAACAAAGTGAGTTTTAGACCTGGGCAGTTTTCATACATGTGCCCCTATGTATTAGTAAGTTTCATAAATCCCCCTTAACCACTATTTATACAAATTAAATATAGTATAAGGCATCCAACCCCTTTAATATTTTAGTGTACTGTACTGCTATGGACAGCAACCAAAATAAAGTTGGTTTTTTTTTTGCCATCTAGCAGTGACTTTCTGGTACTTGCAGACTTTTTGTGCAATAAAAGGTATAAATGTACAGTAGATTTACCTTCTGGAAAATCTTCAAGGGAAAAAGTGAAAAGATAAACACATATACAGATAAAATGGCATTTGAAACTTCTGCCGTCCCTTTGGTATCATATAATTTTTCCTGAGCCCGTTCAGAATTCTGATAGTGTGCAGTATGTTTATATTACCAAGGTCTCCCCATAAAACGTTTATACTTTTACTTTATGACCTGTCCTTGATTTGACACTTCCGCTCATCAGAAAGGGATTTATAAAATAATCCTGAAGGTGAAGAACAGACATCTGTCAGGGACTGGCTGGGTTTCACTCTGCGAAATTTAAGAAGGGAGAAAAATCCTGCTAAACCCTCTTTAGTCACCAAAAGACATCAAAGGTAATTATTAAGGGAGACAGAAGTCGTAAAAAAAAATAAAATTAATGTCATTCTTGAAAGAAAAATGCACAATCTTTCTAATGTAGAAAAGGTGTAAAATATGCAAAAAAAAAAAAAAAGCGACATTCCACACGATCAGATTGTGTGCAGTAAGTGCGAATGTGTGATTTACCAATTTAAAAGAAAGAAAACAATTTTACAAGTTTAAACTAAAAGTCTTTCAAACCTTGCCATCTGTGGGTACATGAACTATGGATGACCCCGAATGATTTGCACTCAGCTCAGAATCCCTTAGAAAGCAGGGAAAAAGTATCATTAAGAATGACTGATGACTGCCAGTCATGGTTGACCTCACCCAAGCTTTGGTCTCTGCCTCAGTAATAAGCTGTCCTTTATTAGCACCAACACTCCATAAAAGGGGTGTGTTTAGTCACAGGATAGCAGGCTTCTAATGCTCATTGCTTCTCCTTGAAAGATTGATTAGTGCTCATTTTTACTGCCTCCTCTGTATATACAGTGAGGATACTGTGGATGGTCAGGGCCTGTAATATTGATGACTCATACAGCTGCAGAATTCAGCCAGTGAACGGGAAGGGGACAGAGTTCTCAGACTTTTACTTGCAGCAATTTCACTGACTTGCTGGGAGCCAGATATGAAGTGTAAAGTAATCTTTTCATTCCAGGCGGCCTTTGACACGTGTGTAGGGATTTACAGGGGATGCATTCACCACCCTGTTCCGAAGAGCTTGCTATCGAAGAAAAAGGCACTCTACCCATAACCAGTAAATCACGGAGGAATGGGATATTTTTATAATGTTTATAATCAGAAGGGAAAGCATTTGTGTCTACTATTATTATTATTATTACAATTATCAATATTATTACAATTATCAATATTATTCTTATTATTATCAATATTATTATTATTATCACTTAACTACAGGGTGCTCAACAGCCAAAACAAGTTTTAATACATAACACAGGACAAAAATGGGTACAATAATATCACTAAATGAGCAACAAGCTGGCAGAGAGAGGACCCCGCCCGCAAGGGTTTACAATCTGCAAATGACGTGAGGAATAAGACATATAAGGCCACATGTATGAAAACTGTCTAGGTCTAATACTCCCTTTGTTGCCCATAGCAACCAATCAGAGCGCCCCTTTTGTTTGTCCAGAGCACTATATGAAATGAGAGGGGCGCTCTGATTGGTTTCTATGGGCAACAAAGTGAGTTTTAGACCTAGACAGTTTTCATACACGTGGCCCATAGAGTGCTTCAAAAACTACAGTGGCTGTAGTAAAAGCCTGTAGATAAAGTAACATCAGTAGTAAATGGTCAGTGACTAGAAATCAAGCAAAGCTGGCTTAGTCATGTATACTGAACATTTGTAGTGTATATCCAATACTAATAAGCTAATTGGAATTTAGACTGTGAGCCCAAATGGAGACAGGGACCAATGTAAGGCTATGTCTTGACTGCACAGAAAAACGATCGTAAATATGATTGTTCAGGCAGCCCATACTTTAACAGAAAAAACGACCTGTAGTCTACACAGATAGTCTTTTCTTTGCTTGTCTTCTGACACCGACTTATTATACATATTATATAATACGCCAGCGCTTTGAGTTTTTTCGTCGTCTTCCCATAAAATCAATTCTATGGGCCGATGGCAAAAAAATGAGAACCGACTGTGGCTTTTTTTGTGCAAAATGTGACATAAACCGCGGTGGTGCATAGGGAAAAAAAGGTCACCTTTTTTGTCCCATGCTGTGGGGATTGTACTAAATGATATCAATCTCTGTACAGCACTATGGAATATAACAGTGCTATATAAATGAATAAATATTATATGTAATGAGTTCTTTCATAAATTAATCATTAGTAAATTTGTGTCATGTTCTTGGTTATGAATACCGAAGATAGAATTTGGCACCCTGCCTTTATGGATCACCATATATATTGGAGATGAACTTTAACAGACAGATATAGCAAAGATGAGTTTATCATGTAACTCTGCAACCTGCACACTATGCTGTGGATTCTCTGCAGTGAAAACATCACATTCTTTCTGCAGGTAAATCCGCACTAAATTTTCTGGATTTTGGTGTTGATTTGTTGTGAATTTGGACTTATTGAAGTTACAAAATAAATTTTTTTTATCATATCTGCATACACAGACAGGCTAAACATTTGAAATATCTATAGTCAGTTTCCATGCAGATTTTTTTCTGCAGAGTGAGAATGAGATTTCATAAAACCATATACACTTTGGATATACAGTGGAGTTTATGTGAGCAGGTACCATCATTAGAGCATGGATTAGTCTCTTTTACTATGGAGAACTGTGATAGTATGTATTCATAAATAAACTATGTAAAAGAGAAGCTCAGTTCTGCCGCATCTTAGAAATCTGCATTATTTTATGGTTCAAATCCCAGGAAGGACAACATCTGCAAAGAGTTTATATGGTCTCCGGGTGTTGGTGTGAGTTTAAAAGGGGAACACCATATTACCACCCACAATCCAGAAACATACTGAAAGGTTCATGTGGAATTTGCACTGTGAGCCGCACTATGGACAAGGACCAATGTGAATAATGACATATAACAGCACTAAATAAATGAATAAAATAAATCCAATAAATTTACCTGCAATCAATACCTGAGCAAATAAAAAATGTGCAGCATGAAATGGTGGAAGGATGTGTGCTCTCAGGACACTAGATAGTGAAGGCAAGTGTCAGGGGAGACGTTAGCATTGAAATAACAAATTTAATAATGATGCCATTTGTACTGCCACACCTTTATCCTCCACATTAAGGCAGCAGTTCATGGATGAGGAATGATACCTCAGAATGTAAAGATTAAAAGGTCAATTTGAAGTAGCACCGGCCAGGATTGTAGCATTGTACAATCGGCAATAGCACCTGGAACAATAAATTGGTTTATTCAGAGAGCATACATTAGCACTTGCTGCGCGCTATTGATCTGCACTCTTGTCAACCCCTTAGTGACCTGTCAAAGGTCAGTGCCAGGGCTCTGAATCTTTTACCTCTGTCCAGGCCGGACCTCTTACAACAAACATGCTGAATAATACCACATCAGTCAATGTGCTTGGACAAGAAGTGTTAACATAGGTGCAGCATTGTAATATATGATGGAGCCTCGGAACAATATCACTGGATGACTGGAGCTTTATTATCCATGGATTTTCATTCCCAAACACAAAGAAGGGAAAAAAATCATAGATGTTTAACCTCTTCACCCAAATCTCGCTCTTCCCTCCTAAGGTCAACATCAACTGAATTTACAAAGACTCAGTGCCCCCTTCTTTCCATGAAATGTTATGAACGAGAAGCATAAAACGAGCAGACAGTGAATGCACTTCCCATGACAGGAAAATCTCATTTCAGACATCTCTACAATGTACAGCTATGCAAACCCTCTTGTACTGCTTAATAGCAGAAAAATAAAATCCACTAGACTACAACAGGTCTGACAGAGGCTGGCAGGTGGGCTGGATGGCTCCTGGAGCCCTACTTCAGAGCATGTTCTGTGTCTGTGGCTTTAGAACAGGTTTACAAGATGTTACAGCAAAGTGCTGCTGACAGGAATTCTCCATGTAATGGGAAGACTATGGTAGCCCAGACTTCAGGAAAACGTTACTGCCATTAACTTCCAGACATCATTGCTTTGATTTCCTGCAGCCGAAGTCAATGCAAGTCAAAGAAGTGCTAAACTGAATATCTCTGAGAAGTCGACTTCAACACTAATTCCAGAATTTCCCTCTAATTTAATATCTGATACATGTCAGCATGCTGTATAGTGGAATGACTGCAAAAATAAGCGGAAATGCCATTTTTTGTTTTGGCAGTGACTTAAAGAGGTTGCTCTGAAGGACACTTTCTAAGCAGCTTTCATTAGCCCTTCAATACACTGGCTTACTATGCAGAGGAAATAGACAGGTGTCAATGCTTATTACCCTGGTCCAACAGGTTTACTTACAAAAGCACTTGTCTATGGGTGTTCTTTACAATCAATCTTACAATGAGATATTTTAACTTTTCAGGTTAGAAAAATATTACAATGATACCCAGATTAGAATCATCTTTGCAGCACATCTGGCAATTTACCCTTTCATTTCACAACATGGCCCAACAAGGACACCCACGAGAACTAAACAAGGAACTAGATATTCTTGATATTTAAAAAGCTCTAGTTTATTTTTGTCAATGGTAATTATGTTTCCTGTTCTTTTGATCAATATTATTTGGTTTCATTCTGCACTACTTTATAAACATAAAGTATTATAACGTATTATTATAAAGTATTTTTGTTACATAATCATGGGGTTGGGAAAGAAGATTTGAAAGCTTGTCATTCTATATGTTGTAATGAGACTGGATCATATATGCAGAACCATAAATGCATCAGGTTTTAGTGCAGCAAATTATGCTTGTGCTTTATTGGATTAGAAGCAAACATAAATTGTAAGCACTTATCCAGCCGGGTCACGAGTTCAAAGCATTACTATAGTCCTCCGTGTTAATGGTAAACTATTATATTTATAAGGATTGGTTATCTTTGTGTAAAATTTCTTGTACCATTATACAGCTATATAGGGTTAGACGGACTGATAGATTTTTGAAGACAGATAAAAAAAATAGATGGATATTAGACAGGCTAATAGGTAGATAGAGAGAAAGAGATAGATAGGTCGATAGATAGATAGATAGATAGATAGATAGATAGATAGATAGATAGATAGATAGATAGATAGATAGATACCGAGAGAGAGAGGGAGATTGATACATAGACATAGATACATTCATAAATAGATAGATAAATAGATGCATTCATAAATAGATAGATAAGAGATGGGTAGATAGATAGATAATGCATAGATATATATAAATAGATTGATACATACACACATAAATACATACATATGTACATAGATTCATACATCGACATAGATGGATGCATAGATAGATAGACAGATATAAGGTCAATAAATGCACAGATAATTGATCTGCAATATTTTATGTGTAGGTTTTATGTTTTTATAATAGTAATCTTTATTCCTGTTTAATAACATTCAGAAAGTATCAGAGCATGACATCTTTAACATTAACAGTCTTTCTATGCTCTGAACACATATGACAACCCTGATTCTTTATCATTGCAGAAAAAATGCAAGCCTTTACTATGTACCCTATTCAGCAATGTTTTTTTTCCTCTTCACTGTCTGTAAGGGAAAAACGCTTATTAAATAGGACCCTGAGGATTTCCCCTATTGGTGCACAATTAGAAAATCCCTCAGAGATTAGAGATGAAGGAAAAAAACAGGCCTCCTTTCTCATGTCTTAAGTATACAGCGATATCTGGTTTATCACTGGTAACCCCTGCTGTGCTGTAGTGACCTGAAAACACAGACAAAAATATATGCTATATACTCCACTGGCAATTAGCTGGTTAAATGCAGTCATTCTTTCTAGGCCTCATCAG